>CM054062.1:334048815-334247709 GCA_028641055.1 Alopecurus myosuroides | reverse complement strand
TAAATGTGTCCAGCTACTACCTTGTAAGTTGTAACCCTAGTCTTTTAGGGACCTAGGCATATATGCAGCCGCAACTGTTTTGTTTTTGTTTTGAAACAGGCAAAAGGCTTGCCATTTTCATTAAGAGAGAAGGTTTTAGAGGTTTTAAGGCCACATCAGCAACCTAGGACTTTTGGTGGGAGTCCGCTCTCTAGATATGGCATTGCTCAAGTATAAGGGCATCTCCAGTCGTTCGGCCCCCCCAGGTTTCAGATCGGCGCTTTTTAGTGAAACCGCCGCCCCGCACCAAAACTGGGGAAGGGGGGGGGGGGGGGGGGGGATTTCACCAGCCGTTCGGCGGCCCATAAAAGAGAACGGCGATATCATTTGAAACTTCATCTTCCCGCCCCAAAATATAGAGCCCTAGTTCGGCGATCACGACAGCCATGGTTTTGGGCAATCATATTGCAAAAAACGCCACAGGTGGGCGATCAAATAGAGTCTAGATCGAATCACACAGACGGGCGCGCGCGGCGTGGGCAAACGTAGGCGATCAGGCAGACGCGTCGGCCGGCGTCGGAGCATGCGGCGAGCTCGGCGCAGCATCCTCCAGGTCGATGACGGCGTCAGAGCAGACGACAGGCTCGGCATCCTTGTCGACGACGGACGCGTCATTCTCCAGGTCGACGACGGGCTCGGCATCCTTGTCGACGACGGTCGCGGCATCCTCCAGGTCGACGTGCGTGCTCGTCGGCGCGGTGGTGTAGCTGGTGCCACCAGACGACGTTGTCGGGGCCGGGGGCGCGCTGATGTCGGTCAGGATGAGGTTGCACTGCGCCAGGAACCAAGCTCTCACCTCGGGGGTCATCGCGGCCGGGTCGCCGCCGGTGAGGAAGGCGAGGTCGTTGTTCCTCTTCTTCGCCGTTGTGCCAGTCCTGAGGAGGTCGAGCTTGACCTGCGAGTTGGCCATGAGCGCCGCCCATCGCTGTTTGGCGACCTCCTCCCTCTTGCCGGCCTGGGCCTAGGCGTCGGCGATGCAGGTCTCGATGGACGCCTGGAGCTTTGCCGCTGCCGGCGCGCCGTCCCTTGCCAAGTTGGCTTTCTTGTGGCCAATCCGCGGACGCCCTTCGGACGCGCCTGCAACCACAGCGTCGGGAACGTACTCCTTGCCCTTGCTGATCGACCGCCGCACCTCCGCCCACTTCTCGCACTTCTCGATGACGACGAAGACGTGGAGGAACTTGAAGTCGGAGCCCTCGTCGTTCTTGTACGCCTCGAGCATCCGGACGATCTCCATCTCGCGGTTGGCGCCGCTCTGCGGCCTCATCGAGATCTCCTCCTGGATGCCGTGCCACTTGTTGCAGAACGCCTGGATGTTCGCCCAATGGTTCGCCATGGCCTTCTGGCCGCGGTCGGTGATGCAACAGGCGTAGTAGGGGTCGATCATCCGGCGCTCGTCGTAGGCAGTCTTCACCCGCTTCCAGTAGTTCTCGACGTGCTGGTTCGCGCCGACGATCGGGTCCATGCTGATCGTTTTCCACACCTCGGCGAGGAGGACGTCCTCCCTGTTCGACCACTTGATGCGAGGCTCGACGGGGGGGGGGGGGGGGGGTACCTTGAGTTCCTTGCGGGGACGGCCAGGACAACGGCGCTTTCGGCCTTCGCCGGCCGGATCTGGCCCCTCTGGCGCCACCGGCGTCTCGTCCACCTCGTCGTCGTCGCCCTGCACCTCCGTCGCCTGCGTGCCCGCAGAGCACCCTTCGCCACCTCCCTGCGTGAAGAACTCTCCGCTCTGCTCGAGGAAGCCAGGGCTCGCCGCCGCCGCCATCGTGCCGGCCACGATGATCTCCTCCATGTAGCTGTTGTCCTGGGGCTGAAGTCCGGCCATGATCGCACGGCGGTGGGACGGGGAAGCTGCGTAGCCCGGCGACGCGCCATACATCATCGGCGGGTGGTAGGGGAAGGTGAGGTTGGGGTTGAAACCTCCCAGGGGGTCGCTTTCGACGAACCACGCAGGCTTCGGGTGCGGTGATAGGCGTGGCGATGGCGACGGCGACTGCTTCCATCCGGCGAAGACGGGGCCGAATGGGCTCTTCCGTTTGGCGAGCGACACTGTGGCTGCGACCGGAGTAGGCGGCTCGTCCGGCGCGACCTCGTCCTCCAACTCCTCTTCCTCGGCGGCGGCCTGCTCCTCCGCCTGCAGCTGCGCCATCAGCTGCCTCTGCCGCTGCGCCGCCTCCCTCCCCCGGCGTTTGATGTTGGCCGTTTCCAGGCGCACTCTCTCGGCGATCCACTCCTTGTTGGTCATGCCGGGCGGCTTCTCCTTCGGCGCTCTCGGCTTGCGTGGCTTCTTGCCAAGATCGGCGGTGGCGGGAATGGATACGGCGGTAGCGGCGGCGCGGGGTCCTGTAAATCGGGCGGGAGCCATGACGTCTAGATCTCGGGGACGGGGGGGGGGGGGGGAATGGCGGGAATGGAGTGGGGGGGGGGGAGACATACATGAGGGGGGAAAGTGGAGGGAAACACCGAAAAAAGGGAGGGAAATCGCCTTCCGTCGCCGACAATTGTGGCCCACGCGCGCATTTCGCCCCCCCAAGCCGAACCCAGCGCGCTGGGTTCGGCCGCGCGAAACGGCGCTAAAAACGGCGGAAAGCGGCGCTAAACCGGATCCTGGGGGGCGACTGGTGCGAAACGGCGCGAAAAACGCCGCTTGGGAGGGCTCTGGGGGGGGACGGCTGGAGATGCCCTAAGGCTCCGGTGCCCCGCAAAGCGGGCTAAGTCGGACCACCAATCCACGACCTTCCTGTAGTTGGCCCCAATGAGATGGGAGGGTGTCGTTGAAGCCACGATAAGGTAGATGCCAATGACGAGTCACACGAGGAGTCACAGAAAATTCACCGTGACGATGAGGTGAAACAACGTGGGGAGCCAATGGATTTTCAACATCTTTGACTTTGCTGGTACCACTTGGATACACCGTCCCGCCGATACTGACTGCAGTATTGACTTGAGTATGTTTATCTGTCTTTGATGTACTACCAGCAACAAACTGTTCGCCAATTTTCTTGATAGATTCTTCGACCAGAACAGCATCATTATTGTCCACTTCAGTCCAACCCTGAACCAATGTACCGAGCAAACGGGTAATGCCTGCTGAGAACTCTCCAACCAATCTAGCAATTTTCTCTATGCGCTGTAATTTAAAAAGAACATATAGAATTATATTAAAAAGGATTGGAATAACTGTCACATAGATAATAATTAAAATTCTTGCATGATGTAAAGAGAAGTTGAAATGTATAGAAAAATACTTAAAAGAAGCAACTAACACTCACCGGTTTGGGACAATTACGGGCAGTGTTTGTGTCAATGAAAGCTTGGAAACCATCTGAACCACCAAATAATCTATGATCTGTAGAAAATAGAGGCTTCAGCTGTAAAAAAAACAGAACAATAAAACAAATGAATGCATGAGACACACAATAAAGTTGAAAAAAGAGGAGAAAACTGGACTAGACTCATAAACACATTGCTACTGAAAAAACAGGAAAAAAAAAAGATAAAAAGCAATAAACAATAACTTGCCTCCAAGTTTCCAAATCCTGAAAGGTCTCTTTTCATGTCTGAATCTAGCACAATGTCTATGTTATTTTTTGACCATATATTGACAAGGAATTGACCATCTGGCAGATCAATATTCAGTCCACTGATATCTAATGAGTCAACATACATAAGCTACAAAAAAAAGGCATAAAGGAGACATTGTAATAACCAGAATAAAACCGAAAAATCATAGCACAAAAATTCGATGTTGACTGTTTCAACAAAATTATTTATACCATCATGTGAAGCAAGCAAGCGCCAGAAACTTTGCCAGCTGATAATTCTTCATGAAGTTTGTCACAAACGAACTGGCATAAGTTCATATTTCTTACTTCCTCAACATTGTCCTGATATAAAAATACCAAATTATTGCAGTGGCATAAGCAAGCAAATGGTAAATTGCAAACAAAAAAATAACAGTATAATAAAAGTTGGTAATATTCATTCATCACCCTTGTTAAAAATTATTGGGAATAGACTATATGCTAGTTTGTAAAAAAGGTTGGTAATTTTCATTCATATCCCTTGATAACATTGTTGGGAATAGACTATATACTGGTTTTTGAAAAAGGTTGTTAATTTTAATTCATTGCCACTTATAAATTTCTTGGGAAATAAAAATATATATTGGTTTGTAAAAAGGGTTGGTAATTTCCATTAACTACCTTGATAACATTCTTGGGGAAAGTTATAAAAGTATATGTTTTCAAAGGGTTGGTAATTTCCATTCGTCTCCATTGATTACTTTGTTTTCGAAAGAAATATATATATGTTTTCAAAGGGTTGGTAATTTCTATTCATCTCCGTTGATAACATTTCTTGGGAAATTATATATATGGTTTTAGAGGGTTGGTAATATTCATTCACCACCCTTGATAACATTCGTGGGAATAGACTATACACTGGTTTCTAAAAAAAAGGGTTGGTAATTTCCATTCATCTCCCTTGATAATTTCTTTAGAAAAATAAAATATATATTGGTTCTTAAAAGTAGGTAATTTCCATTCATCTCCATTGATAACATTCTTGGGAAAAATTATATATAAGTTTTTGAAGGGTTGGTAATTTTCATTCATCTGCCTTGATCACATTATTGGGAATAGACTACGTACTGGTTTTTGCAAGCAAATGGTAAATTGCAAACAAAAAAATAACAGTAAAATAAAAGTTAAAGAAAACAAAAGAAACCACTAGCACATTTAATAAAGAAGATGATTGAAAAAAGAAAATGTACAAAAAAAAAGATCAGATAATAAGCCTAAAAAAGAATTGCAGTTTATTACCATGATTGGGTAACATCTGCTGCTAACTTTGTTTAGAGACGTTGGAGCGAGGACGGTCGAAGTCAAATACATGATCCAAATCTGCTGGAACTTTTTATCTGCAGTGGTCATCTCTTTCAGTATGTTGAATACTTTGGTAGTCTGTGGAGCATTTGCACAATCCGGAAACAGAATAGGCCGTAGACGATTCTCAATGGATGAATCCAGACAATATCTAACAGGCAATTCACCACGTGGAAGACCCATCGAGCGATAAACAGAAGCAGCGGTCAATGGGATAGTACCCCGCCCTGGGATTACAAACTGACGCGAGAACCTGTCGTACTTAGGAGCTAACCAGTTGATGACATGATTATGCAGAGTATGGCATTTGATGTTGAGCATACTTCCCAAGTCCATTTCACCAATAACAACCTTCTGTCCATCAGTTAGGTGTTCGTACAACTCGACTAGAGAAGATGGGGACGCCCTGTTCCTAACACGCTTATTAGCAACTGGCAAATAACCATCTACATGACCACCTACTGCCTTCCGCTTTCCAGCCATTGGGACACAACCTAGAATAAGACCAAAAAGAAAAATATACTGCAATTACTAAACAAAAAAATACAAAAAGTAAATGATATAACCCATAAAAAAACGAAAAACAGAGGACAAAATAATTCAAAAAGTAGTCGCTAGCTAACGTTTGTTGCATTGTTTACCAGTAAACTATTTTCTCAAGCTAACTACTGTAACTGCTAATCAAAAATACAGACTTACAGTTGACCAGCATACACAAAATTTTCAGACTTATATACTCGTTTTAAACAAAAAAAATTTAAAACAAAAAGATCAAAACACAAAATCAAACCATGCCATGTACAGCAACAACTATATATAGTCAACAAACTAAAGCTGCAAACATCACAAAACATTACTACATAAAAAAATGGCGTGTACAACTACAACTCCAATTATCGAACTCATTCACCAAATGATGACCATTTACTCACATATCCCAAAAACTGCCATTGTCTTAGCTCTGACACTATAACGAAATCAAGCAAAAAATGTGCAATCAACGACGGCAAGGATCGGCATGGTTCCTCTGCCTCCAATCCTAAAAATAGAACTCTGTTGCATCCACAACACGACAGTCGCCTCCTTCACAAAGACGACCATCAATAAGAGCGTCCTTGACGAGTACACCTCTAGGTACCCGAACATGAGCGCATCACATATCAGTACATGGCCACCTGGGTGCAGAGTACTGCGGACTGGTGATAATTCAACACTTCTTGACTTTAGTAAACAACAAACCTGAATTTATGGACAAAAAAGAAACAGATACCAAACATGGATACCTACACTCATCATGAACAACAAAAGCAAACTACAAGCTAAGTGTTACAGGCATCGATTTCGCATCAGAACCAACAAGCCAAATTCCCCTCTCAGTAGCAAAATCCAGAAAGCTCAATAAAAACAACAATGGCAGGCAACAAAACCTGGCAGTATCCCTTACTACATGAGGGGAAAACCGGGCTACCAGACATGACCACGGGGACTACCACAAATGTCCGGAGCTCGGCGGCAACGGCACACACAGAGACTATTCTGCCAAACCAAAAATCTACCACAACATTCGACGGCGGACATAGGAGCACTTAAATTACAGTAAACATCAGACACTGCAAGGGAAAATTGAAGAATATGACATGACACTCACCGGCGAGAGATGGTTCTCCGACAAGATATGCCCGAAGACTGGACGACGGCTGCTTATTACTCAGATCTGGCGCGGATTTGAGAACGGAGTGGAAGAAGGTGACCGCAGACGAAGGAGAAGGGGAAGCAAGAACAGAAAACGCCGCTGATGCTGAGCCCCCGCCCCCTCGCCGTCTCCTGCAATGCACCAAGGGTGCGCCGCGGTCAGACCGGGACGCCCAGCTCAAAAAGACGGTGCCCCGCCGTTGATGGTGGACTCTGCAGTGCAGAAGACAGAGGAGAAAAGACGAGGATGAAAAACCGGCAACGATACTGCACCGCCCCGCCCTCCGGTAACCTGTGATACGGCGGAGTCCGGCAGGCGGCGGATAAATCGAGACGACGCTCGTCGCCGTTGATGGTGAAGTCTGCAGTGCCGGAGACAGAGGAGAATGGAGAGGATGAAAACATGCAACGATACTGCGCCGCCCCGCCCTCCAGTGACCTGTGTTACGCGCGGAGTCCGGCCGGCGGCGGACAAATCGAGACGACGCTCATCGCCGTCGATTACGGCAGTCTCTGCCGGTCGAAGGGGGAGGGCGAGGCATTTACGGGATAGAACCGTTTTGAATTAATTTGAACAAGAGAAAGGAAACGAAAAAAAAGAAATAGAGGGGGTCCCACCACGCGGACGTCAGGACAAAAACGATTCGGACGCGCGGAAGTTACCACCGAGCGAGCGCTCGCGCGCTCGACAAAGAGTGATTTCGCCTGTTTACCCGCCTACTCAACAGCTGACGCAGTAATGCACGGCCAAGACGCAGTTTGTGATGCTTCTCTTCGGTAATGCACAGCCAAGACGCAGTAATGCTTCTCCAATCATGCACTTGAATCATTGAAGAGAGGACATACCTCACTGCAAGCCACAAAGGAAGTATACAACCCCTTGACTCAAAGAAAACAGAGAAAAAAAAACAAAAAAAAACCATGGGTTATCTCCCAAGAAGTGCTTTTCTTTAATGCCTTTTAGCTAGACCCAGAAAAGTGGAAATCAAGTATTTTCAAGTGAAGAAGCATCCGAATTGTAACTTGTTCGAATAATGGAATAAAAAGGAAACTTCATTCTCTTTCTAGGAAAGTGTTGGATACCTTTCTTGAGTGGGAACTGAAATTTAATATTCCCCTCTTTCATATCAATAACAGCACCAACAGTTCTAAGAAAAGGTCTTCCCAAAACAATTGGACAAGAAGCATTGCATTCAATATTCAAGACAACAAAATAAACAGGGACAAGATTATTATTAACCATGATAAGAAATCATCAAATCTCCCCAAAGGATTATTTCTAACATTATCAATAAGACGAACATCCAAATAACAAGGTTCCAATGGTGGTAAATCAAGAATATCATAGAGTTTCTTGGGCATAACAGAGATACTAGCACCAAGATCACATAGGGCATTGCAATAAAAATCATTCACTTCATTTTAATAATGGTCTCCCAACCACCATCTAGCTTCCTAGGGATAGAGGCTTCACATCTTAATTCATCCTCTCTAATTAGCATGAGAGCATTTGTAATATGTTTTGTGAAAGCCATATTCATAGCACTAGCATTAGTACAACTAGCAAGCTTTTGTAAGAACTTAATCACTTCAGTTATGTTGCAATCATCAAAGTCAAGTTCATTTTTATCAAATATAATGGGACCATTGTCTCCCATATTTCTAAAAATTTCGGCAGTTTTATCAGGAACATTTTTAGCAGTTTCAGGCAGTTTTGCAATTTTAATAGCAGAAGTGGAGTGTTTCCAACACCAATTACTTTACCTTTGATAGTAGAAGGTTTTCTACAATGAGAAGCTTCATTTTTAATAGTGGTGGTAATGGTGCAAACATTATTTATATTATTCTTTCTAGCTATTTCATCTTCTCTTTCCCATCTAGCATGCAATTCAGCTAACATCCTAACATTATCATCAATTCGAATTTGGATAGCATTTGTAGCAACAAAAGGATTCTCATCTATGGTTTCAGTTTTAGCAGTCATTCTATTAATCAAAGAAGATTGAGCTTCAGAAATGGATGAAATAGAATTTTCAGCATGAGCAATTTTAACTTGTAACCCAGATATTTCTCTATTTAGACTTTCAAGTTGATAGCTGATATTTCTTAACATAACAGATTGTTCCTCCATGGTTTTAGTAAATAATTTATTTTATTCATATTGTTTTTGCATAAAGTCTTTAGTGGCTCTTTCAACTTTTGAAATTCTTTCATTAGACATTCTAGTTCTATCATTATTACCACTATCAAAAGGATATGGCCTATAATTATTGCTACCAAAATTATTCCTATAAGTATTGGTGTTGAAATTATTATTTTTAATGAAGTTCGCATCAACATGCTCTTCTTGAGCAACCAAAGAGGCTAAAGGAACATTATTTGGATCTATAGGAGCATGGCCATTTACAAGCATAGATACAATATCATCAAGTCTATCACTCAAAGAGGAGGTTTCTTCAACAGAATTTACCTTTCTACCAGTTGTAGCTCTCTCAGTGTGCCACTCAGAATAATTTAACATCATATCATTAAGAAGCTTTGTTGCTGCCCCCAAGGTCATGGACATAAAGGTTCCTCCAGTAGGTGAATCTAGAAGGTTTCTTGAAGAAAAATTAAACCCTGCATAAAAGGTTTGGATGATCATCCAAGTAGTGAGTCCATTAGTGGGACAATTCTTCACTAAATATTTCATTCTTTCCCAAGCTTTAGCAACATGCTCATTATCAAGTTGCTTAAAATTCATAATGCTACTTCTTAAAGATATAATCTTAGCAGGAGGATAATATTTTCCAATGAAAGCATCTTGACACTTAGTCCAAGAATCAATACTATTTTTAGGCAAAGACAGCAACCATTCTTTAGCTCTTCCTCTCAAAGAGAAAGGAAACAATTCCAGTTTAATAATATCTCCATCTACATATTTATATTTTTGCATCTCACATAGTTCAACAAAATTATTAAGATGGGAAGCAGCATCATTAGTACTAACACCAGAAAATTGCTCTCTCATAACAAGGTTTAACAGGGCAGGCTTTATCTCATAAAAATCAGCAGCAGGAGCAGTTGGAACAATATGTGTGCTAATGAAATCATTGTTGTTGGTGCTAGTAAAGTCACACAACTTAGTGTTCTCAGGAGTAGTCATTTTAACAAGACTAAAAAAAGGAATAAAACTACAGATAGAATAAGAACTATTTTTTATGTGTTTTTGATAAAGAGAAGCAAACAAGACAGAATAAAATAAACTAAGCAAAACTAAAACAAAGAAAAGAGAGTGGAAGTGAGAGACTCCCCTTGAAGAAATTATCTTCCTCCTCGGCAACAGCGCCAGAAAACTTTGATGCTGACGTTGGTAAACCCCAAGTGGAAGGTTGTGAAGAGTGCAGCTGACGGAGGGATGGATCCTAGGCCTGTCGGATGAGCCTACCCGGTCTCAGGCCCACGGCCCAAGCTCTAAATGAGGCGTCATGGATTACTCTAGAAGGCCCAGTTGGAGCCCACCCGCAAAGCCTTGCGGGTTAAGTTAGAAACTTGTGACCGACTCTAGGTTAGAGTTCGAGTCCTCTCCGGGTACGGTTTGAGACCTGGCCACCTATATAAGGCCAGGAGAACCACAGGAGAGGGGGCAAGCAATACCGCACCACCAAGCCTTGAGATCGAGATCATACTCTCGACTTGAGCAACCCTCCATTGTAACCGATCTACTCATTAATACAGATCGATAGAGGCAGGAGTAAACGTTTTACCTCTACGAGGGTCCCAAACCTGGGTAAATCGTGCCCCCCTGTCTAGCCGACGATTGTCACCAGCGCCTACACGTTCTCCTAATCGAAACCCTATGGGTTCACCCGAGGGACCTGTTGAGATGCAGATTCGACAATTGGCGCCGTCTGTGGGCAGATTACCCCCTGCGACTAGCACGAGCAATCAAATCAGATAACTTCCGGGCAAGGACTGCAGCCGGATCGCCGAAAGGACAAAGCGCTACCTTTCTGCCCGTAGTAGCATCGACGGGGAGGTTCGAGTACGCCTCGTTCAAGCCTACGACTCCGTGCGCCAGTGCAAACTGGATGGCAGTCTTCGCCCCGGACTCCGACTGAGCGACCGAGTAGGCCTGAAGGAGATCGCCCTCCAGGAAAACCTTCAGGAGACCATCCAGCGTGGGCGGAACCGCAGCGTTTACCAGAAGACGCCCGTGGAGTTGCGTCAACACTCGAGTAGCAGTGCTAATGAGGGAGCAAATCCTACTTGCATGCCTTCAAAGTTGAGCGCAAGAATCTGTCAAGGCGTCCACCCGCTGAACCCCGGGCAGCTCCAGTGCAACGCCAAGAAGATCTGCAAAGAGAAACGCTAATTCCAAAGAACATACCAGCCAGTCGAGAAGCAACAAAAGATAAGTGCAACTTACCGGCAAAACTCTGGGCCAGAGGGCGAAGGAAGTCAACGAGATCGTTGTCTTGCTTGGTACCAGCCTCCTCCAATTTCTTCAGGGCATCCTGGGCATCAGCAAGTTTTCCCTCGAGGTCAGTCGACTGCTTGCGAGAGGACTCAAGTTCCTTTCGAGCAGCTTTCAACTGAGCCTCCAGGGTGCTTACCCGAGTGACAACATCCATCTTCTCGCCCTTCAGCACTTCGGCTTGAGCTACACAGCGATAAATTTAAAACACAAAGGAATTCGCATGAGCGAAAAGATTGGATAGAAGGAGTAGATAAACTTACCTCGAAGAAGCTCGCCTTCCGAGACGAGTCGATCGTGATCTGCCTGAAGGGTCACGCAATCTGTCTCAGCCGAAATAACGCGACGGCCAATGGCTGCGAGGGAGTCAAGAAGAGACTGCAAAAACATGAAGATGAAAAAGTCAGAGAGGAGAAGATTGAGCCTATACACGACTGCTAACAGTCGAGTATAGCCTCGGGGGCTACTCCCATCGGGAGCACTGCCGTGCACCCGATAAAATGAAGAGAAGAAAAGAGCTTAAGTTCTTGATCCTGTAGCCAATCGCAAGCGATTAACTACAGCCTCGGGGGCTACTCCCATCGGGAGCACTGCCGTGCACCCGATAAAAATCCCAAACAAACAAAGTACAAGATGCAAAGGAAAATGGCAAAATTTACCTGGCCTTGAGCAATGCAGAGAGGATCAGCCGAGCTACCCGACACTTCTTTCGAAGTTGAGGCGCCAACTGCAAAGCTAGGGAGCATATATTCTCTAGCCGCAGCTGTGGGGGCTGGACTCGGTGAATTCTGGACGGTCCCGGCAGTCGGGGTCCCACCCGCAGCAGCGGCATCTTTCCTCTTCTCGAGAGGAAGGGAAGAGGCAAACCGGCCCGGGCTGATGGACTGGAGCCTATCATGAAGAAAAACAACAATGTCAGAAGAAACAAGAAGGAAACGTTCGACTAGAGCGAAGACAGAAAAACTTACTCGTCGTCATCCTCATCGTCCAACATGTCCGCGTTCCAGGCGATCTGGATCTTCGGCTGAGAAGCGGGAGGAGCGCGCGCACTTAGTGGGGTCACGATGAGGGTCTCTTTATCAGATCCCCCACCCAAGGAGTTATCCTTGGAGGTGGCTTCATCGTCTCCCGCTCGGTGGCGTTTGCGGTGGTGGAGATCGCTACCCGATTCTTCCACATCATCCGAAGAATCGTTCTCGGAACTCGAGTCAGCATCGGTAACGCTGGTGTCGACAGGAACATCCAGGTTGCTCGCCAACAGGTCCGAGGCTTCTTCACCGGAGACTGGCGGGTAGCAGGTGACCACCGCTAGACTCTACAAGAAGAAAACAAAAGAAGAAAAGGAAGAAGAAATTAAGTCAACAAACTTTCGAACAAGAAAAAGGACTAAGACAAGGAAAGATTGGAACTTACTTCAGATGGAGGGGGCTTCGAAGCTTCAAAAGCTGCGATTGGACAATCGGCGAAAGACTCACCTACCTTCAGCTTCGTGATGGTCGTGATCTTCTTCTCGAACTCGGCATTCGAGAGTTCTTCTCGGCTCACTCGTCTGGGGTCTTCAGCTCCTTGATACTCCCACATGGTGGAGGGCCTCGCTTGCAGGGGCTGGATCCTGCGCTTAAGGAAAAGGCTCGCAAGATGCAAGCCGTTCAGCGCAACTCCTGCAGTCTGGTCGCGGAGCGCTGCAACCTTGGCGAGTAGAGGGGCGACGACTCGGCTCTCTTCGACTGAGAGCCTGTGCACCCAAGACTTCCGCCGCTTCAAGACGGCGAATGGATGGAACTCATTGACTCCACCCGCGCTGTCATCAGCGACATAGAACCACTTCTTCCTCCACCCTTGCGCGGAGTCGAGGAGTTGCATGTCGAAGTAGAGAGTGTCCGATTTTTCCTGGATCCCGAAGCCGCCGGTGCGCAGCGTCTCTCCAAGCTCCGTTTCCACCCGCGATTTCTTGCGGAAAGCCCGCACCTTAAACAAGGCCTTCTAGAGGCCCCAGTGCGGGCGAATGCCAAGAAAGAACTCGCAAAGCACGAGATGTGCTGCACCGCGTTCGGAGGCCAGTCGTGGAGCTGTATGCCATAGACATACAACAATGCCACGAAGAAAGGATGGAGGGGGAGCGAAAGCCCACGCGAAAGGTGATCCGCGAAGATCACGCGCTCGTTCGCGTGGGGATTGGGTACCTCTTCTTTCTTGCCGAGGCGAACCCGCTTCTCGGCTTCGGGAGGCAGCAATCCCTCCCTTTGCATCTCCTTGATGCTCTTCTGCGTGGTGTTGGTGGAGCGCCAGTCGCCGGAGCGCGCGCAACACGAGCATCTTCGGGCGCCTGAGAGGAGGAAACCGCCGGGCTGCGTTTCTTGCCTCCCGCCATGAGCGCTGGTGCAAGCTTGAGGACAGAGAAGGAGCGCGAGGAAGACGAAGGCTAGGAAGGTGAAAGTTGGGAAGCGAATGACGGGAAGTTTTCACTCTTCACCTAAGGGTCGTATTTATACACGGTATCATCTAATCATGGCCGCTCATCGGGCGACGTGGCGCCCATCGCGGCAGTCACGCGTGAAGCCGGAACGAAACGGCGGTGAACGTTGTTTCGTGCCACGATCTTAACAGAAGATCTTGCGCAATTACTGCGCGCAGTTCGCGTAAAAACCGGAAACGACGTCTCGTTTCCGGTCAAAAAGCTGACAAGGTGGGCCAGCGCCTCTGCTCTCGCTCTGTCACGTCCCATCGGGAGGATAAAGTGCGCTATGACGTCATGGTGAACATCATCAGGCTCAAAATTCCTTCAAATAAAATCCCCAAAACACGAAAATACTTTGTATGGGCAGATCAAGATGCGAAAACTCCTTCGCATAAAGCCCCAAAACACGAAATAACTTCGTATGGGCAAACTGTGACGCGAAAATTCTCTCGCATGAAAGCCCCAGATACGAAATTTCCTTTCAAATGGGAACGACAAGATTTCCAAACACGAAAACTCTTTCGTATGGAAGGAAGACTACAAAGCACAAAAAACTTTGTGCATAAAATCAAGGGAGAAATTTTCACTCAAAATATCCCTCGATAAAAACTTGCGAGTGCGTAGCTCCTACCACTCGATTATACGGTGTACACACATCAAACCCCTGGATCGTTCGGCCGACTAGGCACTTCCGGATGCCGTATTTCTTTCGAATACGAAGGTAAGACCCAAAAGATCCCTCTTGAGGGCCTGGAATCGCACTCAAGCTGCGTCCTCCGGTAAAATTCCGTGTCAACAACACGAAGAAAAATCCTAACGGACGCGTCGGGTACCCAATTAGGTTAAGTTCGACTCGGTAAGACCTCTACGGCCCAGTCGCAATGATCACCTCACCGGATTCGAGTCGGAGGTCTTGAATCTGTGTAGGCCAGAACTGTTTTTGCCCTAGATGCAATTAATTGGCCATGAGCTTTCGGGAGAGCCAAACAACTGAGCCACATCCTTCTGCGAAAACAGCCAAACGCACAGGCATTTTAATTTTCTCGATTCTCGAGTACAAGAAATGCATCTCATACAGGATATACATCCTCTTCAAACGATTGAAGCCACCAATCGAAAAGAAACCAAGATAAGTTCTGAGCGTCCACTCGACGGATTCTCAGTCAAATAAACGCTCGGGGGCTACTGACGAAGGGATGGATCCTAGGCCTGTCGGATGAGCCTACCCGGTCTCAGGCCCACGGCTCTAAAGGAGGCGTCATGGATTACTCTAGAAGGACCAGTTGGAGCCCACCCGCAAAGCCTTGCGGGTTAAGTTAGGAAACTTGTGACCAACTCTAGGTTAGAGTTCGAATCCTCTCCGGGTACGGTTTGATACCTGGCCACCTATATAAGGCCAGGAGAACTACAGGAGAGGGGGAAAGCAATACCGCACCACCAAGCCTTGAGATCGAGATCATACTCTCGACTTGAGCAACCCCCCATTGTAACCGATCTACTCGTTAATACAGATCGACAAAGGCAGGAGTAAGGATTTTACCTCTACGAGGGCCCCGAACCTGGGTAAATCGTGCCCCCTGTCTAGCCGACGATTGTTACCAGCGCCTGCACGTTCTCCTAATCGAAACCCTATGGGTTCACCCGAGGGACTTGTTGAGATGCAGATTTGATAGCAGCAACAAGTTTTCCCTCAGAAAAGAAACCAAGGTTGAATCGACCAGTAGGAGGACAAGCAATCTTTGGAAGGTTGATGCAGCTGAGGTGGCAGGGTGCACTATCTGTTCAGCAGCAACAGGGAACCTACACAACACAATCAAATCAATTTTCCCCAACATAGCAGTGATGTTGTCAATCTCACCAGTTTTGCTGAACACAAAGAGGTTAAACGTATGGTGTGTAAAACAGTAGGAAAACAATATGAAAGGAGTAGCAACAATATGAAAGAAGTGTGAAAGGAGTAGGTGTTTTATCAGTATGAGGAAAATGGACTGGGGTCCACAGTTCACTAGTGGTGTCTCTCCGTGAAAGATAAATAACACGTGTGGTGAACAAATTACAGCTGAGCAATTGACAGAAATGACGGCTGCACCGTAGTGCATATGCAAGACATAAAGATTACTATGTGATTCATGCGGGCATTAGAACAAAATACATAGACCGTCATACAACTGCATCTATGTCTAATAATCCACCCTCCGAATATCATCCGAACAAACGCTGGGTATTAAGTTGCTAGCAACAGATTATTGCAGTAAGCAAAGTGTGTAATGTAAACAATGTAAACTAGGTAAACACCGTTGTTTTCTCCCTAATGGAAACAACACATCCTCCATCCGTCACGTTTCTATCACTCGAGCACAGATGCAAAGGAGGCATGAACCCACTATCGAGCATAAATACTCCCTCTTGGAGTTACTAGCATCTACTTGGCCAGAGCATCTACTAATAATGGAGAGCATGCAAGATTATAAATAACATATGCATGAAGATAACATGATAGATTGATAATCAGAAGACATAGCATTCAACATTCATCAAATCCCAGCAAACACAACATGTAGCATTACATAAAGATGATCTCGATCATGTCAGGCATCTCACAAGATCTAAACATGAGGTACAAAGTGGAGAGAAAAACCATCTAGCTACTGCTATGGACCCGTAGTCTAGGGATGAACTACTCACGCATCACTTCGGAGGAGGGCATGGTGGTGTAGACCCATATGGTGATGAATTCCCCTCCCGGAAGGGTGCCGGGGAGAGCTCCAGAACCCTCCCGATCTCGGGATGACGATGACGGCGCCCTCGGGTGATTTTCGGGACGAAGTGGTATATCTTTAGGGTTTACGTCTCGGGTGGTATAAATAGGCGAAAGGGCAAAGGCGGTGGAGGCCGGGGGGGGGGGGGGCACACCACCCCATGGCGTGGCCAGGGGCGCACCGCCCTATGGTGTGGGCCTCCTGTGGCCCCCCTCCGGGTCTCTTAGGGACTCCGTGGAACCTTCGGGAATTATAGGACCTCCGAACTTCGAATTTTCCAATTCCGAGAATATTTCCAGAACAACTTTTGTGAAACTAAAAACAACAGAAACAGGGAACTGGCTCCATGGCATCTTGTCAATAGGTTAGTCCGGAAAATAGATAAAAATGACATAAAGTGTATAGCAAACATGTGGGAAACAATAAAAAACAACATGGAACATCAGAAATTAAAAATACTTTTATGACGTATCAGATTACATATATCCCGGTCCGACCCCTCCACCATAATCATCGTGTCATCCGCATATTGGAGGAGGGAAACCCCTCCTCCTGGGATAAGGTGGCCTACCACACCCGAGATGTGGCCGGCTTCCTTAGCCAAGTCTAGGATAGTTGCAAGGGATTGAACTGCCAGGTTGAACAAGATGGGGGATATAGGATCCCCCTGTCTCACCCCACAGGAGGACCGAAAAGACGGTCCAGTATCCCCATTAACATTGATCGCCGTGTTACCGCTCGTAACTAGATGCATAATCCAGTATATGACCCGATTATCAAACCCTCTACGTTCGAGGACTTGGCGCAGGAAAGCCCAGTCCAACCGATCATATGCCTTCTGAAAGTCCAGCTTCAGGATAACACCCTTCAGGTGTCGAACCTTCACTTCATGAACTATCTCATGAAATGCTAGAATCCCATCATGAATATGTCGGCCCTTAGTAAAGGCGAACTGCTGGGGGTGAGTTAACCGTTGCACCACCGGTGCCAGTCGCAGCGCGAGCACTTTAGCGAAAATGCGTTGAATGACATTGATCACCGTGATTGGCCTGAATTGGCGGATATCTGTAGCCCCACTCAGCTTGGGAATCAAGGTAATGACCCCAAAATTTAGGTGCGACATCACCAATGTTCCAATATAGAATTCTTGGAACATTGGCATAATCACCGCCTGCAAATGGCTCCAAAATCTTTGGAAGAAAGAAATTGGAAGGCCATCGGGACTAGGGGAGGAGTTAGCCTTCATCTCCATCACGGCTCGCCTAACCTCCTCCGGCAGGAATGGGACTGTGAGGTCCGCTTTCTCATCATCCGATACTAAGGCGTCCAGGCGCCCAAGGTCCCTGGACAATGCGACCCCCCGTGTGGGGTCCCGCCAAAAATAGCTCCTTGTAGAAGGAGTATATATGGGCAGACAACTCCTACGCCTCCTCGAGAAGGCGGCCATCCGCACATAGTAACGGGATCGTGCACTTTCGTCGACGCCCGTTAGCGATAGCATGGAAGTATGTCGTGTTGGCGTCTCCTAGTAACAACCATTTCTGGCGCCTACGCTAGCGCCAGAAGATCTCTTCTCCCTTATACACACTGATCAACGACGCTTCCAAAGCATAGTGTTGAAGCCACTCATTCGGGGACAGACCCCCGACATCAGCCACCGAGTCTAGCGTTTGAATCTGGGCTAGAAGCGAGGTTTTGTGCCTCCGAAGGTCTGCCCCCAAATTCGCCCCCATCCACGCTTAAATTGGCGGATCATCTTAGCACAATGATGCCAGACATCCACCGCACTATACACGCGAGGGGGGGGGGGGGGAGGCGGCCGCCTCGGCCCATTTGAGACCCACCTCTTCCACAAAGCCCGGTTGCTCGAGCCAGAAGTCCTCAAAGTGGAATTGGTTCGGCCTCGGGGACGTCCCCCCTCTAGAAGAGAAGAGAAGGGGAGTATGGTCAGACCCCAGCTGGGTGAGGGCCCAGAGAGAACAAAGCGGGAAAGCAATTTCCCACTCCACCGATCTTAAGACTCGATCAAGCGCACCCCGAATAGGGCCAGCTTGATTATTAGTCCAAGTATATCGGGCCCCCACTCGGTCAATATCATGAAGCGCCAGGTCGGCAATTAAGTCATTGAACATCCTCATCCTAGTGAGGTCCACGTTATCCGAGCTCTTATCCTCCGGGGACCTAATCAGGTTGAAGTCCCCTTCCACCACCACCGGGATGGAGCAACGCTCTACTTTTGCCGTCAGCTCGGCCAAGAACTCGATGGATCTCCTATGGTCTGTGGTCCATATACAATGATAACCTCCCATTGGAGATTCGAACGTCTATGGGTGAGCGACATGCTCACGAAAAATTCCCCGCGGTCCATGTCGTCTACCTGAAAGGTATCCTCCTTAGCACCAAGGAGGATCCCACCAGAGTGTCCTGAGGCCGGGAGCCAATGCCAGACAAACTTGGAGCGACCCAATCTTTGTAGTTCAACAATAGAGAAATCTTGTCGGATTGTTTCTTGCAGACCCACAATGTCAATATTTTCCTGCCGCATGTACTCATAAAGCTGGGTCTGACGGTCGTCTGCCCCAAACCCCTACATGCTCCAAATGAATGTAGAGACACTCATTGGGAAACATCGTTGGGAGTGGTCCCCATAGGGGGACCGAGGAGGCCCTACCACTGGTCGAGGGCCGGGACGTCGCCTTGGGGGGCTTCCCCTGCTTCCTCCCAAGCTGGGGAGGAGCAATAGGGGTAGCCTGCTCTAAGGGCCAAGGAGAACCGTCATTACCAGACCCAAGTGTAACCTGCGAGGGTCCAGCTGACGTCGAGGGAGCTAGCCGCTCGCGCTCCGCCTGAGCGCGAGCAGCCGCCAACGATCCTTCATAAATCTCCTTAGCCCAAATAGCCTCAATCTTCTCCACCCTGGGGCCACATTCCCCCCGGAAGATCATACCAAAATCTGCTGCAACCTGTTCCAACTGCTCCAGGGGGGTCGTATCGAGAACCGAGAACCTAGAACCAGAGGGGGCAGAGGAGGAAGCGGGGATAGAGGGGGAAGGGCGAGACATACCAGGCTCAAGGCAACGGACCGCCTGGCAGCGAGACGCAACCTCACCGGTCGTCGGCTCGACCACCTCCGCACCTGACCTGGCGCGGGCGATGCGAGCACTACGACGGGTCGTGACCCCTGGCATGGGAGTGGCGGGGACGACCGCACCCGGGGGCACGAGTGTCCGGAGCCGGAGTGGCTAGCAGCCGCACCGGGGACCCCTGAGGCATAGTAGGAGGGGTCTCAGGGGAGTGTGAGTAGCAGACCACCCCCGGAGAGCGAGGCGAGTTTGGAGCAGCCACTGATTACCCACAAGTATAGGGATCGCAATAGTCTTCGAGGGAAGTCAAACCCAAATTTATTGATTCGGCACAAGGGGAGCCAAAGAATAGTTATATGCCTTAACAACTAAGTTGTCAATTCAGCTGCACCTGAAAGTAGACTTGCTCGCAACAATTTATCAGTGGTAACAGTTTTATAGCAGCAGTAGAAATAAAATAACAGGAGTAGTAAAATAGTAACAGCAGTAGCAATCACGGAAAACAACAGTATGGGAAGTACCATAGGCATAGAGGGAATGGATGGACGGGCGTTGCATGGATAACATAGGTCATGTAATAATCTAACACGGGCATTGCAGATAATAATATAAAGCATCAAACATGTAGGCAAACCATAGGCATGTGTTCCAATATAGTCATACGTGCTCGTAATGAGAAACTTGCACAACATCTTTTGTCCTACCCGCCCATGGCAGCGGGGCCTCTAGGGAAACTACTGGTAATTAAGGTGCTCCTTTTAATAAAGCACCGGAGCAAATAATTAACACTCCGTGAACACATGTGATCCTCACATCACAACCATCCCCTTCGGTTGTCCCAATTTCAGTCACTTTGGGGCCTCGGGTTCCGGACATCAATGTGTGTAAAACAACTTACAGGTATGATCAAGAAACAATATTATACTCATGAAACAATAACATGTTCCGATATGAAATCATGGCACTCGGGCCCTAGTGACAAGCATTAAGCACAACAAGTTGCAACAATGGTAGAAAACACTAACAATGGATACTAGGCACTATGCCCTAACAATATGGTATTATTACATGATCAATCTCATCCAATCCCTTCCATCCCTCTCAGCCTACAGCGGTGTTTACTCACACATGGACGGGGGAAACATGGATGGTTCATGGAGAAGGAGTGGCAGTGTCGATGTCGATGATCTCCTTCGAATCCCCGTCCCGGCAGGGTGCCAGAACAGGAACTTCTGATCCCCGAATCGATATTTGGGGGTGGCGGCGGCGCTCTGTTGTGTTTCTGTGGAATATGATGAACCCCCTCGCGTTTTAGGGTTGATGGCAATATGTAGTCGAAAGGGGAGTCCGAGGGGGTGCCTGGGTGGCCCACACCACCAGGTGGAGTGACCTGGGGGCGCGCCAGGGGGTGGTGTGGGTCCCCTCTGGCCCCTCTTCTGGCTCCCGGGGTCTTCCGGTGTTTTAAGACTAATGGGGTCTTTTCTGGGCATTTTCCCGAAAGTTGATTTTTCTGCACAAAAACGAGACACCAAAGTAATTCTGCTGAAAACAGCCTTACTCCGTGTTAGTGGTAGCCAAAACTCACAAGTTTAGAGGAAAACGATAAGAAAAGTGTTCAGAAAAGGAGATACATTTTCGACGTATCAACTCCCCCAAGCTTAGCTTATTGCTTGTCCTCAAGCAATTCAGTGACAACTGAGTGCGATAAAAGACTTTTACGAACACATTTGTTTCATATGATGTAAATATATTCACTACATAAAGAAGTGTTGAGGCAATGATAATAAAACGTATATAAAATAAAAGTCACCCAGCAGTTATGCAAACCATGAAGAGATGCCAACAAACTAATAATAGACAACATGAATTACTTCAATCTACAAGATTAAAATGCTCATAATAGTGTATGATAAAGTGTACTCGCTTGCCCTTAATAGTGGAGCAAAACATAAATGCCAGGGCACATCTGAAGTTCAAATGAAGACTAGAAATATAGATATCAAAGATACAAGCATCAAAGTTATACCACTATCAACCATGTTTTGGGACAAGCACATTACACTAAGAATAACAACCATGCTCTCAAGAGGGTGCATAAAGCGAGAAGGTAGAGACTCAACATAAAAATAAAAGAAAGGCCCTTCGCAGAGGGAAGCAGGGATTAACTCATGTGCTAGAGCTTTTATTTTATTAAACAGAGGTATTGAAAACATTTTTGAGAGAGGTGCATGCTTATGTCAACGAATGGTAAACAGACAATACAGTATGTCACAAGCCAACTAGACTTCACAAGAGCGGCTCCCATAGAAGGACGAATCTGGGTAGAAGGTCATCCCCCTTTCTCTTTTGTTTACACAATTATGCTTTGACTCATAAATCAGGGGCAAAAAGAGCGAAGAGAATTTGTTGTATTAATTTGGGGCTGGGCACCCCGCTGCCGGCTCTTATATCATTGGATAAGCGGTTGAAGCCACTAGTCCAGGGTGTGAAAGTCAAATCAACAAGTGAGATAAAGATTCTCTATTTACGTCCTGATGAGCTAAAACAGAGGCACACAACAGGAATATTTTTTAGCAAGTTTTAAAGGTAGCACATGAGAAATTTACTTGGAGTGGCAGTTCAATACCACATATATAGGTAGGTATGGTGGACACATTTGGCAAACTTTGGCTTTTTTGGAGTTGGATGCACGAGTAGAGCTCATACTCGGTACAGGTGGAGGCTAGCAATAGACGGGGAGCAACAATCAAGACAGCAACAACTGTCATAATCATGCTTGCGACAAAACAAAATTAACAGGGGCATAAAAATGATACAAATGCTCTCAGGCAAAATAAATCATCGAGGCTTAAGTGACCTTTTGTATTCAGTCATAGCATGCGTGAGCATGTGCCAAGTCGGTTCAAGTGAAACAATCATAGGGATATACCACAATGTCATACCCTTCTATGAATAAAACAATGCAAGAAAACATTCATACGACATGCTATCTCATATTAATAAGTTGGAAGTAACACGTGAGAGCACGGACTAGCAAGCATGAATTAAATAACATACACCTTACATGAACGGATTAAGCATGATCACACAACGAGTATATGTACAAAAATAAAACAAATAGAGTTCATACAAGCCTCTCACCACAACTCGGATTGTCGTAGATCATCATTACTGCTCTTCACTTGTGTACTGAATAATATAGAATGATAATCAAGCTACAATGGAGACACAGAAGTCCGGTGAATTATGCAACAAACTTACAAAACCAAAGAAGAACAACAAGTATTTTTGGGTTTTCGATCTAAAAGAAGAATAGAAAGAAGTAAGCAAATAAAGCAAAATATTTTTGGATTTTTGAATACTAAACTGAAACGAGAAAAGAGAGCGAACCAAATAAAAAGAAACTAAAGAAGCAAACAAAGAGAAACAACAATTTTTTTTTTGGTATTTTTGTGTTTTGGAAAACAAGAACAAAAGAAAGAAAAATATGGATATATAAAGAATCGACTGAACATGATATATAAATGAGTGTGATGTTGGTATACCTCCCCCCAAGCTTAGGATTTTGGCCTAAATGGAGATCAATCATAGCGCGGGAAATAACCCCAATGTGGTGGGTCATCCCTCGCGTGGTCATACTCGGGCGCCGAAGAGGAAGATGAAGCAGCGGACACATAGTCATAACCAGGGTGCTGGTATGGGACCCCTGTGGCGTCATGAGGCTCGAGGAAATCACCATCGTCCCCCTCTCCGGCATCCTCCCCTTTATGGGGGTGATGCTCAAGGTATGTGTCCAGCTCACTCATAGAAAGCATCCATCCTTGACTGCTATTAAGATTAAACAAAAGAGGTGCATGCAAAAGTACTTCCCTAACAGTTTTAATAACTCTCCACCCGGATCGTTTGGAGAAAGTTAATTCAAAAGATAAATTATGTAAGTGAGCATGGGTAAAAAGTAACTTATGTTGAACTATGGAAATAAGATCAAGCCTCTCTATAGGTAACTACAAGTCAAGAGGGTGTGGCTCCAAACCATGCAAAGCTAGCAAGCGTGAGGCAATACGACCTCAACAAACTCCACCCTTCTCACGGTTATGTGAGAGACGGTAAGCAATCAAAGCGCCTAAGTTATAAGACCTATCACATCTTAAGGCAGCTGCAATAAATGCCAAATCGTAGATAGATAGCTTGTTGGCAGTTTTTCTAGCTAACACACATTTAGAAATAAAATAGTCAAAGTATCGAATGCTAGGGAGTTAAATTTCTCAAATTTTACCACTCTCCCCTGTGAAGGTTCTGCCTTGGCAAATCTCCTCATACAATGCCAGCAGTGGTTTAGGTTTCCCTCTTATCTTCTCACAAGTGCCCCACTCCGTCACCTTGATAGCTGCACAAAAATCACTGAAAGGAAGGCTCACAGCTTTATTGTAAATTTTATAGTGGACCAACGGGTTAGTTGAGGACCATTTGAAATGAAAATCCTGCACCATAGACATAGTTAGTTTCACATGTTGGATAGGTTCATCCTCAATGAAACGGTCCAACCTGCATTATGCACAAGAGTGTTGAAATCCTGCAAAATTCCCGTGGTCCTCATGAATTCTTGACACGGATAAATTGATGGAAACACTCTCTCTTTGCGATGCACAGGCATGACCTCATGCAACTCCTGCTCATGCTGCTCATTGTGCTCCATCTCTGAAATTTTCCAACAATCATCACACAAAATTAATTTCAAGCAACTATAAGGTGGAAACTACCATGGGGACTTATATGAGAGCAAACATACATCAAAACTACATTATTTCTACTCAAATCAAGCATGAAAACTCACATAAGCTATCACCTACTGTACCAAAATACTCAAGAAATACTTCACCAAATAAAATTCTACTTGGATCATCGGAGAAGTCACATACGGGAGAGTAAATGCATAAAATCTCAATAGAAATGATGGGCTGAAAAAGGAAACCGAAAATCCAGAGGGAGAACAGAAAGAACACGGGTTACAGGAAATGTTTTCAGTTTGGGAGGTGAGAGAGAAGACTTTGGAAGTGGAGAGAGTAAGTGGAGGGCCAGGGGGCCCCACACCATGTGCTGGCTGTAACACCCAGGAATTTCCCCTCAAATAGAATTGCTTGTTTTTTTTTGCATTGCATTGCATCATGCATCCTATGCATTGCACCCCTGTTTTCGAACCAATTCCAAAATTCAAACCTTATCAAATATTTGAAGTTTTTAAAACAAACACTTGCACACTTGGGCATTTTGGATGCCAAGTGCAAAGAAACCAAAATTATAATTTTTGGAGTAGTGAAACCTCCCCAAATTCAAATTCAACCCAAATTCATCTAAATTCAAACTTCCACAAAAGTTTGATTTTTTTTCAAAATCAAAAATTGGTGCACTTGGGCATTTTCAATTCCAAATGCAATAAAAATTTATTTCATAATTTTTGCATGTGTAAAACCCCTCCAATTTCAAATTTCTCTTTCACTTTTACAAAAAAAGGGAAAGAAAAAAGAATAAAAATGAGCTGCTGGGGAGGCAGGCCCAAAAGCCCACCTACGACCTCGAGCGCCCAGCCCACAACTCCTTCTCCTCCATCCGTACAGGCACGAGGAGGAGGTGCCCCCCCGCATGTCGCTTTCCAGCAGAGCACCACCTTACCTGCTCCCTCCTCCCATCCTCTACAAACAAGCCTCAGATCCTCCCCATCCCCAAACCCTAGCCACTTCCCCTCCCTTCCTTCCATCGCCGCCCCTTTCTTCCCCTACCTTCTCTGTCTTTTTGTTCTCTGAAATTTTCTGAAAACAGAGACAACCTCCATGGCCGGTAATTGCAGCGCTTGGCGCCGCCGCTACGATCGTCGCCGGGCCTCGGATCGGAGGGAATGGAACCGGGGCACATCCATCGTCGTCTTCGTCTCCTTGGTCGGCACAGGGAGGCAGCAGGAGCGCCGCGCCGTCGCCCTTTTCTTCCCGGCGCGCAGCTGTCGTCCTCCTGCGTCTTGTCAGTCCGAGCTCCTCCCCAAGCCACGCTCGACGCTGCCTTCACGTCAATGGCCTACGTCCTCGCCTCCGAACCACCCCATGGTGAGCACCCTTCCCTTCTGTCTCTCCCCACTTTCTCTGGGTGATCGCCATCGAGCGACACCATCCCCTCCGCTCCAGATCGCTGCTGGCCGTAGTCCGACTGTCACCGTCGTGAGCATGTGTTCGGTTCAGTTTCGTTAGTTGAAAACGCCGCCTTTTGTCACCTCATATTGGGCCGGATCCGTATCCTATCACCAACTGCAGCAGTAGCCCATTGGCAGCGCACACGATCCGCACCGTGGGAGACCCGAGTTCGAACCCCCGCGGATGCAAACGCCCCCTTTTCCCCTATTTTCCACCTCGCGCGAGCAGGCCCCACCGGTCATTGACCCTTTCGGCCATTTTCTTTTATTTCTCGAAATCCAGAAAACAGAACTAAATCTTTATTTGTAAAATCAATAACAAATTGAAAAATGCTCCAATTCGAGTGATTCAAATTTCTATGGATTCAGCATCTTGTGCTCTTTCTGTTAGTAACAAAGTTGCAACATGTTTCTGTAATAAATTTTGCACTAGATAATTAAATACAGAAATGGCTATTAAAATTTGAAACTTTGGAAATTCATAACTTGAGTTCTGTTCACCCAAATTGAGCAAACTTGAGCTCTAAAAATTTGTCTTAACAAACTCTACACAGTAGTATTTTATTTGAACACGATTGAACTAATTTTGCACATGTTTTCTTCTGTTTACTAAAAGGGGCAGAATAAAAATGCTTATGGAAAAATGCATAATAAATTCAATAATGATCCAAAAATTATGTTTAATAGCTCAAAATGTTCAGTGAAACATTTTATACATGTTTTCAATCTTTTCAATACAATTTGTGCCCCCTTCCATTTAAATTTGGTTAGCTCACCTACTAATTGTTACCCATGCTAATCAACATTTAAATTGATGGTTAGATAAATAAATTAAACCTTCCTAATTAAATGTTGGGCTTTTGTCTCAACT
The DNA here is from genome assembly GCA_028641055.1 of Alopecurus myosuroides. NCBI lineage: Eukaryota > Viridiplantae > Streptophyta > Magnoliopsida > Poales > Poaceae > Alopecurus > Alopecurus myosuroides. Next base: position 334,221,284 of record CM054062.1, on the reverse strand, counting down.
TAAATTGGTTAAGTTGCATTCTCGCATGTTATGCATCCATATCTTGATCATGCTGGATCTTTTGCCGTAGAAGTAAATGTTGCATCCGGTGTTTGTTCTAGTTCGTTGCTTCTTCGCGGATAGGACGTTGAGATGATGTGAGCAACGACAAGTTCTGCGGATGTACCTCTACTTGCTGGATTCCAGGCAAGTATACTCACTTGCTACCTATGTTGCCTTTCCTCACTTGTTACCGATTCTTTCCGTTGTCTAATCTGCTAGCCTTATGATTCGTTGCTTGTGTTCCGATCCCATCACATGTTTACCCTGCTGCCACGATATTGCCTTACCTCCACACCTATAATCCTGTTGTTTGATGGCCTGTGTCGTACTAGCATGCTTAGGTTTGTTTGTGCTCGATTCTTGTTGTCCTTTTGTCGTATCACCTGTTTAGTTGATAGTTGGGTTTCAATTCAATCAACAACATGTTAATGTTTGGGGTAATAATAATTTGATGATAAGACACCGGCAGGAGGCCCGGCGTGGTTTTGGAGCCTGCTAGTGTCGAAACTAGGAAAAGGGTCTTGTCCATTGATCCATGATGAGCGCGCTAACCGCATCCGGGAGGTAGTATGTGCCCCCCCTCGACTTAGACCTGATTTGCAGTTTGTCCAAAGAGCCACACTTAGTTCGGGCGTTCCATTTGCGCATATGCATAATGGGAGGCGCCCCCATGGTTGATGATGATTATGATGGTGATGATGATGATGCATATAGGGCGAGGCCTGTGGTGCCGGGGGGTGTGGTTTTCACCCTTGCGCTTAGGTTAGGTCGGACTGGCCGGGACCTTATAGCTCCGTGGCTCCTAGGATGGGTTGTAGAGACGGTTTGGGTCGTGTCGAGCCAACCTGAGTTTTAGTTGGTGGCTTGAGTGTGTACGGGTACTGTAGCGCACCCTGCAGGGATGAATCTTCTCGAGAAGCCGTGTTGTCCGCGGTTATGTGACGACTTGGTGAACGTGCTGGCTAACAAGTAGTCAGACAACTTACACCTAATAATAATAACTTGACTAGTAATATAGTATTACCTTCACCATAAAAATGAATGTCACCTTAATCAACAGTGTGAGTTTCCTTGGGTTGCTTCCTTAGTAGGGGGTAACGCTGGATGGGTATTGTTTGGTGAGTAGTTGTAGTTGGTTCTGATACGCTCTCTTATCCCTTCCTATTGGCCGGAAGTTGTAGCGCGTCTCTGTAGTTAGTTAGTGCAGCCCGCTGCCGCTTCGTTGCAATAATCTCTTCTTTCCGTTCTACCCAAAGTATTTGTATCTTGTGATGATTGGTTACGATGGTATATTGTGAGTATGATTTATCCACTTGCCAGTACTTAATAGTACTGACCCACGAATCCATTTCGTGGCTGCATATTCCACATTGCAGTCAACAGGTTTGAAGTCTGACGATGTTAGCTTGGGAATCCCTCCGGCTTGGCCTGGGCAGGGATTGGACGCCATCGGTTATCTTCAGGACTCTTAGTCCAATTTGTATCTTGTCCGTAGTCGGACACTATGTTGTTTCTTCCGCTGTTATTTGGATCTTTGTATTGTATCAGTTGTATCCTTGACTCATTTGAGTCGTCTTGTATATATCTTTTCTGTTGTTGTTGCGGAATATTCGTGAACTGTTGTAATGTTATCACAAGTGGCAACCTGGAATCGGTTATTACGTGGATTTTGGCGGAAATGCTGAAATCTGCATAGTGCCCGATCCCGGGGCGTCACAAATGGTATCAGAGCATGGTTCCGATTCCCGATATTGTTTAGATACGGATGGTTATCGAAGCAACGGGTCCGCAAAGCCTGTAGGATAACCTCGCTAACGGTCGTGCTTCTGGAGTGTCAAAAACTATTTGTGCAAAACCTGTTTTGGAAACCCCTCGATAGGATTCTTGTTTATTCCTTTCCTCTATTTTACTTCTCCTCCTACCTTATTTGTTTTGGAGTCTCTTCTCTTATCTATCTTTCAAAGTTTTAGGATCCTACGTGGGTTGGACGTTCTCTTAGCCTTTAACCTAATAAGTTCGATCATCAGAAGATTCCCGGTGGAAGAACATCGTCATCAATCCGAGCAAGAATCTTTTGTTAGTGGTGTCGAGAAGGAGAGATTCGCCCACTGACCCGGGAAATCAACCGCAGCACGAAGACTCCGTAGTTGACACCTCTCTTCCCCTTGCCTTGGGTGGATTGCGAGGGCGCAATCCCTTGTTAGTGGTGTCGGCTGTAACACCCGGGGGTTTTCCCTCAAATAGAATTGCTTGTTTTCTTTCTTTTTTTTGCATTGCATTGCATCATGCATCATGTGCATTGCACCCCTGTTTTCGAACCAATTCCAAAATTCAAACCTTATCAAATATTTAAAAATTTCAAAACAAACACTTGAACACCTGGGCATTTTGGATGCCAAGTGCAAAGAAACCAAAATTATAATTTTTGGAGTAGTGAAACCTCCCCAAATTCAAATTCAACCCAAATTCATCTAAATTCAAACTTCCACAAAAGTTTGAATTTTTTTCAAAATAAAAAATTGGTGCACTTGGGCATTTTCAATTCCAAATGCAATAAAAATTTATTTCATAATTTTTGCATGTGTAAAACCCCTCCAATTTCAAATTTCTCTTTCACTTTTACAAAAAAAAGGGAAAGAAAAAAGAATAAAAATGAGCTGCTCGGGGAGGCAGGCCCAAAAGCCCACCTACGACCCCGAGCGCCCAGCCCACAACTCCTTCTCCTCCATCCGTACAGGCACGAGGAGGAGGTGCCCCCCCGCATGTCGCTTTCCAGCAGAGCACCACCTCACCTGCTCCCTCCTCCCCTCCTCTACAAAGAAGCCTCGGATCCTCCCCATCCCCAAACCCTAGCCACTTCCCCTCCCTTCCTTCCGCCGTCGCCCCTTTCTTCCCCTACCTTCTCTGTCTTTTTGTTCTCTGAAATTTTCTGAAAACAGAGACAACCTCCATGGCCGGTAATTGCAGCGCTTGGCGCCGCCGCTACGATCCTCGCCGGGCCTCGGATCCGGAGGGAATGGAACCGGGGCACATCCATCGTCGTCTTCGTCTCCTTGGTCGGCACGGGGAGGCAGCAGGAGCGCCGCGCCGTCGCCCTTTTCTTGCCGGCGCGCAGCTGTCGTCCTCCTGCGTCTTGTCAGTCCGAGCTCCTCCCCAAGCCACGCTCGACGCTTCCTTCATGTCAACGGCCTACGTCCTCGCCTCTGAACCACCCCATGGTGAGCACCCTTCCCTTCTGTCTCTCCCCACTTGCTCTGGGTGATCGCCATCGAGCGACACCATCCCCTCCGCTCCAGATCGCTGCTGGCCGTAGTCCGACTGTCACCGTCGCGAGCATGTGTTCGGTTCAGTTTCGTCAGTAGAAAACGCCGCCTTTTGTCACCTCATATTGGGCCGGATCCGTATCCTATCACCAACTGCAACAGTAGCCCATTAGCAGCGCACACGATCCGCACCGTGGGAGACCCGAGTTCGAACCCCCGCGGATGCAAACTCCCCCTTTTCCCCTATTTTCCACCTCGCGCGAGCAGGCCCCACCGGTCATTGACCCTTTCGGCCATTTTCTTTTATTTCTCGAAATCCAGAAAACAGAACTAAATCTTTATTTGTAAAATCAATAACAAATTGAAAAATGCTCCAATTCGAGTGATTCAAATTTCTATGGATTAAGCATCTTGTGCTCTTTCTGTTAGTAACAAAGTTGCAACATGTTTATGTAATAAATTTTGCACTAAATAATGAAATACAGAAATGGCTATTAAAATTTGAAACTTTGGAAATTCATAACTTGAGTTCTGTTCACCCAAATTGAGCAAACTTGAGCTCTAAAAATTTGTCTTAACAAACTCTACACAGTGGTATTTTATTTGAACACAATTGAACTAATTTTGCACATGTTTCCTTCTGTTTACTAAAAGGGGCAGGATAAAAATGCTTATGAAAAATGCATAATAAATTCAATAATGATCCAAAAATTATGTTTAATAGCTCAAAATGTTCAGTGAAACATTTTATACATGTTTTCAACCTTTTCAATACAATTTGTGCCCCCTTCCATTTAAATTTGGTTAGCTCACCTACTAATTGTTACCCATGCTAATCAACATTTAAATTGATGGTTAGATAAATAACTTAAACCTTCCTAATTAAATGTTGGGCTTTTGTCTCAACTTAAATTGGTTAAGTTGCATTCTTGCATGTCATGCATCCATATCTTGATCATGCTGGATCTTTTGCCGTAGAAGTAATTGTTGCATTCGGTGTTTGTTCTAGTTCGTTGCTTCTTCGCGGATAGGACGTTGAGATGATGTGAGCAACGACAAGTTCTGCGGATGTACCTCTACTTGCTGGATTCCAGGCAAGTATACTTACTTGCTACCTATGTTGCCTTTCCTCACTTGTTACCGATTCTTTCCGTTGTCTAATCTGCTAGCCTTATGATTCGTTGCTTGTGTTCCGATCCCATCACATGTTTACCCTGCTGCCACGATATTGCCTTACCTCCACACCTATAACCCTGTTGTTTGATGGCCTGTGTCGTACTAGCATGCTTAGGTTTGTTTGTGCTCGAGTCTTGTTGTCCTTTTGTCGTATCACCTGTTTAGTTGATAGTTGGGTTTCAATTAAATCAACAACATGTTAATGTTTGGGGTAATAATAATTTGATGATAAGGCACCGGCAGGAGGCCCGGCGTGGTTTTGGAGCCTGCTAGTGTCGAAACTAGGAAAATGGTCTTGTCCATTGATCCATGATGAGCGCTCTAACCGCATCCGGGAGGTAGTATGGGACCCCCCTCGACTTAGATCTGATTTGCAGCTTGTCCGAAGAGCCACACTTAGTTCGGGCGTTCCATTTGCGCATATGCATAATGGGAGGCGCCCCCATGGTTGATGATGATTATGATGGTGATGATGATGATGCATATAGGGCGAGGCCTGTGGTGCCGGGGGGTGTGGTTTTCACCCTTGCGCTTAGGTTAGGTCGGACTGGTCGGGACCTTATAGCTCCGTGGCTCCTAGGATGGGTTGTAGAGACGGTTTGGGTCGTGTCGAGCCAACCTGAGTTTTAGTTGGTGGCTTGAGTGTGTACGGGTACTGTAGCGCACCCTGCAGGGATGAATCTTCTCGAGAAGCCGTGTTGTCCGCGGTTATGTGACGACTTGGTGAAAGTGCTGGCTAACAAGTAGTCAGACAACTTACACCTAATAATAATAACTTGACTAGTAATATAGTATTACCTTCACCATAAAAATGAATGTCACCTTAATCAACAGTGTGAGTTTCCTTGGGTTGCTTCCTTAGTAGGGGGTAACACTGGATGGGTATTGTTTGGTGAGTAGTTGTAGTTGGTTCTGATACGCTCTCTTATCCCTTCCTATTAGCCGGAAGTTGTAGCACGTCTCTGTAGTTACTTAGTGCAGCCCGCTGCCGCTTCGTTGCAATAATCCCTTCCTTCCGTTCTACCCAAAGTATTTGTATCTTGTGATGATTGGTTACGCTGGTATATTGTGAGTATGGTTTATCCACTTGCCAGTACTTAATAGTACTGACCCACGAATCCATTTCGTGGCTGCATATTCCACATTGCAGTCAACAGGTTTAAAGTCTGACGACGTTAGCTTGGGAATCCCTCCGGCTTGGCCTGGGCAGGGATTGGACGCTATCGGTTATCTTCAGGACTCTTAGTCCAATTTGTATCTTGTCCGTAGTCGGACACTGTGTTGTTTCTTCCGCTGTTATTTGGATCTTTGTATTGTATCAGTTGTATCCTTGACTCGTTTGAGTCGTCTTGTATATATCTTTTCTGTTGTTGTTGCGGAATATTCGTGAACTGTTGTAATGTTATCACAAGTGGCAACCTGGAATCGGTTATTATGTGGATTTTGGCGGAAATGCTGAAATCTGCATAGTGCCCGATCCCGGGGCGTCACACTGGCGCCACCAGGGGCAGGCCGCGCCAGCCCATGGTGTGCTTGACTGGTGGGTCCCCCTGGGGCCTCCCAGGTGGCTTTCTGCCTCATTTCTAACGTAAACATTTATTATAATTTTTCTGGAATTTTTCGAGAAACTTTATTTTTGAGATATTTCCAGAATTTTCATAATTAATAAAAACCAGGGAAATAAAAGTGAAAACAGTGGAAAACAAAACCAAAACTAGCACTACAGAGGTTCTATGACACTCTAATGGAAGAATATCCAAATAAAACAAAGGTGGAAGGGGTGAAAACAAAAGTATGAGTTGTGAAAACATGCATAACCACAGTAATCAGGGTGAAAACATGAGGAAAACATGCATAAGGATGGTGGAAAACATGATTGTACTAAAGTAGAAATGTGATAACAGAAGTAAACATGGTGAAAACATAATGGGGAAGGTGAAAACATTGTCCTCTTCATTCAAAATCATTTTGTTAACAAGGGTGATCAAGTCTTGTTCCCAGAACAATTTTCATATGAAGCAAAACTTTGCTAATCACTAAATAATTATGTTGCCTCAACCTTGATAGACATAGTCCCAATCATAATAATTTCATATTCTTTTGGTGGTACTGGAATGGGACAATAAAATTCTCCAATCTTGATGGTCTCAATATTTTCAATTGAATTTAAACCATATCTTCTATCAATCTTCTTGGGAAAATAAATAGTATGCTCTTTATCATGAACATTATAAGTTACTTTTCCTTGATTGCAATCACTAACAGCATCTGCAGTATTTAGAAAAGGTCTCCCAAGAATAATAGACATATTATCATCTTCAGGCATTTCCAACACAACAAAGTCAGTTAATATCAAACAATTAGTAGAAACTTGAACAAGAACATTCTCACATATACCAACAGGAATAGCAGTGGATTTATCAGCCATTCGCAAAGATTTATCAGTGTGTATCAACTTTTCAAGAGAGAGTCTCTTATAAAGAGAGAAAGGCATAACACTAACTCTAGCTCCCAAGTCACATAAAGCAGTTCTAACATAATTATTTTTAATAGAAAAAAGGGATAGTAGGAATACCAGGATCTCCAAGCTTCTTTGGAACCTTGCCATTGAAAGAGTAATTAGCAAGCATAGTATAAATTTCCTCATTAGGAATTTTCCTTTTGCTGGAGACAATATATTTCATATATTTAGAATAAGGAGGCAGTTTAATAGCATTAGTCAAAGGAATTTGCAAAAACAGAGGTTTCATCCACTCACAAAACTTGTTATAATGTTCTTCTTCCTAAGATTTGTGTTTCATATTAGGAAAATGCATTGCTTTTTGTACCCAAGGCTCTCTTTCTTTGCCATGTTTAGTGGCAATGAAATCCTCCTTAGTACACTTTGCAGTTTTAGTTTGCTTTTCAGGTTCAGCTATAGGTTCTTCTTTATCAGAAGCATCACTTTTATCATTACCACTTTCAGTTTCGGCATTAGAAATAGATATACTATTAGGATCTTTAGCAGGTTCAGGAGATTCTACAACATTTTTATGTCTCTTCTTCTTTTTCATAGAAGGAGAACTATTTTTTTTTAGGTTGCTGAGAATCTTGTTCAATTCTTTTAGGATGTCCTTAAGGATACAAGGGGTCCTGAGTAGAAACACCACTTCTAGTAATTATTTCACAAACATGTTTATCTCTAGAAGTATTAGCTAGCATGTCTTTTTGCACTTTAGTAAGTTGATCAATTTGAGTTTCAACCATTCGAAAATGTTTAACAAGCATTTTAACATCATTAGAGGTTCTCTCAATAATACCATGCAAATTATCAATAGCTCTAGAGTTTTCCATAAGGTGATTTTGCACTCTCCTATTAAAGTTGTCTTGCTTAACAACATAATTATCAAATTCATCTAAGCATTGGTCAGATGGTTTAGAATAGGGAATATCTCTATTATCAAAGTATTGGAGAGAGTGTACCTCAACAGTTGATGGATGAGGAATAGGCTTACATAATTCTTCTATAGGAGGTAAATTCTTCACATCTTCATATTTAATACCCCTCTTTTAAGAGATTTCTTGGCTTCCTTCATCACTTCATCATTTAATTCAATCATTCCTCTCTTCTTGGGTGTTGGTATTGGTGTTGGCTCTGGTGTGGGTGTAGGATCAGGTATGGGTGTAGGCTCAGGTATATTCCAATCATCATTATTTTTGGCTATTTTAGCTATCAATTCCTCATCTTTTTCTGGAGTTCGTTTCCTGAAAACACAACCAGCACAACTATCCAGGTATGTCCTAGATTCAACAGTTAGTCCATTATAAAATATATCCAGGAGCTCATTTTTAGGTCATGGGTATCCAAGGCTAGCTCTTATCAAAGAACAAGACCTTGTCCAAGATTCAGGAAATTTTTCTCCTTCAATTTGCTTAAAGTTAAAGATGTCCTGCACAACAACATGTTGGGTACTAGCAGGAAAATATTTTGAAAGAAAGCATTAACCAAATCCATAGGATCAGTAATACACCCAGGTGACAGATTGTTAAACCAAATTTTAGCTTCATCTTTCAATGAGAAATGGAAGATCTTGGTAACAAAATAAGTATGCAACTTAGTATCATCAAAAAATAACTACTCAAAGATGAAAGCTCATTCATGTGTTCCATAGCACTTTTACTTTCAGTTCCAGAAAAAGGTTCCTTCTCAACAATAGATATATAAGATAAATCTAAAGAGAAATCATAATCCTTGTCTACAATGTGTATGAGAGATGTGGCAAACTTAGCATCAAGAGAAGAGTTATATTTCACAGCATGTCTTGCAAGAAGACTCTTAAGAGCACTTGCACCAGTAGTAGCACGAGCTTCTTCAATAAAATCGCCAGTCAGTTCAATTTAGGTTTCATCAAGATCATCTATAAGCTCAGTTGAATTAACAAGTGTACAAATATTTTCAACAGAAATTTCAGCATTTTTCATTTGTTTGGATCTAGCAATAGTAGCATCTAGGAAAGGACCTAGAGAACCAGTATCATCAAGCACAGTAGAACCATCACCAAAAGTATCAGAAACATTCTCAGACTCACCAGAAGTAACAGTACGTGTAATATGTGGTGGAGTAAGAAGCTTACTCATAACAGACGGTGAATCAAGAGCAGCAGAGGTGTTCACAGTTGTACCTCTTCTTGTAGTGGATGGTAATATATGAACTTTTCCATCACGAGTCTTGCCCATGATGAATGACTTGCAGAAAAAAAATATCACGATCAAGTGGGCAAATAAATAAAGCTATGCTCCCCGGCAACGGCGCCAGAAAATAGTCTTGATGACCCACAAGTATAGGGGATCGCAACAGTCTTCGAGGGAAGTAAAATCCAAATTTATTGATTCGACACAAGGGGAGCCAAAAAATATTTATATGCCTTAACAACTGAGTTGTGAATTCAGCTGCACCAGAAAGTAGACTTGCTCTCAACAATTTATCAGTGGTAACAATTTTATATCGGCAGTAGAAATAAAATAACAGTAGTAGTAAAATAGTAACAACAGTAGCAATCACGGAAAACAACAGTATTGGAAGTACCGTAGGCATAGAGGGAACGGATGGACGGGCGTTGCATGGATAACATAGGTCATGTAATAATCTAACATGGACATTGCAGATAATAATATAAAACATCAAACATGTAGGCAAACCATAGACATGTGTTCCAATATAGTCATACGTGCTCGCAATGAGAAACTTGCACAACATCTTTTGTCCTACCAGCCAGTGGCAACGAGGCCTCTAGGGAAACTACTGGTAATTAAGGTGCTCCTTTTCATAAAGCACCGGAGCAAAGCATTAACACTCCATGAACACATGTGATCCTCACATCACAGCCATCCCCTCCGGTTCTCCCAATTTCTGTCACTTTGGGGCCTCGGGTTCCGGACAACAATGTGTGTAAAACAACTTACAGGTATGATCAAGAAACAATATTATACTAATGAAACAATAACATGTTCAGATCTGAAATCATGGCACTCGGGCCCTAGTGACAAGCATTAAGCATAACAAGTTGCAACAACGGTAGAAAACACTAACAATGGATACTAGGCACTATGCCCTAACAATCTGGCATTATTACATGATCAATCTCATCCATCCCTTCCATCCCTCTCAGCCTAAAGCGGTGTTTACTCACACATGGATGGGGGAAAAATGGATGATTGATGGAGAAGGAGTGGCGGTGTCGATGGCGATGATCTCCTTCGAATCCCCGTCTCGGCAGGGCACCAAAATAGGAACTTCTGATCCCCGAATCGAGGTTCGGGATGGCGGCGGCGCTATGTTGTGTTTCTGTGGAATATGACGAACCCCATTGCGTTTTCGGGTTGAAGACAATATGTAGTCGAAAAAGGAGTCCGAGGGGGTGCCTGGGTGGCCCACACCACCAGGTGGCGTGTCCTAGGGGGGGGGGCGCCAGGGGGTGGTGTGGCCCCCTCTGGCCCCTCTCCTGCCCCCCTTCTTGCTCCCGGGGTGTTCCGGTGTTTTAAGACCAATGGGGTCTTTTCTGGGCATTTTTCCGAAAGTTGATTTTTCTACACAAAAATGAGATATCAAAGTAATTCTGCTGAAAACAGCGTTAGTCCGTGTTAGTGGTATCTAAAACTCACAAGTTTAGAGGAAAACAATAAAAAAATGTTCGAAAAAGGAAATACGTTTTCGACGTATCAGCCACCTCCATACTCACTCTACCAGACTCATCCGCCTCCGACCCAGACTGAGGAGAAGGCAGACCGTGAAAAGCGTCCGCCACAAGACCCGCCAGGTCTAAGGAACCCGAGCCCTCACAGAGGTTTGACCCGTACTGTGAGAGCGAAGGCCCCAAAGAAACCCGCGAGACCTGGCGAGAAACATCCACCAGGGCCACTTTAGCCGGCGCACTCTTAGGAAGAGGTGCCGGAGCTGGGGGGGGGGGGGGGGGCAGAGACGGGGAAGTCTCGAGCGTCACGGCCAGCTGGGACGCCACCCATCCGGCGGTGTGGCCCCGGCATCGGAGTCGTCACCGCTGGAGCCGGGGCCACCTCTCTGTGACCAGAGCCAGAGTCATCCCTAGAGGAATCATCCTCATCGTAAGAAGAGCTGTCGTGGTGCGAGGACGGCGAGCGGTGAGGGAGAAGAGGAGACGCTCGAGGCAGCTCTCCCTCGGTGGGTAGAACAAGGACAAGCATATATATATATTATTTTTTACGTCAAGGCAATAATTTGGTTTTAAATAAATACAATGCTTTGAATAGTGTCAAAAGATTACCCGCAAAAAAGAAAAAGTGTCAAAAGATGACAAGGCCGTGTGAATCACGAGTTGGCTCTATAAAATTGGTTTAAAGGTCCGTCGCGAGTGATTGTGTTCCTTTGAGAGCTAACATCCGTATATTGTTCTCATTGAAAAACCTAAAATACCTTATATTATGATACGGATGATGAGTAATATCTTAAAATAGGCTAGCTGGCTGTGAATGACGAGTCCGCTCAAATAAAACAAATCATGTGCGTGTTTCACACTATGTGTCAGGTAGAACAAGGACGAACATATATACACTATTTTTGACGTGAGGGCAATCATTTGGTTTTAGAAAAATACAACACACTATGAATAACTAGCAAAATGCCCGTGCGCTGCAACGGGAATGAAAAATTAAATTACTTAATACATTTCTACAATCATACATTTTAATTTTGTTCCACTTTTTGTGATATACAACACACACCATTTTGCATGTGTCAAACTCAGATGAGAGATCAAAGAATATTCTGAACATCTCATCACTGAATCTTACACAGTTTGACCAAACATGTTCAATTTGAGCCTGGGGCTCTTCACCGAAGGAATTGTTGAAGTTCCCTTTGATATGAACGAATGTATGTGAAGTCATCCTGGACGTCACCTATGAAGTTGTAAACTTGTAACTTGATAGGCATCAACTTTAAAATCAGTTAGCCTATATATTGGCGAATTCTTCCGAAGCATCTAATCAATTTCATACATTTATCCATATTCGGGCTGACTTGTCCTTTAGTAAGGACCGTGATAAAGGGCTGGAAAGTTTATAAAAATTTAAGATTCATCAGTAAAGAAGCATAACATTTCTCCAAACGAAAGCCTCCTGTGTCAATGCATCTACCATTGAGTAGAAAGACCTTGAGCAAGAAAAATATCCCTCCACAATGATAGTGTAAGTTCAGATAGCTAGTGTTTCATAGAAATAATCTAAATCTTAGGGTGCATACTGCCATATCCAAAATATTCGAGTAACTTTACCCGATCTGTCCCAACTCCATTATCAGCTAACATTGTATACAAGGTAGTCCTTCTATGCGTATCTGATGCTCTACTCATAACCTTTTTTGCAGTGATATATATTGAGAAAGGATCAGGATCCTTCTGTGTGGCAATGTGGCATGTATGTCATGGATAAATATCATGGAGTGTGTACCTCTATTAATTAAGAGTAAATCCCAAGGTAGTGCAATGCTAAATCAGGGGAATGTAACGAAAGCCCACCTTTGCTTGTGTATTGATTACCGAACCTGATTTGCTTCCCCATTATTCGTTAAATGAGAAAAGTATATCCCATCTCTATAACCAAGGAAATTGCATTCTTGTGAAGGGGAGGACCAGCCAAACAAGAAATTCCATTCTTGTCAGCCAAACGAGCTGCTATCAGTAAATTTCACTTCAACCCCAGAGTAGACATGCCTCATGAAGTCATGATGGATGTCCCTAAACTAATTGACTCGATAATGCATTTGGAAACACATTCTTTGAGACTTAAGACTGAAGCAACTTCATGAACCTGTCTGCATCATGTGAAGACCTAACACTTCCACAAAAAATAGGCTGCTTGAGCAATTGTCTTAGTGCATGAAGAAATAATAAATGAGGACGCCACAAGATGGTTCATAATTGCTCCATAGCTGTTTTTTTCCATGAAAGCATGCCTGCAGAGAAACCTCACACAGCTAGGCAGCCATGGCGGTGCTAGCTCCAACTCGATCCCACCTCTCACGCACATGTAAACGACGGCCGCCTCGGCATCCTGTCGTGGTTTCCTCCTCTTCGGTCGCCCGTTCACGCCCTCGGACGCAGACCCGCGGCCACGCTCCGCGCCCGGCTGGTTGCGGCAGCGGAGCTGGTGGAGTAGTCGATGAAGACCATCCTGTTGCTAGTGGCCCCTTGCCATGCCACCACCAACGGCCCTCTGCCTCTAGTATGCTGAGTACACCCAATAGTCTAGTGCGTCGACTTTCTGACAGCCCTGAAGTGTGTACTCTTCTGCTCGTCGCCCGAGCTTTAGATGGTTGTACTGTACCCGCAATCAATTAGATGTTCCGGCGGAGAAACGACTAAGATCTGTGTTACCATGCCCCACTGATGCAGGCTGAATCGTCAGGCCTCGGTCCACCTGATCGATTGAGGTGGCGGCATCACTCCATCCATCGAAATATATATACATCTCTTTGGCTTTTGCTTCCAATTCAGGACTGAACATTGGAACCCAAGCGCGCTAGCTTCATCTCATTCACACGGTGGCCCGAGATGGATGTTGTTGTTGTGGTATCTATGGCCAGCCCGTTCCCGTTGCGGGCGGCGATGTAGCGCCTTCGGGTCGCCGTCAGCCGTCTCCCACGTCCGGCCTCTCACTCCATATTATTAGCGGTTGCGCGCCGTGGAGATGTGGATCAGAACTTCAGAAGTCGATGAGCTCCGAACGAATCTAGGTGGCATCTGACGATGGCGGCGGCCGTCCCTGCCAGCTAGCCTGAGTGAGGTACATCCAATGTCGGGCAGCCTGCACCGAGGCGGCGAATCGAGCGTGACCTGGACTTCGGCAGGCGGCCACTCCGGCGAGGCGGCACCTCCGGCGAGCGGTGACTCGAGCCGCTCTACTCGGCGCTGCTGTTCATATGTAGCGGTCTTTGTAGGGATGGTCTGTCGACCCAGGATTTCCATTGTCAACCGAAAGCTCGATTTCGAGTTTCATTGTCGTGCTAACTCCCAGCGAGTTCGTGCAATCGATTTCGGTCAGAATCACACGCCTAAGAGAGGAATATATTTTCATTGGTGGGAAGGAAAGAAACTAAACGGAGCTATACAGGAGTCGATTCGGCCAGAATAGAGTTGGTACCAAACTCGTTCTCGGATGAGAACCTGATTCTTGTGGACAACGCGAGCTAAGCAACGTACGGACGACGTACCACGTACCATCCAAACGTACCATCACGGCAACAAGACAAATTATAGTATAGATTTGAAAAGATGACAAGGCCGTGAATCACGAGTTGGCTCTATAAGTTGGTTTATTAAAGGTCCGTCACGAGTGATTTAATGTGTTCATCTGAGCAGCTCTCTTCTCACACCGACTTCATAAAAAGCAGATAGAGTTGAGCAGCGAAGAGCGGATCATGGGAGGACCAGGCGCCGTCCGGATCATATCCCGGCGCATGGTGAGGCCGCCGTCAGAGTCAGACTCGGAGAAGGCCGTGAACATCCACCTCACTCCCTGGGACCTCCGCCTCATCACCGTAGACTATATCCAGAAGGGCATACTTCTGCCCAAGCCTCCCGCCGGCGGAGCGCGCCTCGTCGACGCCCTCGCGTCCTCTTTTGCGGGCGCCCTGGGAAAGTTCGGCCCCTTCGCCGGACGGCTCGTTGAGGAGCATGACGGCGATGGCGGGACCGTCGCCGTCGTGCTGCAGTGCACGGGAGAAGGTGCTGAGTTCATACACGCGGTGGCGTCCGGTGTCACCGTCGCGGACATGGTGGACTCCATATACATGCCTTCGGTGGTCTGGGAATTCTATCCATTCAACAATGTGGTCGGTGCGGACGCCGCCACGTCGTCGCTGCCTGTGCTGTCTGCGCAGGTGACCGAGCTCGCCGACGGCATCTTCATCGGCATGTCGATGAACCACTCCGTAGGCGACGGCACCGCCTTCTGGCAGTTCTTCAACACCTGGTCCGAGATCAACCGAGGTGGCAACGGCATGGACAACCTGCGCGCAGCGGCACCGCTGCACCAGAGGTTTTTCGTCGACAGCAGCCCCGTGCCGATCCGGCTGCCGTTCAGCAAGCTAGATGACGTCGTCCGCCGGTCGGAGCGCCCGAACTTACAGGAATGCTTCTTCACCTTCTCGGCCGCGAGCATCCAGAAGCTCAAGGCCAGGGCGAACAGCGAAACGGCTGCCACCGTCACCATCTCCTCGCTCCTGGCCCTGCTGGCGCACTTTTGGCGGGCTGTGTCCCGTGCCCGGCGCCTCCCGGCAGGGCAGGAGACATGCTACTCCATGCTCATCGGCTGCCGGGGACGTGTGAAGGGCATACCACAAGGTTACATGGGCAACGCCGTGATGTTCGGCAAGGCGAGCTCCACCGTCGGTGACGGTGAGGTTGTGGACAAGGGACTGGGCTGGACGGCGTTGCAGCTGAACCGCATGGTGGCGTCGTTCGACGAGGCTGCCATACTGGAG
Organism: Alopecurus myosuroides; assembly: GCA_028641055.1. NCBI lineage: Eukaryota > Viridiplantae > Streptophyta > Magnoliopsida > Poales > Poaceae > Alopecurus > Alopecurus myosuroides. The sequence goes on along the minus strand of CM054062.1, from coordinate 334,205,807 downwards.
TGGCTCGATCGCTGGACCCGGGAGCCGGATTTCGTCTACCCGGGGGCCAAGTCGTTCGGAGGTGCCGCGGTCACCACCGGGAGCTCACCGCGTTTCGACGTGTTTGGGAACAACTTCGGGTGGGGGAGGCCGCTTGCCGTGAGGAGCGGCTCCGGCAACAAGACGGACGGGAAGGCGACGGTGTTTGAGGGGCCCGAACGTGGAGGGAGCATGTCGTTAGAAGTGTGCATGGCGCCGGACACGCTGCAGAGGCTTGTCGCCGATGAGGAGTTCATGGACGCCGTGACCATGTGATCCGGCCGCTCACAAACAGGATTCTCTTACACCGTTCATCGGGTGTGATCAATTTATATTCATGTATCTTCTTGTCTTCACGGATTTGCGACGAGTTTTCACAGAATTTTTGTTTTGTTTGTTTATATATCCGTCCACTCTCTGTATTGGCCAAAAATGCATGCTGTGTACAATACTATTTCTGACCCATGCAATCAGTTTGATTGCTGTTTTGATTGGACATGCGAATGGGCTTGCGTCACTGTTTCGCTCGCGGCAGCCATGGCCGTACCTATGGTGTGGCCGGGTGGGCCGTGGCCCACCCAGAATTTAGGATTTTCTTTACTATCCATTCTTCATAGAATAAAAAAAAGACTATCCATCACTACAGGAATGGGCTACTGTGCCGACGGCCAAATTGTATGCCGACGGCAATTTGTCGGGGCCGTCGGCATAGACCCAACCAGAGAATCCCAAGTTGCGATTTTTTTTAGCTATGCCTATCTTTTTTTTAGCTACGCCGACGACAAAGCCGTCGGCATAGCCAAGCTCAATTTTTTTTTGGCTTAATCACCGTTTTGATCATAACTTTTGCATTTGAATTCGGATTTTGACGTTCGTTAGCTAATTTCGAAAAGGAGAAACATATCTAAATTATCATGCATATTGTTAAAGCTACATTATTAGAAACAAAATCATGAGAAAGAATGGAGCTAACAATAATGGGTTACCGGTTTCATCTGAGAGGGTTGTGGGGTCTCTGAATCCAACCAAAATCTAGGTGGACCATACCAAGTGTGTACAAGTGTGTTTTGGGTTGTATATGTCAAGTATTCTACTATGTATGTTAAGGGTTTCACCTTCATCATTTTTTTGAATTTGTTTGATTTTTCTATGCCTATTTTAAAACGAAGTCAAGACGGCGGGCATGATCGTTGTAGCTAGGGCTTAAATATTGAGAAAGTCTTGGTGTATCTATGATAAAATAGGTAGTTGTGTACATAAAAATGATTTTTTCCAAAAATCATGAGCAAACTACGAGGCACCCGTAGTTCAAATTTGACCCGGTTCCAGCTGAATCGGCAGAAACTTGTGTTTTTCAAAAGAGGTAGATGAAAACCTTTTCAGCGGCAAAAATTTGGTTAATTATGCATATAACATGGTCTAGTATTTTCAAAAAATTCATCTCCCAAGTTTTGCAACATATTTGTGGTTGGTGCTTCACAAAAAAGCCATTTTTCACACTCGGAAAATGGAAAATTGCTTTTTATTCAATGAAAAGGAAAACTTTCTTCGTGAACATTGTCCGTGCTTCCAATATGCATGTATGTGTGGAATATGGGCACATTTAAACAAACCATGCCATGGATTTAGCCATTACACCCGTCATTTGGCCCAAAACCCTAGAATGTTCGTAGGAGATAGCTCATTTATGTGAACATATTTTCAACACAACCGTCGTATTCCAAGTTTATTATTTTTGGTGGATATTAGGACATATATAATGACACCAAGCGAAGGTCTTGCATCATTTTGGGGTTTTTTAAATTTTCTGGAATTTTCTAAGCCGGTTTCATGAAAAAGTCAAGATGGCAAGCATGACCGTTCGTAGCTAGAGCCTGAATATTGAGAAACTCTTGGTGTATCTATGATAAAATAGGTAGATGTGTACCTAAAATGATTTTTTCCAAAAATCATGAGCAAACTACGAGGCACCTGTAGTTCAAATTTGACCCGTTTCCACCTGAATTGGCAGAAACTTGTTTTTTTCAAAAGAGGTGGATGGAAACCTTTTCAGCGGTAACAATTTGGTTAATTATGCATATAACATGGTCTAGTATTTTCAAAAAATTCAGCTCCCAAGTTTTGCAACATATTTGTGGTTGGTGCTTCACAAAAAAGCCATTTTTCACACTCGGAAAATGGAAAATGGTTTTTTTATTCAACGAAAAGGAAAACTTTCTTCTTGAACATTGCCCGTGCTTCCAATATTCATGTTTGTATGGAATATGTGCATATTTAAACAAACTATACCATGAATTTGGCCATTACACCCGTCATTTGGGTTATTTCCAGCTGAATCGACAGAAATGTCAAATTGGCCATCATGACTATTCATCAAAAGAGTTCAATTTTTTGAAAACTATCGCTGTTTCTATGATATGGATGTCATATTTGAATTTCTCTAATTTTTCTAATTGATTTAGACATTTTATTTGTCAAATTTCGATTTACGGATTTAAAGATATAAATTATTCTATATTAAATAATTTATTCAAAAAATAAAGTAATTTCTAACATTATATTGTTATTTATTCAATAAAGATAATTATATAATTATTGTTATTTGTTCAATTTTTTTAAAATTTAAAAAATAGAAAAGTTTAACATCATTCCACACAGGTTAATATGATTGATATGATAATAACATTAGTAAGTTCTAACATCTCATATGGAATCTAGTTTGGAAGGAACTCAAAGGTTAAGCATGCTTGGGCTGGAGGAATTTCCGGATGGGTGACCGAACGGGAAGTTTGACTATGTTAAGTATGTTGACTAGATCAATTGTGTAATTAGATATTAGAGATTAAATATGTGGCTAAGTGCAAAATTCTGTAATAGAATTTCAAAAAAGTAAAAAAAAAGTTCAAAAAAATTCGAATTTTTTCTTGAATTTTTTTTCAATTATTTTGGAAATACTATTGCCGTCGGCATAGCCCTACGCCGACGGCTTTTAGTGTGCCGACGGTTATTTGGCGTATGCCGACGCGCCCTTACGCCGACGGTAATGTGCCGACGGCATTTTGGTCTATGCCTACGGCCAAAAGCCGTCGGCTTCTTGACAGATTCCTGTAGTGCATAGTTTTTGACTATGTTACCGTTTCTAGCCGTCGTTCTTGTCTGCACACTTAAAGCATACATACCAAATTACAATTTTACGAACTGATTGCCTATTTATTTGATAAAAAATTCAGCGGTGCGGCATTTTTTTTTTGTAGTATGCCCACCCTCAAGTTTTCTCCTGGATCTGCGAGTGGCGGCAACGCATTAGTTGCTAGCTGTGTATCCATTAAAAAACTTTCGTTAGCAGCTTATATAGGGTGACTTCTTTTAAAATTCTGCTTATGCAAAAGTAAGTTTCTGTATTTTGGTGGGGAGAAACCGCGCTGGGCAGAACCTCCCAGAAACTGCTCGGGAGACTTCTTTTGGGCTATACAGTTTTGACTTATTTGCTAGGATGAGTTGTAAAATATCGTTTATGCCCCTGAATTTGATATATCCGTTTAATAAAGCAATGTATAGGACAAATATGCTAATATTTAATAGAAAATAAGTTAGAAATAAAATACAATTATTACAAAAAGATAAATGATAATAAAAAAATATGGTGTTGTAGTGTAATTTATTACATAACAGAATAATACAAATGTCACAGTGATTTCGAAATTACAATAAAAATATCTAGGCAAAGTATCACACAATTTCTACCACATTATCACACAATGTATTATCTACTAACTGAAACTAGAGGCATGTATCATCAATTTGGAGAAATAAACAACAATCATCGGTGCTGTCCCGGACGTAGACATCGGAGCCGTCGCCGGTTGGAGTAGGTCATCGCCGGTTGGAGCAGTCCAGGGTGCAGGGGCAGGTCTTTGCCGGTTGGAGCAGTCCATGGAGCGGCGGAGCAGTCTAGGTCGTCGGCGGGGTAGTTGTCGTTGGTGGCCGCACCCCCTAGCCCAACTCGGATTGGATGGTGGAGTTCAACTCCACCTCCCTCTCCTTCCCTTTTTCTTTATCTCTTTTTTCTCTCCAAAAAATTGAGGAAAAGTATCGAGACGATGAGTAAAACCTTGTGAAGCCACTGGACCCACCTGGTAGCCCCCTAAAATAGGGTGCGGTCATGAGGGTCATTTCTGCCCCCTTCGGCACTTCCCCCCTTTATGGAAAGCCCCCTGAAACTCTTTCGGAACCATATAACCCCAATAGATAAAATCATCGATATTATCCCGGGAAATCTTGATGACCCACAAGTATAGGGGATCGCAACAGTCGTCGAGGGAAGTAAAAGCCAAATTTATTGATTCGACACAAGGGGAGGCAAAGAATATTTATAAACCTTAACATATGAGTTGTCAATTCAGGTGCAACTGGAAGTAGACTTTCTCGCAACAGTTTATCAGCGTCAACCGTTTTATAGCAGTATTAGTAGTAAAATAACAACATTAATAAAATAGAAATAACGATAGCAATTGTAGGAAACTGCAGGATTAAAATACTATATGCATAGGGAATGGATGAACGAGCGTTGCATGGATAAGATAGTTCATATAATAATCAAAACATCGGTAATTACAGATAGATAATAATAAAGCATCCAAGTACTAGGTAGCCATAGGCATATTTTCCATATTTAGTCGTACGTGCTCGCAATGAGAAACTTGCACAACATCTATTGTCCTACCAGCCCGTTTGCAGCGGGGACTCAAGGGGAACTACTGGTAATTAAGTAGTTCCATTTAATAAAGCACCGGAGCAAAGCATTAACACTCCATGAACACATGTGATCCTCACATCACAGCCGTCCTCTCCGGTTATCCCAATTGCTGTCACTTTGGGGCGTCGGGTTCCAGACAATGACGTGTGTAAACAACTTGCAGATAAGATAAAAAAACATAACTATCCTCATGAAACAATAACATGTTCAAATCTGAGATCATGGCACTCGGGCCCTAGTGACAAGCATTAAGCATAACAAGTTGCAACAACAATAGATAGCACTAACAACAGATACTAGGCACCATGCCCTAACAATCTGGCATTATTACATGATCGATCTCATCCAATCCCTACCATCCCTCTCAGCCTACAACGGGGATTACTCGCACATGGATGGGGGAATCGTGGATGGTTGATGGAGAAGTGGTGGCGATGGCGGTGGCGATGATCTCCTCCGAATTCTCGTCCCGGTAGGGTGCCATAACAGGAACTTCTGATCCCCAAATTGGGTTTCGAGGTGGCGGCGGTGCTCTAGTGTGTTTCTTTGGAATATGACAAACCCCCTCGAGGTTTTAGGTCACGGGGCTTATGTAGTCGAAAGGAGAGACCAAGGAGGCACCTGAGGCGGCCACACCATGTGGTGGTACGACCTAGGGGGGGGGGACTGCCAGGTGGTGTGGGCCCCTCCTGGCCCCACTCCATCTCATCTTCTGGCTCCAGGGGTCTTCGGGTAAAATAAGAACGTCGGGACCCTTTCCGGGCATTTTCCTGAAAGTTGATTTTCTACACAAAAACGAGACACCAGGGTAATTCCGCCGAAAATAGTGTTAGTTCGTGTTAGTTGCATTAGAAAATCACAAGTTTAGAGGAAAACAACAAAAAAAGTGTTCGGAAAAATAGATATGTTTTGGACGTATCAACTCCCCCCAAGCTCAGCTTATTGCTTGTCCTCAAGCAATTCAGTTAACAACTGAGTGCGATAAAAATACTTTTACGAACATATTTGCTTCATATAATGTAAATATTGTCACTATATGATCAAGTGCTTAGGCAATTCATAATAAGAAGTATGCAAACAAAGTTACCTAGTAGTTATGCAAACCATGAAGAGATACCAACACACTAATAACAAGCAACATGAAATATATGAATTCACAAGATTGCAATGTTGATAGTAAGATATGATAAAGTGGTATCTCGCTTGCCCTTAATTGTGGGGCAAAACATAAATGCCAGGGCACCTCTGAGGTTCAAGTAAAGACTCGAAGTAAAGAGATCAAAGATAGAAGCATAAACGTTATACCACAATTAACCGTATCCCGGGACAAGCACATTACACTAAGAATGACAGGTATGCTCACGAGAAGGTGCCTAAATTTAGAAGGTGAAGACTCAACATAAAAGTAAAAGAAAGACCCTTCGCAGAGGGAAGCAGGAATTGACATGTGCTAGAGCTTTTTATTTTATTAATAACAGAAGTAAAATGATTTTGGAAGGTGATTGTTCATGTCAACAAATGGTAATAGAGTTCTTGTTATCTTCCATACTAAACAAGTTGAGAGCGGTTCCGAATTATTTATATTAGGCATTTATATCATGCACTTTATATAGTATGACACTCCTCCCCACCTTGCTTTCGCAAACCATGGCTAACCGAATCCTCGGGTGCCTGCCAACAATCTCATACCATGGAGGAGTGCCTATATATTTGTTTAACATTTTAATGTTATAATGGTCTAATCAGCTCTTTGCAAAATTAGTGACAAGCAGATGAAGCATGCAAGTCGGGGTACTTAATTAGTATGGAAGATAACAAACCCAACCACTACTTCCTCATGAGATAAAATAGTGTCACAAAATGAGAAGTATTTTGAAGGTTTTAAAGGTAGCACATGAAAATTTACTTGGAGTTGCGGTGAAATACCACATATAGGTAGGTATGATGGACACATTTGGCAAACTTTGGTGTTTGCGAGTTGGATGCACAAGTAGAGCTCATACTCAGTACAGGTGAAGGCTAGTAATAGATTTGGAGCGGCAATCAAGAGAGCATTAACCGTCATAATCATGCTTGTGACAAAATAAAACTAACGGGGGCTTAAAGGTGATACATATACTCAGAGGCAAAATAAATCATCGAGACTTAATTGACTTTTTGTTTTTAGTCTTAGCATGCATGAGCATGTGTCAACTCAATTCAAGCAAAACATTCACAGGAAGATACCACAATATCATACCCTTTCATGAATAAAACAATGCAAGCATTCATTAAATAACATACACATTACACGAACAAACTAAGAATGTCCACATGGATGAGTATATGTACAAAAAGGAAAACAAATAGAGTTCATACCAGCCTCTCACCACAACTTGAATTGTCGTAAATCATCATAATTTCTCTTCACTTGTATGTGGCTTGAATAATATGAAATAATAATTGAACTCCAATGGAGTCACGGAAGACTGTTGAACTCTGCAGCAAACTTTACAAAACCAAAGAAGAACAACAAATATTTTTGGGTTTTCGAATTGAAAACAAGAACAAAAGGAAACAAACAAACAAAGCAAAATCTTTTTGGATTTTTGAATAGAAAACTGAAATAGAAAGCAAGCGAACTAATAAAAGAAACTAAAGAAACAAATAAAGAGAAACAACAGAAATATTTTTGGTCTTTTTGTGTTTTGGAAAGCAGGAACTAAATGAATAAAACCAAAGAAAAGAAAGGAATGGAAAACATGGATATACAAAGAACCGATAAAAGCATGATATGTAAATGAGTATGATGTCGGCATACCTCCCCCCAAGTTTAGGCTTTTACCCTAAGTGTACATCAATCCCAAGAGGGCCAAGAAGTGGCGCCTCCATAGTGTGACGAGGAAGGGCCATCCTCCTGATATGAACTCGAGGACGCCCCGGTGTAATGGACAGTGTAGTCCTCGGAGGGCGCATCATGCCCTGCCTGATACTCGGGGTCGTGCTGCACATGGAAACCAAGGAAACGCAGCTCCTTGTCCAGCTCCTCTTTTGGGCGTGACCATGGCCCTCTGCGAATACTAAACAAACCAGGCTGTGGCAAAGGAACTTCCCTTTCATCTGGATCAGTAAATAAAACTCTATAGACTAGATTCCCAGCACTAGATTTAGAAGTAACAAAATGATGAGCTTTCATGGTAGCAAGATCAAGTCTCTATGGAGCTAACAACTCATCATTGGAAGCAATAGAAAGGCCAAGAGCAGCTATAATACGCGCAACAATAATACCCCCATAAATGGGCCCTCTAGCAGCTAAGCAGCGAGCAATGAGAGCACCAAGGTTGTACTTATGATTATCATTAAGTGCAGCAGCCAGAAAAGCTAAATGGTAATTTGAAATATTACTAGTGTTTTCCCTACCAAGAACACTAGCAGCAAGATAGTAGGTAAAGTATCTAATGGTTGGGAACTGGATGTTTCTTATCTTGCCGCGCTGGGCTACACGGTCATCATCATTTTTCTCCCCTCGGTTGAGCTCCAGCAAATCGACAGGTCATCCTTGAATCCTCCTCGCTGTCTCATATTAATACGTATGATGCTGCAAAATCTTGCCAATGACATGGTAAAAGGCCTATCATAGATTCCGAAAGCAATAGATGGGTTATAAGAGGATTTATCCAAAGTAAAGATCTCAACAAAAGTTTTGGTTAGTATAGCATATTGAGCACTTTCGTCATTCATATAATCAGTTAGACCAACCCTGCTAATAAGAAGCTACCAGTCATCAAGAATCCCTGCATCACTTAAAAAGGTATAACAAGGGAAAGTAGATGGATGTGCATCTCCATCATCCCCCGCATCATAAATACTCGGTGCAATGAGATTCTCATTGTAAGATGGTCTCAGCAGAGTAGATGATTTTGAAGGCCTTGACCTCTGATGGATACTGATGCTTTCGTTGGGAAACCCCAAGTGGAAGGTGATTCGTCTCCAACGTATCTATAATTTCTGATGTTCCATGTTGATATTATGCCAATTGCTACATCTTTTCCGTATGTTTTCCTACGTTTTCTTACATTTTCTGGGACTAACCTATTAACAAGATGCCAAGTGCCAGTTCCCTGTTTTCTGCTGTTTTTTATTTCACAAAATTTGTTCTTTAATATTCTCAGAATTGGACCCCACGAATCCTGAAGTTCCTATTTTCCCCGGAAGCATCCAGAAGTCCCGAAGAGCCCCGGAGGGGGGTCACAGGGTGGCCACACCATAGGGTGGCGTGGGTCCCCCTGGCCGCACCACCTGGTGGCGTGGGCCCCCTAGCCACCCCCGGCATCGCCCTTTCGCCTATATATACTCACCCGAGGGAAAACCCTAAAAGAATCGACCTTTTCCACAAAATACATCCGTATCTCCGCCGCCGCCGACAAGTTTCGGGGGACAGATCTCTGTTCTGGCACCCTGCCGGGACGGGGAAGTGCCCCCGGAAGCCATCTCCATCGACTCCACCGCCATCTCCATCGCTATTGCTGTCTCCTATGATGAGGAGGGAGTAGTTCCCCCCGAGGCAGAGGGCTCTACCGGTAGCTGTGTGGTTCATCTGTCTCTCCCATGGTGTGGTCTATATGTGATCGTGATCTTTGTAATCTAGTTGAATAAGTAGATGTTACTCTTCATCTTGTGCTACTCAAGTGTTTTATTAATATGAAGGTGACAGTGTGCACATAGTGTGTGTCTCCTCTATGAATTGTGGTGTTTGTCTAGTACCTGCTAGGGCGCTCATAGTGACAGCGTGGGGTTAACAAGACATGGGAATGCTTACTTTAAGGAATGCTTTTGGCAGCCCTACGCAATGATTAGTGTTTGTTATCCAACCGGAGAGGGTTAAGAGTAGCATAGTGAAGAGAAGATATTTAGTTATTAAATTATGTGATCATTGTTGAGAGTGTCCACTAGTGAAAGTAGGATCCCTAGGCCTTGTTTCCAAGCATTGAAACACTGTTTTCTGCCTGTTCTGCTACATGTTTGCTTGCTGCCATATTTATTTCAGATTGCTATTATTACTTATAACCATCCATATTACTCGCATTTCACTATCTCTTTGCCAAACTAGTGCACCTATATACCTGACAAGTATATTGGGTGTGTTGGGGACACAAGAGACTTCTTGTATCTTAATTGCAGGGTGATATCTTTGACCTCTACCTCCATGAGTTCGATAAAACTTGGGTGATCCACTTAAGGGAAACTTGTTGCTGTTCTACAAACCTCTGCACTTGGAGGCCCAACATTGTCAACAAGAATAGAAGCGTGCATAGACATCAAGCTCTTTTCTGGCGCCGTTGTCGGGGAGGTAAGGTAAAAGGTACTCACATCCTCGGGTGTGAGTGCTCAGAGTTATTTCCTTTAGATTCTGCAATTGTATCTTTTTGTTTCTTGTTTTTATTTTCACTAGTTAGACTTGATGGAAAATAACAAAAATATGAGAGAGCTTTATAATATTTATCTTGAGTTAGGACATGAAGTGTTTGAAGAGAAAATAAAAAAAACCTATGGAGCTTTATTTGCATGCTAATAGCAATGTTATTAGTATGAATTCTTTGAACACCATTATTGCTAATGCTATGGAAAAGTATAAGCTTGGGGAACCTAGTTTATATGAAAATGATTATTTAGTTCCCCAAGCACGGAGGAGAAAATTTGCTTTGATGATGAGCCTATGCCTGTTACATATAGTTGTGATCATGATTGGGAAAAGCACACTACTTTTGATATTGAAAATGATGATATAGAAAGCTCTAAACTTATGGATGATGTGTTTGAAAATCCTTTTGCTACTGATGATTATATTATTGATACATCTCCTACTAGTAAAAATGATGATATGTTTACAAATGAACACATTTTGGAGGATAACTATTCTATTGCTTATGATGATATTATTCTTCCTATATATGATGATTACAATGATGAATATGATATTTTCAGTCCACCTACTATCCAGGAGAAGATATATTTTGATGATACTATGCGTCCTATATTTGATGAGCATGGTGATGAGAATGATAATGATAGCTATTTTGTTGAATTTGCTCCCACTGTTATTAATAAGAATGACTATGCTTATGTGGAGAGTATTAATTCTTTTATGCATGTGGCTCATGATAAGAATGTTTTATGTGATAGATATAATGTTAATTTTATCCATGATGCTACTGAAGGTTATTATGAGAGAGGGAAACATGGTTTTATGCCTCCCAACAATATTAAGTTTCCCCTCTTTATGTTGAAATTTTGAAGTTGCACTTATTTTTGTCTTCCTATGCTAGTCACTTTGTGCTTTGTTGACTTGTTTTTCTACAAGATTCTTTTTCATAGGAAGTGGGGTGGATTTAAATGTGTTTTATATTTTCTTCTTGATTCTCTCTTATTGTGCTTCAACTCTTATTCTTATGTGAGCATCTTTTAAAAATCATTGTGCCTAGCTAAAAGGCATTAAAAGAAAAGCGCTTCCGGGAGACAACCCGTTTTATTTCTCCATTTTCAATCCGTTTTCCGTCGTTTTTTTGTTTTCTTTGCACCTGGGTGTTTTCTATTTCCTTAGAAACCCCGATGTATCTTTTGTTTTGGGTCTTTGTTGAGCCAAGTAAAGCCTCTAGTGGAAAGTTGAGACTATATTTCGGATTTTTGTGCAGGAAACAGATTTCTGCTGTCCACTGTTAACATCGTATAAAATCACAGAAAATTCAAAATGACCTGAGTTGTTTTGTGCGTAATCCTAGGTTATATACGCAACTTTTCTTAGTTGACCACTTTTTGATTTGAGCAACAGAGGATTTCCCAAAAAATTATCTTTACGTGCTGTTTTGTTTTCATAGATTTCAGCCAATAATTGCATTTGCATCTTAATCTCTTTCTTTTGGTGTTCTTTTGTGAAAAAGAGTTTTAAAAGAAGTTGTGATAGTATATAATTTGTTTATGAGTTTTAGGATTGTGTTGAAACTGAACCATGTGAATTTATTATTTCGATTGCACTAACGTTGCTAATGAAGATTGTGAGAAGTTTGGTGTGAAGGAAATTTTCAAGGGTCAAGAGAAGAGGATGATATGACGTGATCAAGAAGAGTGAAGAGCCTAAGCTTGGGGATTCCCCGTAGGTACATCCCAGCAAATTCCAAGAAGACTCAAGCGTCTAATCTTGGGGATGCCCAAGGCATCCCCTTCTTCATCGACAAATTATCAGGTCACTTCTAGTGAAACTATATTTTTATTTGGTCACATCTTATGTGCTTTACTTGGAGCGTCTTTTATTTTTTATTTCAGTTTGTTTTTAGTTTTGCAATAAGTTTTGTTGGAACCCAGCATTCTTTTATTGGAGAGTGACACGCTCCGCTTTTTCATGGGAATACTTTGTATTCTTAATCTTTGTCTGGCTGCTGCATTTATTTAGCTCCTGTTTTGCATTCATCTCTTATTTAGAGCTGTTAGTACTCTCTAGTTTTCATTGCTATATGCTTAGAGAGATTTTTTGTTGTCTCATATATGTGCTTGGTTGGGAATAGAAATGCTATTGTGATAGAAAAATTCACATGGTCTTGTAGATCACTAAACTGCTTCACTTGAATCATTGATGTTGTTTTGAGATATTAATTTGCTTAATGGATAAACGGGAAGGACTAGTAAGTACAAACTTTTAATGGTTGGTATAATAAACTTGAAACTGTGCCACACTTAAATTACCAACTGATAAAAACAATGGTATATGGTTGCTACGAGTGTCGAATCCCTAACTCAACAAATCCCTTCGGTGAACCTATCGGGTTTCGATTAGGAGAACCCATGAGCGCTGGTAGAATCGTCGGCTAGACAGGGGGCGAGATTTACCCAGGTTCGGGGCCCTCGTAGAGGTAAAACCCTTACTCCTGCCTCTTGTCGATCTGTATTGAAGGTTAGATCGGTTACAATGATGTGCTCGAATCGAGAGTAGGTCTCGAGTTCAAGGCTTTTGGGTCGTGCGGTAATACCTTGGTCCCCCTCCTAGGGGGCTCTCCTGGCCTTATATAGATGGCCAGGTCTCGAGCTCTACCCGGAGAGGATTCAAACTCTATCTATGTCGGTTACAGATTTCCTAGCTTAATCCGCAAGTTAGTGCGGCTGGGCTTCACGTGGGCCTTCTAGAGTACTTCAAGGGCGCCTCTTCTTGGGCTTTGGCCTTGGGCCTGAGAGGGGGTGTCCTTACCCGCAGGGTCCAGGATCCATATCTTCGTCAGTAGCCCCCGAGCGTTTGGTCGATTGGGATTTTTCCAGTCGAGTAGACGGTCAAACCTTTCTTGATCTTTTTTGGAGGACCAGCTCGACAGTTATTGTTTTTAAAGGGTGTGTTCCCTGTTTCATAAGTCATCATGCTCGAGCATCGAGCAACATAAGTGCCTGTTTGTACGGCTTTTTTCACAGAAGGATGTGGCACAGTAGCTTGGCTCTCCCGAGAGATCAGGGCCAATTAATTGCGACTAGGGCAAAAACATTCCTGGCCTACACAGATTCGAGACCTCCGACTCGAACCCGATGAGGTGATCGTTGCGACTGGGCCGTTGTGGACTTATCAAGTCGAACTTAACCTATGGGGGTACCCGGCGCGTCCGCTAGGATTTTTCTTCGTGTTGTTGACACGGAATTATACCGGAGGACGCAGCTTTCGAGTGCGATTCCAGGCCCAAAAGAAAGATCTTTTCGGGTCTTACCTTCATATTCGAAGAATATGGCATCCGGATGTGCCTAGTCGGCTGAACAATCCAGGTTTTTATGATGTAAATTTATCATGTGTAAGAGAGGTAGGTTCTTCCTACCCGATCGATTTGTTTGAGTTCCATACGAAAGAAGTTTCGTGCTGGAAGAAAAGCTAAGTCCATATGAAAGAGTTTTCATGTTCGGAATGCTGTGCCCATACGAAAGAGTTTTCGTGTATAGGGTATTTTTCTCTCGTTCGAAGAGGTTTTGCTTCATGAATTGTTCACGGAAAAGTTGCTTTTATCCGAAGGAATTGTTGTTCGTACGAAGATACTTTCGCGTTTGAACTTCCAATCGAAAGATCGTGATTTTGAATGATGTATGCCATGACGTCATGGCGCACTCCTCTTCTCCCGATGGGACGTGACAGAGTGGCAGCAGATGGTGGCCCACCTGGTCAGTTTTTTGACCGGGAAACGAGACGTCGTTCCCGGTTTTTACGCGAGATGCGCAGTAAATGCGCACGATCTTCTGTTAAGATCGTGGCATGAAACAGCGCTGGCCGCCGCTTCGTTTCATCTTCACGTGTGGCGGCCGTGATAAGCGCCACGTAGCGCATCGTACGGCTGAGATCGTCTCGCTCCGTGTATAAGTACGGGTCTTAGCGCTACGGTGAAATTTTCCCAGCTCCTTGCCTTCATCTTCTTCCTCGCGCCCATCTCCTTCTTCCTCGCGCTCGAGCTCGTGCTGCAAGCAATGGCTGGCGGAAAAAGGCGTGGTGCTGTCACTTCTGCGTCCGGGGAACCCTCTGCGCAACCTATGCCCCGTGCTGGCGACTGGCGCTCCCCCAACACCACCGCGAAGAGCATCAAGGAGATGCAGCGGGAGGGGTTGCTGCCGGCGGAAACGGAGAAGCGGGTTCGCCTTGGAAAGAAGGAGGAGGTACCTAACCCGCAATCGAACGAGCGCGTGGTCTCTGTGGACCACGTGTCTCGGGGTCTTTCTTTTCCTCTCCACCCTTTCTTCCTCGGGTTGCTGTATGTCTATGGCATACAGCTTCACGATCTTCCTCCGAACGCGGTGCAGCACATATCGTGCTTCATCGTGTTCTGCGAGTGCTTTCTCGGCATTCGCCCACACTGGACGCTCAGGAAGGCGCTTTTCAAAGTCCGGATCTTCCGCGAGAGATCGCGGGTGGAATCTGATCTCGGCGAACCGCTTCGCACGGGCGGCTTCGGGATCCAAGCTTGACAGAAAGGCAGCTACTTCAACATGCATTTTGTCGACTCCGCCCAAAGCTGGCGGAAGAGGTGGTTCTACGTCCTCGACAACAGCTCGGGTGGGATCGTAGAGTTCCACCCGTTCGCTGTTCTGACAAGGCGAAAGTCCTGGGGGCACAAGATGTCAGCCGAGGAGAATCAGACCGTTGCGCCCTTACTCGCAAGAGTAACTGCTCTCCGGGATCAGACTGCGGGAGTCGTGCTCAACGGGATGCATTTGGCGAGCATCTTCTTGAAACGCAGGATCCAACCTCTTCAGCAAAGGCCCTCCGCGATGTGGGAGTATCAAGGCTCAGAAGACCCCAGCCGAGTAAGCCGCGAGGAACTTTCGAATGTGGAATTCGAGAAGAAAATCGCGGGTATCACTCGACTGAAGGTGGGGGAGAAATTCCCCGATTGTTCAGTTGAGGCCTTTTCCGCTTCAAATCCTCCTCCAGCCGCGGTTAGTTTCTTCCTTTTTGTCTTTGAGTTGTTTCCTTTTTGTTCTGAGTCCTAGTCGACAAAGTTTTTTCTCGTCTTCTCTGTCTTTGTAGAGCCTGGCTATGGCAGACTGCTACCCGCCAGTTACGGGAGAGGAGGCTTCAGAGCTACTGGCGAGTCACCAGGATGGTGCGGTTGACACCAGCGTTGCCAACGCTTCTTCGAGTTCTGAGCGTGATTCTTCGGATGACGCTGACGACTCGAATGGTGTCCCTCCCAAGCGTCGTCGGGTGGATGATGACGAGGCTACTTCCAAGGACAATTCCTTGGAAGCATCGCCCGGTCAGGCCCCCGTCCTTGTGACTCCACTTCGTTCACTCGCCCCTTCGCCTTCGTTTCCGGTGATGGCAACCGCCTGGAACGCAGACTTGCTGGATGACGACGAAGATGACGAGTAGGTCTTTTCCCTTGTTCTTGGTCGAACATTCTTTGCACTTCAATTCTGATGTTTTTTATCTTTCGTTGCAGTCTGCAGACTATCAGTCCTCGCAGGTATGCTTCTGCCGTTCCTCCCGAAAAAAGGAAAAAGGCAAGGGACGCGGGTGAAACTCCCACTGCGGGTACCGTCCAAAATTCTCCCAGAGCAGCCCCCAAAGCCGCGACTTTGGAACGTGAAGCCCCCAGCTTTGCCGCCAGGACTTCAGCTTCTAAAGAAGTGACGGACAGCTCCGCGGATCCGCTTTCTCGCGCCACCGGACAGGTAAACTTCATCTTCTGTCTTCAAATTTTTATCGGGTGCACGACAGTGCTCCCGATGGGAGTAGCCCCCGAGGCTGTAGTCGATCGAAGCGATCGGCTATAGGCTCTAAGTCTGGTTTATTTCTTCTTCATGATTTCATTTTTATCGGGTGCACGGCAGTGCTCCC
Organism: Alopecurus myosuroides; assembly: GCA_028641055.1. Lineage (NCBI taxonomy): Eukaryota > Viridiplantae > Streptophyta > Magnoliopsida > Poales > Poaceae > Alopecurus > Alopecurus myosuroides. The sequence goes on along the minus strand of CM054062.1, from coordinate 334,189,704 downwards.
GATGGGAGTAGCCCCCGAGGCTGTAGTCGATTGTAAATAATCGGGTACAGGCTCCAATTTAATCCTTTTAACACTTCTGTCTTCGTGCTTTGCAGTCTCTTATTGATTCTCTTGCGGCGATTGGTCGCCGCGTCGTTCTCGCCGAGTCGGATTGCGAGTCACTTCGAACGGACCGAAGCCGACTTCAAACTGAGAACGACCTTCTCAAGGGTAAGTTTTAGCATCTCCTTGTCTTCAGTATTCCGTGCATTCTTGATTTTTGACAAGCATCTTTTTGCAGCTCGACTTGAATTCACGGAGTCCGAAAAGGTCAAACTCTCTGAGCAGGTAACTGCTAGGGAGGCTGACATGACGGCCATTCGACAAGAGCTGGAGGCTTCCCGCATGCAATCGGAAGATTTTAGTCGACAGCTTGAGGATGCGCGGAAGGCCTTGAAGGAGTTAGAGGAAGCTGGCAGTAAGGCCGATAACGACGTTGTCGGGTTCCTCCGTTCCCTCGCTGAGCGTTTCGCAGGTATGTGTTTTGGACTCTTGCGACTTTGATCCTTCATTTTGCTGAACTTTGCTAAGTATTATTTTCTCCTTTTGTAGGTCTTCTGGATGTTCCTCTAGAGATCCCTGGACTCCAGCGGGTAGATGTGGTAACCGACACACTTGCCCAGCTTAAAAGGCACGCTGATGGAGTTTTCTCCTTGATTAGCGATGCTACTCAAGTGCTGGTGCAACTGCATGGTCGCCTCATCGCCAACGCCACTCCTGCACCCGCGCTAGATGATCTGTTGAAGGTCTTCTCAGAAGGCAAACTTCTGGATGCCTTCGCGGTCTCTCAGTCGGAGTCTGGTGCGAAGACCGCAATCCAATTTGCTTTGGCGCACGGAGTCGAAGGTTTGGAGGAGGCCTACTCATCTCTTCCAGTCGACCCCTCCACGGGCAAAAAGGTACGGCTCTCTCGTTTTGGCGAGCAAGCCGCCATTCTTGCTCGAAAGCTGTCTGAGATATTTGCTCGGCTGAAAGGAGGGCGACTGCCGCTAGAGGAAGCACCAATGTAGCCACATAGTTTTTTTTCTTTTTCTTCCTTGAATGTAATGAACCTTGGGATGTATTCCCGTACCTTTGTTGTCTTTAATTGAAGAATTCGTCTTGCAATTTATTCCCCTTGTTTGTGGGTTGTCTCCCGATGGGAGTAGCCCCCGAGCGTTTGTCAGATGTGCGACTAGAAATGACTCGAGTAGGGCATCTTACTTCTTTCGTTGTATTCTTTCCAGGCTACTGGGTTTGCCGCGGAAACTTCGGGTGGACGTGGTACTCCAGTAAATCCACTTGTTGCCGCTGTTGGCACTTTTGCGGGCCTTCGTGATAAGGTCCAGGAGGGTGAACGCAAGCTAAAAGCTATGCGCGGGGTAGCCGATGTGGCAAAGTCCAAGCAGAAATTGGCGGATGAACGCAAACAATTTCTGATGGATGAGTTGGCTGTAGTCGCAAGGGATTTGCTCTGTAAGTAGTGCAGCCCCCGTGCCTTTTTCTTCCTTGTTTCCTTAGCTGACTGAGTATGTTTTTGCTCTTCAGTCGTTAATCAGGATGACAGGGAAGAAAAGCAGTGGGTAGAAAACCACATCCTTCAAGACGCTAGCAGCTCAAAACCTCATGCAAACAATTTTTGGTCTGATCGCAGTCGAGGTTTTGTGATGGCCACCTTGAAATTCCGAGTCCTCCAGGCGAGAATTCTCGTGAGTTCTTTTCACGAGGTCTTGGTTGCGATGAACGCTGCATTTTATCCACTCGAAAAAGGTCGCGAAGACTGGAGCTATCTTCTCAGGTTGTTTGGACGTGAAGGAGAAGTTCGCGCGTGTGTGCGCAATCAGATGACGTGCGGCGCGGTTGTAGCTCTCTATTTTGTCCGAATATGGCATCCTGAGATAGACGTTAACTCTGTAGCTCGGCGCCCTGATTACGCAATCGAGGACATCTCGCCGTACTATGATGTTGTACGTCCTGCAGCGGAGAAAATTATCCGATTGACCTCTGAAGAGGTGGATAGAGTTTTAGCGACTGAGAATGCTCAGCGCTTTGATTGATTGTCGGATGTAAATATCCTGTAATCTGTTTATAGTTTGTAAAAACTGTTGTAAGGTGTACAACCTTGTTTGTATGATGTTTTTCTCTGATGCTTAGTTGTAGGTGTAGCCCCCGTGTGTTTTATGGGGTGTGTACCTGTAACTTTTAGCATGTAAAGAGCAAGAAGCTTCGAGTGAATATGATGAAGGAATCATGTCTTTATTGCAATGACTGAGAAGCCATGTATTCGAGCTACAGGACTGGCTAGTATAGCCTTATTTTTGTTGCGATAACAAGTAAACCTATGGATAAAATTTGCGGAGGTGTGCGATGTTCCACGGATTGGAATAGATCCCTCCGGTCGCCGGATTCTTTAGCCTGTAGGCTCCACCTGGGATGACTTCGTGTATGATGAAGGGTCCTTCCCAAGGTGGTTCGAGCTTGTGTCCTTCCTTCTGTTTGAGCCGCAGCACCAGGTCCCCAACCGCGAATGCTCTGTGGCGTATTCGGCGACTATGATAGTTGCACAAGGATTGCTGATATACTGCGGATCTTGCGAGTGCGATGTCACGCATTTCATCGAGTGCATCCATATCTTCTGCGAGCGCCTTGTTGGAAGTTTCTTCGCTGTAGGCTACAACTCGTGGGGCGCTGAATCGGACGTCCTCGGGAAGGACTGCTTCTGCCCCGTATACCATGAAGAATGGCGTGTACTTCGTCGATCGATTAGGAGTTGTGCGTAGGCTCCAGAGTACGGAGGGTAGCTCTTCTGCCAAATGTCCTGCAGCGGGGTGTAGACGATCGAGTAATCGCTTCTTGATGCTAGCCGAAACTAAGCCGTTGGATCTTTCGACTTGTCCGTTCGTTTGCGGGTGAGCAACTGAAGCAAACTTGAAATTGATGCCTTTTTCCTCGCAGAATTGTTGTGTTTCCTTTGCTGTGAAGTTTGTACCATTGTCTGTAATGATGTCATGTGGCACACCAAATCTGCATACAATGGAGTCGAGGAACTTGACGGCGCATTGGGCGCTAGCCGAAGTTACTGGCGTAGCCTCGATCCACACTACAAGAGAATCGGTCTCTTGCAACGAAATCTGTAGCTAGGTTTTTTTTCGTTGCGATATAATCACAAATTACCACGACCTCTCAGGTTGTGGTGATAGGGCACTCGTATTTCCACGACTCATTTTGGTGGCGATAAATTGTCGTTTTGTTGCGGTAGAGGCCTCCTATTGCCACGATTTGTACTGCTGTTGGAATACAGCCGCGTTTTTGCGACAGAGTATTTTCGTTGCGCGAGGCACTCCTTTTGTTGCCTTAGAGACATGGTATTCCAACGAAATAAGCATTCGTGGTGATATTTAGTCATTTATTGCAACATCTGTATTTGTGTTGCGGTAGTTACAAATATTGTTGCAAAAAAAAAAGCTAACTATTGCAACCAAATTTTTCGTGTGGCAATACCATATGTTTTTCGCCTCAAATTTACCCTGCGGCAATACCTATTGTTTACTGCGACAATTTGGGTCGTATGGTAATAGGTTAACGGTAAAGCAACAATCACCGTACTGTTGCGAAAATGAACAAGTTATTTTGCAACGACCATTCATAGACTAGCTTAACGGGCCACATGGGCCGTGCCCTTGATCACTGTTGCAATTTTCTTAGGACTACACTTCATTTTTGGTCCAGTATCTCAGTTTGGTGAGCACATTATTTTTTTTAATATTGTTTGCAGCTGAATTTCTGCAGCACTTAGCATTTTACTAATGTTGCAACTAGTGACAGTACTTAATAATCAATCAAGAACTCATATAAGACGCAATTTCACTAGTACATTTATCATGGAAATTCAAAATTTCTAAACACTGGAACTTTGGAATCTTTAAACAAAAATTATGTTATTACACGATCTTTCATCCATGCATGTTCATGGCAAAACATTTAAGGCAAACAGTGCAGAGACAGCCTACACAAAGAATCCATGGTCATCATCCAATTCATCTTCTACCAAAGGAGCAACATGACCATCATTTATGTAAGCCTCATCATCATCAGTATCAGCATCATATTCGACTTGGTCTTCGTCAAAATCAGCAGGTCTTAAATTATTTATGACTGAAACATCAACGCTGGTTCCTTCATCATCATTTCTGCACCAACTAGTAATATCGTCAGGTAAAGTAAATTCTGGAACTGTAATTCCTGCATCGACGACATCCTGTACATCTGCATCACCACGTTCATCTCCTTCTGCAAGATCATCTAGGTCTGCACCATTTAAAACCGAAGGAGCAAACAAATTGCGTGGATTCATTTTTATAGCACTTGCCCAATTAGGGCTCTTCACATCTCTCACATAGAAAACCTGTGCAGCTTGGATGCCTAGAATGTAAGGGTCTTCCGTGAATCGGTGTACACTAGTGTCGAGGTCAATAATTCCATACTTGTCCCTCCTATACCCCTTACTATGATTTCTATTGGCAGGAGGCACGTCGAACCAGTCGCACTGCAATAGAACAACCTCCTTATCAGGAGGAAAGTCAAGAAATATGATTGTCACATCCTAATTTTGGAATACCTGTTAACACAGTTGTTTTGCTAATTGCTTGACAATTAAACTTTGATTGTGACAATTAAACTTTGATTGTATTTCTTTGAGTGCAACTAAACAAACTAATTATATAAACTTACATGGCTAAGAAATTGAAAACAAAATATTCAACATATTGTTCCAATGACCTTGACAATATTTTCTAAAGTAAATATTGATCAAAGAGTTTTCCAAAACTATCTTATGAATCTCATACTTGTTGAATATTATTCCAAGACCTAAATTAAGAAAGAGGAAACACTTAATAAAATTTCCCTAAAAGATTATCAGAAAAAGAGGCATTCTTAAATGCTTCGCCAAAATATTATCAAATGTTTTTCCAACCTTGCAAGATTAAAAACAAAGGTATTGGAGAGCATTGACTTGTTATCTCTAGTCATATAAACATTTTGGCAAAGCATTGCTAAAGAAAAGCCAAGTGCTTTATTAAAATAGAAATTCAAATATTTCCAGAAACAGAAAACTAAAACAAGTTACTATTGGAAACTTTCTTAAAATGATTTGAAATTCATACCATTGCTTCCTTATATCAAATAAGGAACACACACAAGAGGAGACCAAAAATTGAATCCATTAAAGTCCTGAAAACATGGTTTTTCTCCACAGCAACAATTGGGATTTTGAACAAGTTTGTTCTACCAACTTTTTCCAAATGCCATGGAATAAATACCACATGCTCTATATCATAAATAAGGATGAAAACCAAAAGGGCACAAGTTTTTAAATTGTTTAAGTTGCCAAAAAACCCTGTTTTCTTGACAGCATCTTTTTGAAATTTGAACAAGTTTGTTTTATGAAGTAACTCAAAATGACTTGAATTTTCTACCACATAAGGAACACATCAAATAAGGAATTTGTGCCAAAAATTATCATTTTTGGAAGCTCCTAAGTAGGTTAATAAATTCAATGTCCATTTATGTAAGAATTCAAATTTGAACAACTTTGAATTATCAAGTTTATTCAATTGAGCCAATTTTCACATATGTTGTACATATAAACTAATTAGAATTTTGGGCAAAAGGGTTTCAATTTTTAACTTTGTTTGCCTAGTGAAAACATCAATTTACAGAGAGGAAAAGGACCTAATTGTAATTGCTAGGGACCTAAATGTTATCCTAGTCACACATGTCCTTCTTCTTCCTGTAGATGATGCAACAGAGGGCATGGCTGCCCATGCCCATTGCCTTCGAGTGGAAGCAATCTTGATGGTTTAAAGCCCCCATGTGCACCTCTATGCCTCCCTACCTGCTCCCTCTCTCACCCCACGAGCCCTCCTCTCTCTCTCTAATTTTTTTTGCTACCGAAACCCTAGCTCGAGACCTCGCCGTCGTTTCGGCCGATGCAGAGCACGCCGCAGGTAGCCGTTAGCATCATCGGCTCCGCCTCGTCATGGTGATACTCCCTGCGAAAGGAATCGTGGAGATACGAACCGTAGAGCCCGCGCCATCCAATCCCTTCCCTGAGCCCGACGGAGCTCCGGCGAGCTATCGCCGCCGGCTCGCGTCCTCTCCGACCTCACCGACTCCTCCTCTGCATTCATGGTGAGCAGGGGAACCACCCCGTCGCTTTTCCCCCCTCCCTAAACCCCTTAATCGTCCCCGTGCCGTGCGTGCTGTCCAGCCGCCGCCGCGCGCCGTTGCCGCCGGTCTCCGGCGCCTTCCCTGGAAACGACGCAGCGACTAGGAGGTTCCCCTCGTCGAGTGCAACGCGTAGCTGTTTTTATTTTGCGATTTGGTGGCCGAAATCGCTAGTTATCCTCGCCGGAGATGCTCCCGCCGGCGAGTGACGCAGCGGTGACGTCGTGCTCGCGTCACCGTCTCCTTGACCCCGCGCAGAGAGTCAAACTGGCGCGTGGGCCTCGCCTCTGCCGCGTGGCTGCCCGCGTGGACGGCTGGCCCGCGAGTCAGCGACTTGGGCTAGATCTGTCCGCGGTAACTGCAGATCTGGCCGGCCTGTTTGTAGATCTGGCCCAATAATGTGTTGTTTCCCTTTTTTTTTTTTCAGAAACATCCATGTTTGCTTTTGGCTCTAAAAGGCAACCTAAAAGAAGAGTTGTACCAAACTAAAAATCACAGTGGTAGATAAACAAATTCTAAACCAGCTCCAACTTGCAGATCTACATTTGCATGGACAGTTTTGAAATGAAAAATGATTTGGCCACAGGTGCCAGAAACACCAAAATGAGCACCATTTTTATTTAACAACTCAGAATGAAGTGAGGCCAATTGCATTGGAAATCCCTTGAAATTTCCTAACAGGAGCAATTAACCTTGCTTCCAAATTCCTAGAATTTTTGAAATGGCATGCAATTTGGTAAAACACCAGAGAGCACTTTGGTGATTTTTATAAATTAATTAAAGATGAATTTTGATGCAAACCAAATTGGATGGTCTTTTATATGTTTAGGACTATCCAAACCTAGAAGGGTTTAATTTTTAGAGCATCATATAAAATTTGGTGGACAGATCTTTGTTTCACCTGTTTCTGCCATTTTGGCATTTTAGTTAATTAATTTGTGTGATGATATTTTTGTGTTGCAATAGTGTTTTCTAGCATGTATAAGTTGTGTGAACTTGCTTTCTAAGTATTACTTAGCTATTTTATCATGTTAGAATGTGTGGACTTGAGTTGAGAAGAAATAGGATTTTTATTTATAGCATATGTTTTATCTCTAGTTATTACTTGCATAGAATTTTTGATTGATTAATTTGTGTGCAAGTGACTGAATTGTTGTGTTGAGATATTAGATTCAGTACCATGTTGATACTTATATTTTGTTAGTATCACCTCTGCTAGCTTGCATTTGAGTTGGTAGATAAGCATGAGTAATTTAGTCATGACTATGAGGATGTTATGGAAAAATCCCCTCATGTGTGGAATTTTTGACATAATAATTTGTGGTTGTGTAGCCACATATTTTTGTGTTATGTTCATATGACCAGTAGCATTTTGAGGATGTTTTTATGAGTACTTGACCCCTAGATTTTTCTCTTGTGTGAAAATGATAGCATGAGTAGCATTGCCTTGCTTATTTAAGCACCCTATTATTTTCTGCTAATATTGTTATTGAACTAGGTGCTAGTTTAGGTTTTTGCTAATTTTTGTCAAGTATGACCAGAGGCATTGTGACCTCTTAATGCCTTGATATGCTAGTGGAACACCCACTGGTTTCATTGCATTTTTGGTGGAAACATTATTTCCCCCACACTAGATGTGTTTCTTTTATATAGTTTCATACCTAATGAGTGCCTAGTATTTTTGCTTGGGATTTTTTAGTGCTAAATGAAAATGTGTATACTTCTGTTTGTAAGTGGTTATAATAATGTGTGGCTTGCTAGGAAAAATACATTCTTGAAGTGTTGTTTGATTCCTCTAAGTAATGCCCTTTTTATTACTACTAGTATGTAGGAGTTGCCCTGCAAATTGATGTCTTGTTTTATCAAATGGGATATTTTTGTTATAGAAAGTATAGATGTTTTTCACTACTATTTTTATGACATGGACCCTCTGGTTTTATTTAAATTACTTAATTGAAAAGCATCCATTGATCCTTCATGTTTGAGTAGTACTAGTTTCCTTAGCAGTTTTTGTATTGAATTATTTTTCCTGCCAACTTGTGTTTGGTAGATATTTATGTATCCTTGCATGAGGACATGTTTTCATTCCCATTATGATAACATGGTTCCTTGTTTGCATATTAGTACTTTACATGTTATGCATGTTTGCATAGCAAACTTTTAGTAGAAACATGTCCATAGGATTCCTCCTTTTTAGTCATTGTTTCTATTGTTCTCACTATGAGAAATTGTGTGTTTTGTGATGAGTCTATTACCTTGTTACACTTGTGTAGGCTCACTGATTTGTAAAAGTAACTTTTGCAAATCATGTGTCTCATTTATTCTTGGTATGAATTTAGGCTTAGTAAGATAGCTACCTTTTTCTTTTTGTGGTTTGGTTGATAGACCCATTGCCATAATTATTTTTGTGCATGTTTTATATACTTTTAGTAGGCTCAACCTTGTGAACCTAAGTGTATTTTGGGTTCATTAATATCTTGGTATGAGAGTGGCACACCCACTGAATCCATGATATTGAGGTTGTGAGATAGTTTTCCTCCAACCTTAAATTGTCTTATTAAATGGCATTTCTGCCAAGTGTGTCTGTTTGATAGTTTGCCCCCATTAATAATTGTGTGATTTGTTATTATTAGATTTCCTTGCTGTATGTATTGTTACTTATGGTTGCTTGCCTTGATTGGTTCTGAATGTGTGTCCTTTATTCCTTTTACGACGTTAGAAAACGAAGAGGAAGGAAGTGTCGTGAAGCTCTGTTTCAAGTTCCAGTCACTCCAAAACCAGGGACACAAGGGATACCAGGCAAGCCATCCTGATGCTTGCTGATACAATACTTATCATTATCTATCATGCATGTTTTACCTCTGAAGTTTTACAAAAACTTGATTATCAAAACTATTTTTGATGTGGAATTTACTACTATACTATATTATAGGTTACTATCATGCCAGTAGTTAAACTTGGTAATACCAAGCCCATAAGCCACCATATGGTATTTATTACCATCAAATATACTAGTCCCTAAGTGGACATCCTAAAATTGTGATTCTACAAAACAAAGGCTTTACGGAAAAACCCGGAGAAAAGGCGGATCCTTGTTCTCCGGAGGAATGTGGAAGTGGTCATTTTTGAGAGAGTGGTGTTTTCAAAAATGACACATAACCTAGTCTTCGCTGGACAACCTTTACCGTACTGCCACTTTACCCCAATATGGGTAGGGGCTTGATTAAAAACTTGTTATGGTTAGTATGTGTGCTATCTCAAGTGCTATAGGGGATTGGATCCTCCGAACCGAAATGTCGCTAGGAGTGGAGGATACGGGACATCTAAAGTGTGGAATTAATTTTCCCTCCGGATGCAGCAGACGGGTCTCCTGTTTGGGCGGTGTGGGACACGGCTTGCCAGGGAGGGTAACCCCAATTGAAGAGATAGTCATGTACTAGCTTGCACATAGCGGATAGTCAAGATCAGTTATCTGATGTTCTCATAGGTTGAGGACAGTCCATGGGTGTTTCATGGCGGATTCTGGATCTGGTGGAAATGTGTACACCTCTGCAGAGTAAAACTATTTCGAGATAGCCGCGTCCTCGGATATGGACGGTTGAATGGCCATGTAGCTAGCATTGTGTCAATGTTTTCAAAAAGGAGTTTTGAAAGGGAAATTTTGGAAAGGAAGTGTTGAACTTGTGAAGTTCGGAAAGGAAGGAAAACGTATACCGTGGAGGTATCGTCGATGATGAAAAGCCAGATGATGTGATACAAAACAAAATGTTTTGCAAAGAAAACCTTTTCTACTCTAAGCAAGAATTCTGGAAACTGATTCCAAGAAGTTTTGCAAAGAGAAAATATTCTTTAACAAAACTTTACAAAACCTCTTGTACCTGTGATATCTACAAGAGAAATAAAACTATATATTATTTTTCTTCTGAAGTATCTTCTTCAACGAAGATACAGATAAACCTGACTGCAACTGTGGTGTCATCATATATGAACACCATTGATAGTGAACCATATTTATAGCTTACCTCTTCCACCATATAAGCATATTTGCATGTTTGGTAAGTGACATGATGGATGTCTTGCTGAGTACATTCAAATGTACTCATTATGGTTTCGCCCCTGGCATCTACTTATCAGATTTGGAGAAGGAGTCTCCGAAGGAGATCTAGGAAGAGAAGTACGGAGTTGACGGCTTTGCGAACTAGGATCGTCTCCGGGTCAGCATCCTGTAGGTTAAGGCGTGACTTGGGCTCAACTACGTTGTGTTTTAATTGTCTTCCGCTGTGTTTGTTAAGTTGCATGCCCTTGTGGCAGTTGTTTTAAACTTGATCATGTGATCATTTGTGTAATACCCTTATGTATTCGTGTAATGGATGATGTATTTCTGTGTGCCAACTTTGTATGTTGTTCACGACTGATCTTTCTGGGATCGTGAATGTATGCATACGTAGGGTTTCAGACTGCCGGTCTGGGGTCCTTACAGAGTTGGTATCAAAGCCATCTTGACCTTAGGAGACCTTAGTTAGCATGGACGTCAGAGAGGAAATAAAAGTATTTTTGAGTAAAAACCCATTTACTATCTACATTATTTTTATCTAAGGGAATTTTAGTATATTTTCCCTCCTTATTATCTTTTCAAAAGATTCTAAATGCATATCAAGGGCGTCCTTGAACAGTGGTTCGAAGGGCGGGCCTTATAGAGTTGGTATCTCTCTCGGTTAAGAGTTTATTTCTTACTTGTTTGCAACTGCTCCGCTCTGTTTTTGAAACATCTCTCGTCTTTGAAGTTTTCTGTCCAGAAAATAGTTGGAGTTTCAAAAACAGATTGTTGCATAAGGTTTTATCAAAACTTTACTTCTATTTATCTTGTTTTCATACAAAAACTTTTATACTTGCCGATGTCCCGAGAAGACCAAAATAATTGCCTAGCTCTACAGTGATGATGGTCAGAAGTAGATATAGTTCTTCAGCCACTTCTAGGATTTTGGATCATCCCCCGACGTAGCCCCAATGGAGCCTTGCTTGTGTGTTTTGTCTTGCTTATGTGTGTCCGTAGGACTTTGTGCTATTGTGTGGTATAGAATTTGGTTCATCTAGGCTTCTATATGTTTGTGGGGTGCTCAAAATTTGCAGATTTGTGCTTGCCCCGCTCTTGTTTTTGAATCGCCTCCTGTGAAATTTTTGCAAGCAAAAATGTTTGTATAGCATTCAAAAACAAGAATTTGTTGCTTAGGCTTATACTTGTTTTCGCTTCATAATGCGACCCGTTGTGAACCACCACCATCTCCCCCACAATCAATGAAAGCACCATTGGGCCTAATAATAGAGGACCATCAAGCCACACGAGCTGATAGCATTGCTACCAGTGATGCACTCCAACAGTTAAAGCTCCAACAACGACAACCTTCAAAGAAGAAAAGGCGTGAAGAAAACCAACCAATACTGACCAAAACCTCTATGTTTTGTCTGTTTGCAAAAGACTCTTTTTACCCTGTTGGCTAAATGTCGCACTTTTTGTGTCCCCTTTTAAAAGAACAAACTAAAGAGATCCCCTTTTAAAAGTTATATACCTCCCTCCTCTGGAGAAAGGTTAAAAAAGAAGTCTTTACATGCCATGATGCGTAACCCCCTCAAAAGCCAATCAAAAGAGCACAATTCAATATTCGACGTACGATGACGCTAGTCGTGTCTTGTCGGACAAACATGATTAATTAGAAAGCTAACAAGACTAACATGGTTGGTCTAATCTTAGGTTGAAACCTAACCAAAGCATGTGAAATACTGACAACTCTTTCTAAACCAAGAAATTAAGTGACTTACGACACCTTTTAATCTAGTTGGTAAAAAAAAAGGAGAAGTCACGAGAAAATAAAATGATGACCTATTCGTTTACTAGTCAATATGATATCGGGTGTATCTGCTTTGGAAACCAAATCTTAGTATACATTGTAGGTACTATGAGATTCGGGGTTTAGAAATTAAGTGAACGATGGAATGGTGATGATAGATCTAGAGAACAGCAGTTTTCCGGTGTTTGTTTCTTTGTGTGCTCTTGATTGAAATGAATTTGTGTTTTATTCAATCTTGCTTCCTAACTTATATGGACTTGTTAGGACTTTTTATAATGTTGTTCTCTTACAATAAATCTACCCTAGAAAGTGTGTGCATGATTGGAAACTCGAACAAAAAAATGAAATAGCATTTGTTACCTTCTAGATTATTATTTGGAAGTATTGTGGAACTAGATCTGTGTACATTTTCTTAGTAGATTTTGTGCTATGTTTTCTTTGAGTTCAGTACCATTTAGGTACTGTTATTTTGATTCTTGTACCTATGTTATCTTGCATGTCTCTTAATAGTAAAGCATGTGTAAGAATTGCTATCATTATGCACTAGTATTGTTTCACTAGATTAAATAGCCTTATATTTTTATCTTGTATGCAAAGTTTTTCATGAGTAACCAGAGGATTAGTACCTATTTTTGCCTTGGTATTAGTAGGACATAGCCCACTGGTCCCATTGTATTTTGGCTTGAGGATGAAAATCCCCGACCATACACATGTGTGAAAATAGCATGTTTCACTATGTGATTGATTTCTATTTTCCACTATGGAAAATATAATTGTTTCTTTTCACTTATGCAAGTGAGAAGTTTATTTCTTATTGTAAATACTAATATGTTTAGGTGTGATCCTTTTGTTAGCATAATATTCCTTAGGGGTATCATGTTAAGAAATGTTTCACTATCGTGTGCTGAAATTAAATTGTTCGCAAATAAAATAAATTCCTCTTGATTGGTAGATTGTTTGTGAATAATTTTAAATTGAGTGTATGGATTTTTGAAAAGGTTTAGATAAATTTTCATTAATTGCATAGCTACTGGTTGTGTGAGTTATACCTTGCTTGTTTGCTAGTAATTGGTTAAAGAAAAACAGAAATTGTTAGAAGAAATTTATGCATGGTTAATAGTTGTAACATGGAATTGTTTTGGTGTTTGTGCTTACTAACATGAGTAAGTTTTATGTACTGCTATTAGGTACATTTATATCCATGACTTGACTGTTTAATTTTAAACATCATGATAGCATCGTTTGCTTCTCTAGCGCGAAAACTAGTTTCACCACTAGAAAATGGTGATTTTTGCTCTAGTATTACCCTCTTTTTATTTTATGAGTATATGTGTTGATATAGCATGTTTAGGAAGTTATTACTTCTGTTATAATGACATGAATTATTTAGTTGCATGTTCTATGGTTATAGGATATGATTATCTCTTATAGCATGCTGGTGTAGATTTGTCATACCAGTGTGTTATTTGTGCAGTTTTTTTTATGCCTATGTAATAGGAGTTTTTATCTTGTGTGAAGATGGTGTTTTAGAGAATCTTTATGATTGAATTCATTAGTTTTGAGCTACTGGTTGTTTGCTAATTGTTCATGATTGATGGATTCCAAAACCTCTAATAAACAATAACCTGGTGAATAAATAGTCTATCCATCTGTGGTGTTGTTTGCTTGCTTATTGGATTTTGTTTAAATGTTTTTACCTTAGCATGAGTTAATACTTGTGTTATGATTGTGATTAAGAGTATCTTATTAAACTAAAAACATCCAACTAAAATCATGAACATATTAAGTGATAGTTGCTTGTGGTGAGTAATAACCACTGCCATGGGTATTTGTTCTGTCTGTTTGTTTTACCTTAGCAACCTAACATTTTTGCACCCACAAGCTATACTTTTAGCTTCTTATATACCTTATTATGAGAGTGGTACACCACTCCATATGTGTTATGTAAGATGTGGGATGTAGCTAGGAACTCATGTAAAAAATTGACGGTACGTTTCCAGGTAGTTCTGCACTAACCTTAATGTTGGTTGTTCAGGTCTCGTCAAAACTAGGAAACAAAAGTTTTGGACCTAAAATAGTACTGGTGTACTTTTTAAAATGAATTTGCTAAATTAGGGGAGTACCCCGCCTCCCAAGAAAAGTCAAGAAATATGATTGTCACATCCCAATTTTGGAATACCTGTTAACACAGTTGTTTTGCTAATTGCTTGACAATTAAACTTTGATTGTGACAATTAAACTTTGATTGTATTTGTTTGAGTGCAACTAAACAAACTAATTATATAAACTTACATGGCTAAGAAATTGAAAACAAAATATTCAACATATTGTTCCAATGACCTTGACAATATTTTCTAAAGTAAATATTGATCAAAGAGTTTTCCAAAACTATCTTATGAATCTCATACTTGTTGAATATTATTCCAAGACCTAAATTAAGAAAGAGGAAACACTTAATAAAATTTCCCTAAAAGATTATCAGAAAAAGAGGCATTCTTAAATGCTTCACCAAAATATTATCAAATGTTTTTCCAACCTTGCAAGATTAAAAACAAAGGTATTGGAGAGCATTGACTTGTTATCTCTAGTCATATAAACATTTTGGCAAAGCATTGCTAAAGAAAAGCCAAGTGCTTTATTAAAATAGAAATTCAAATATTTCCAGAAACAAAAAACTAAAACAAGTTACTATTGGAAACTTTCTTAAAATGATTTGAAATTCATACCATTGCTTCCTTATATCAAATAAGGAACACACACAAGAGGAGACCAAAAATTGAATCCATTAAAGTCCTGAAAACATGGTTTTTCTCCACAGCAACAATTGGGATTTTGAACAAGTTTGTTCTACAAACTTTTTCCAAATGCCATGGAATAGATACCACATGCTCTATATCATAAATAAGGATGAAAACCAAAAGGGCACAAGTTTTTAAATTGTTTAAGTTGCCAAAAAACCCTGTTTTCTTGACAGCACCTTTTTGAAATTTGAACAAGTTTGTTCTATGAAGTAACTCAAAATGACTTGAATTTTCTACCACATAAGGAACACATCAAATAAGGAATTTGTGCCAAAAATTATCATTTTAGGAAGCTCCTAAGTAGGTTAATAAATTCAATGTCCATTTATGTAAGAATTCAAATTTGAACAACTTTGAATTATCAAGTTTATTCAATTGAGCCAATTTTCACATATGTTGTACATATAAACTAATTAGAATTTTGGGCAAAAGGGTTTCAATTTTTAACTTTGTTTGCCTAGTGAAAACATCAATTTACAGAGAGGAAAAGGACCTAATTGTAATTGCTAGGGACCTAAATGTTATCCTAGTCACACATGTCCTTCTTCTTCCTGTAGATGATGCAATAGAGGGCATGGATGCCCATGCCCATTGCCTTCGAGTGGAAGCAATCTTGATGGTTTAAAGCCCCCATGTGCACCTCTGTGCCTCTCTACCTGCTCCCTCTCTCACCCCACGAGCCCTCCTCTCTCTCTCTAATTTTTTTTGCTACCGAAACCCTAGCTCGAGACCTCGCCGTCGTTCCGGCCGATGCAGAGCACGCCGCAGGTAGCCGTTAGCATCATCGGCTCCGCCTCGTCATGGTGATACTCCCTGCGAAAGGAATCGTGGAGATACGAACCGTAGAGCCCGCGCCATCCAATCCCTTCCCCGAGCCCGACGGAGCTCCGGCGAGCTATCGCCGCCGGCTCGCGTCCTCTCCGTCCTTACCGACTCCTCCTCTGCATTCGTGGTGAGCAGGGGAACCACCCCGTCGCTTTTCCCCCCTCCCTAAACCCCTTAATCGTCCCCGTGCCGTGCGTGCTGTCCGGCCGCCGCCGCGCGCCGTTGCCGCCGGTCTCCGGCGCCTTCCCTGGAAACGACGCAGCGACTAGGAGGTTCCCCTCGTCGAGTGCAACGCGTAGCTGTTTTTATTTTGTGATTTGGTGGCCGAAATCGCTAGTTATGCCTCTTCGGAGATGCTCCCGCCGGCGAGTGACGCAGCGGTGACGTCGTGCTCGCGTCACCGTCTCCTTGACCCCGCTCAGAGAGTCAAACTGGCGCGTGGGCCTCGCCTCTGCCGCGTGGCTGCCCGCGTGGACGGCTGGCCCGCGAGTCAGCGACTCGGGCTAGATCTGTCCGCGGTAACTGCAGATCTGGCCGGCCCGTTTGTAGATCTGGCCCAATAATGTGTTGTTTCCCTTTTATTTATTTTTCAGAAACATCCATGTTTGCTTTTGGCTCTAAAAGGCAACCTAAAAGAGGAGTTTGACCAAACTAAAAATCACAGTGGTAGATAAACAAATTCTAAACCAGCTCCAACTTGCAGATCTACATTTGGATGGACAGTTTTGAAATGAAAAATGATTTGGCAACAGGTGCCAGAAACACCAAAATGAGCACCATTTTTATTTAACAACTCAGACTGAAGTGAGGCCAATTGGATTGGAAAGCCCTTGAAATTTCATAACAGGAGCAATTAACCTTGCTTCCAAATTCCTAGTATTTTTGAAATGGAATGCAATTTGGTAAAACACCAGAGAGCACTTTGGTGATTTTTATAAATTAATTAAAGATGAATTTTGATGCAAACCAAATTGGATGGTCTTGTATATGTTTAGGAGTATCCAAACCTAGAAGGGTTTAATTTGTAGAGCATCATATAAAATTTGGTGGACAGATCTTTGTTTCACCTGTTTCTGCCATTTTGGCATTTTAGTTAATTAATTTGTGTGATGATATTTTTGTGTTGCAATAGTGTTTTCTAGCATGTATAAGTTGTGTGAACTTGCTTTCTAAGTATTACTTAGCTATTTTATCATGTTAGAATGTGTGGACTTGAGTTGAGAAGAAATAGGATTTTTATTTATAGCATATGTTTTATCTCTAGTTATTACTTGCATAGAATTTTTGATTGATTAATTTGTGTGCAAGTGATTGAATTGTTGTGTTGAGATATTAGATTCAGTACCATTTTGATACTTATATTTTTTTAGTATCACCTCTGCTAGCTTGCATTTGAGTTGGTAGATAAGCATGAGTAATTTAGTCATGACTATGAGGATGTTATGGAAAAATCCCCTCATGTGTGGAATTTTTGACATAATAATTTGTGGTTGTGTAGCCACATATTTTTGTGTTATGTTCATATGACCAGTAGCATTTTGAGGATTTTTTTATGAGTACTTGACCCCTAGATTTTTGACTTGTGTGAAAATGATAGCATGAGTAGCATTGCCTTGCTTATTTAAGCACCCTATTATTTTCTGCTAATATTGTTATTGCACTAGGTGCTAGTTTAGGTTTTTGCTAATTTTTGTCAAGTATGACCAGAGGCATTGTGACCTCTTAATGCCTTGATATGCTAGTGGAACACCCACTGGTTTCATTGCATTTTTGGTGGAAACATTATTTCCCCCACACTAGATGTGTTTCTTTTATATAGTTCATACCTAATGAGTGCCTAGTATTTTTGCTTGGGATTTTTTAGTGCTAAATGAAAATGTGTATACTTCTGTTTGTAAGTGGTTATAATAATGTGTGGCTTGCTAGGAAAAATACATTCTTGAAGTGTTGTTTGATTCCTCTAAGTAATGCCCTTTTTATTACTACTAGTATGTAGGAGTTGCCCTGCAAATTGATGTCTTGTTTTATCAAATGGGATATTTTTGTTATAGCAAGTATATATGTTTTTCACTACTATTTTTATGACATGGACCCTCTGGTTGTATTTCAATTACTTTATTGAAAAGCATCCATTGATCCTTCATGTTTGAGTAGTACTAGTTTCCTTAGCAGTTTTTGTATTGAATTATTTTTCCTGCCAACTTGTGTTTGGTAGATATTTATGTATCCTTGCATGAGGACATGTTTTCATTCCCATTATGATAACATGGTTCCTTGTTTGCATATTATTACTTTACATGTTATGCATGTTTGCATAGCAAACTTTTAGTAGAAACATGTCCATAGGATTCCTCCTTTTTAGTCATTGTTTCTATTGTTCTCACTATGAGAAATTGTGTGTTTTGTGATGAGTCTATTACCTTGTTACACTTGTGTAGGCTCACTTATTTGTAAAAGTAACTTTTGCAAATCATGTTTCTCATTTATTCTTGGTATGAATTTAGGCTTAGTAAGATAGCTACCTTTTTCTTTTTGTGGTTTGGTTGATAGACCCATTGCCATAATTATTTTTGTGCATGTTTTATATACTTTTAGTAGGCTCAACCTTGTGAACCTAAGTGTATTTTGGGTTCATTAATATCTTGGTATGAGAGTGGCACACCCACTGAATCCATGATATTGAGGTTGTGAGATAGTTTTCCTCCAACCTTAAATTGTCTTATTAAATGGCATTTCTGCCAAGTGTGTCTGTTTGATAGTTTGCCCCCATTAATAATTGTGTGATTTGTTATTATTAGATTTCCTTGCTGTATGTATTGTTACTTATGGTTGCTTGCCTTGATTGGTTCTGAATGTGTGTCCTTTATTCCTTTTACGACGTTAGAAAACGAAGAGGAAGGAAGTGTCGTGAAGCTCTGTTTCAAGTTCCAGTCACTCCAAAACCAGGGACACAAGGGATACCAGGCAAGCCATCCTGATGCTTGCTGATACAATACTTATCATTATCTATCATGCATGTTTTACCTCTGAAATTTTACAAAAACTTGATTATCAAAACTATTTTTGATGTGGAATTTACTACTATACTATATTATAGGTTACTATCATGCCAGTAGTTAAACTTGGTAATACCAAGCCCATAAGCCACCATATGGTATTTATTACCATCAAATATACTAGTCACTAAGTGGACATCCTAAAATTGTGATTCTACAAAACAAAGGCTTTACGGAAAAACCCGGAGAAAAGGCGGATCCTTGTTCTCCGGAGGAATGTGGAAGTGGTCATTTTTGAGAGAGTGGTGTTTTCAAAAATGACACATAACCTAGTCTTCGCTGGACAACCTTTACCGTACTACCACTTTACCCCAATATGGGTAGGGGCTTGATTAAAAACTTGTTATGGTTAGTATGTGTGCTATCTCAAGTGCTATAGGGGATTGGATCCTCCGAACCGAAATGTCGCTAGGAGTGGAGGATACGGGACATCTAAAGTGTGGGATTAATTTTCCCTCCGGATGCAGCAGATGGGTCTCCTGTTTGGGCGGTGTGGGACACGGCTTGCCAGGGAGGGTAACCCCAATTGAAGAGATAGTCATGTACTAGCTTGCACATAGCGGATAGTCAAGATCAGTTATCTGATGTTCTCATAGGTTGAGGACAGTCCATGGGTGTTTCATGGCGGATTCTGGATCTGGTGGAAATGTGTACACCTCTGCAGAGTAAAACTATTTCGAGATAGCCGCGTCCTCGGATATGGATGGTTGAATGGCCATGTAGCTAGCATTGTGTCAATGTTTTCAAAAAGGAGTTTTGAAAGGGAAATTTTGGAAAGGAAGTGTTGAACTTGTGAAGTTCGGAAAGGAAGGAAAACGTATACCGTGGAGGTATCGTCGATGATGAAAAGCCAGATGATGTGATACAAAACAAAATGTTTTGCAAAGAAAACCTTTTCTACTCTAAGCAAGAATTCTGGAAACTGATTCCAAGAAGTTTTGCAAAGAGAAAATATTCTTTAACAAAACTTTACAAAACCTCTTGTACCTGTGATATCTACAAGAGAAATAAAACTATATATTATTTTTCTTCTGAAGTATCTTCTTCAACGAAGATACAGATAAACCTGACTGCAACTGTGGTGTCATCATATATGAACACCATTGATAGTGAACCATATTTATAGCTTACCTATTCCACCATATAAGCATATTTGCATGTTTGGTAAGTGACATGATGGATGTCTTGCTGAGTACATTCAAATGTACTCATTATGGTTTCGCCCCTGGTATCTACTTATCAGATTTGGAGAAGGAGTCTCCGAAGGAGATCTAGGAAGAGAAGTACGGAGTTGACGGCTTTGCGAACTAGGATCGTCTCCGGGTCAGCAGCCTGTAGGTTAAGGCGTGACTTGGGCTCAACTACGTTGTGTTTTAATTGTCTTCCGCTGTGTTTGTTAAGTTGCCTGCCCTTGTGGCAGTTGTTTTAAACTTGATCATGTGATCATTTGTGTAATACCCTTATGTATTCGTGTAATGGATGATGTATTTCTGTGTGCCAACTTTGTATGTTGTTCACGACTGATCTTTCTGGGATCGTGAATGTATGCATACGTAGGGTTTCAGACTGCCGGTCTGGGGTCCTTACAATGATTTTCTTTATCACCCCATAATAATCAGTACTGCTGGTGCTTCCTTGCGCGTTGACTACGACGCCACTATTTTGGGTACTCAAGTCAAGCTCTATTTCGGTATTACGAAAGTAATATCCATTCAGTACTGTACGGTTGAACACACGAGCAATTTGATCAGGCCCTTTAGCTAGTGTATACAACAGACTGTTGACCTTCCCATCTTTATGGAGTTGTGTGATCTGTTTCATGGAATAGAATATGTGTGAGTGTACTATACACCATTGTTTTTTTATTACGAGAAACATTTATGAAAATGCTAAAGTAACTTACCCGTCTTTCGAACTAGCCAACAAAATCTTCCTTGTGTTTCTTTTTAGGATTAGGACAATTGTTCTTTTTGAGCTCGTCAATATGTTCCCTTCAAAAAGAAATGATATATGGTTACTTCATAACCAAAGTGTTAATGCATATCATGATATGAAACAAATACATAAGTTTCCTTACTGAATCCATGGCTCGGTTTCCTCGTAGTTTGTTATTATGTAGTGCCTCATTTGATTAAGAGCTTCCAAAGACAGTGATTCACGGGCAAAACCTTTCTTGGAGTAATCAACTGCACTCATTATGCTAATCCCTGTTGGTGCCTCATCTGTAGCTCCATCTGCATGGCGTTCGGACTGACTTATTTTTGTAGGCGAGCCTTTAACGAATCGACTGCAGAACGTCATGCACTCTTCAAGTATGTACCCCTCTGCAATTGAACCTTCTGGATGAGCCTTGTTACGTACATATCCCTTCAACGTACGCAGGTATCTCTCAACCGGATACATCCATCTATACTGTACAGGCCCTGCAAACCATGCTTCTCGAGCTAGATGAATTGGGAGATGCATCATAATATCAAAGAAAGCTGGTGGATATATCATCTCTAGCTGACATAGAATTACTGCAATGTGTTCGTCCAAATTCAACAGATCGTCATCCCTTAACTCCTTGGAGCATAAAGCGGAAAAGAATTTACTGAGCTGAAGCAATGGGGTAAGGACATTCTCTGGCAGAAGCTTGCGGAACGCAATAGGAAGAAGTTTCTGTAATATAACATGGCAGTCGTGAGTTTTGAGTCCACTAAACTTGCACTGCTCGAGGACCACACATCGCTTAATGTGTGAAGCATAGCCATCAGGCATCCGTATGCTCTGCAGAAACCTGAGCAGCATTATCTTCTCTTCCTTTTTTAAAGCATACACGCCTTTCTTAAGTTTGTAGTTATCCTTACCGGCGGGCTTTGCGTGCTGATCCTCCCTAATTTTCAAAAACTCCAAATCTAGGCGAGCCTTCGTACCATCCTTTGTTTTCCCATCCATCTCAAGCAAAGTACCCAGAATGCTGTCACAAATGTTCTTCTCGATGTGCATAACATCCAAATTGTGCCTCACGAGAAAGTGCTGCCAATACGGGAGCTGGAAAAACACACTTTTCTTCCGCCAATTGTGCCAGGGATTAGTTTCCGGTCGCTTTCTCTTATTTGACCGCCCAAATGGTTCATGCTGAATGCTATCAAGCTCCTTTAGAACTTCAATGCCTGTAAGTGGCACCGGGGCGTCTCTATGGTCTGGCTTGTTGTTGAATATAACCTTGTTTCGACGCCATTTGTGTTGTTTCCGTAGAAAACGTCGGTGTCCCATGTAGCAATGCTTTCTACCATACCGGAGCCATAAAAAGTCTGTATGCTTGTGGCAGTAAGGGCATGCTAGCTTGCCATTTGTGCTCCAACCACTCAGCATTGCGTAAGCCGGGTAGTCATTGATGGTCCACAACACGCATGCATACAACTTGAAATTTTGTTTAATTGCAGCATCATATGCTTCAACACCATCCTCCCATAGAACTAACAGTTCATCAATCAAAGGCTGTAAGTACACATCAATGTTATTTCCTGCTGACTTTGGTCCTGGAATAATCATTGACATTATCCAGTTCTCTTGTTTCATACACATCCATGGTGGCAAGTTATATGGGATCAGAATGACAGGCCATGTAGTGTGTGATATACTCATGAGCCCAAAGGGGTTGAATCCATCTGAAGCAAGGCCAAGCCGAACACTGCGAGCATCTTTTGCGAATTCTTTCTGACTATATCTTTCATCAAGGCTTTTCCAGGCCTTCGAATCTGCAGGATGCCTCATTATGCCATCATCTTTACGTTTCTCCTTATGCCATTTCATATCAGTTGACATATCTTCTGTCATGTACAACCTTTGCAGTCTTTGAATGAGTGGGAAATACCATAGAACTTTCTGTGGCACTTGCTTCTTTGATTTACGGATCGATGAATCAGCTTTGTCTACGGTTGGACTTGATTTCCATCGAGACGTATGACAGACAGGGCATTCTTGGGCATCAGCATGCTCATTACGGAATAGCACACAATCATTATAGCATGCGTGTATCTTCTTGTAATCCATTCCAAACTCTCGAATGACCTTCCTTACTTGTGCGAGATTAGTAGGAATGCAGTGACCCTTTGGCAGCACCTCCGTGAACATCCGCAACATTAATTCACATGCTCTGTTGGTCATCCCAGACACGCACTTGATTTGGTAAAGCTTCACAATGAAAGATATCTTTGTGACCTCCTCACAACCTGGGTACAACGATGTTTTTCCCTCTTCCAATAGTTTGTAGAACGCCTTTCCAGATGCATTTGGCTCCTGTTTCATTCCATCACCGCTCGTGTCTCCTGCATTACTTCCCACTTTTGTGGCCCTTATCAGAGTATCGAGCATGTCACATATCCCTTCACCACCACCTGCATCGTCTTCATCATCAGAATCTTCAGACATGTTGTCCTCCTCGGGTTCACCATGGAATACCCATTTTTTGTAGGACGGATCCATCCCATTCTTAAGCAAGTGCATATGGATCTCCTTTTTAGTTTTCTGAGCATTATTCAGACATTTCGTACACGGGCAAAAGTTTCTTGCGTCTGGTTCAGCACCATCAAAACTAAGTTCCAAGAAACTCTCGATGCCACTTTGCCACTCCACAGAATCTCTATCCTTCTCCATCCAGCTCTTGTCTTGTGACATTTTGCGTTATCTCCGTTTAGCCGGTCTTGTAAAAAAGAAGGAGCAGCATTAGTTCACACAAAAGTATTTCGAAACAACAAATACATCAGAGAGACAGGCATACTGGTCTTTCAAGTAAGTAAGAATTGCAGGGCATTACATTAGACATTACTTCACAACACAGTGTTCGATTGAAACTAACACTTACACCTGAAACTGACATGGCTATGAAAATATAAAACCTAGTTCGTACCTGAATTCCTGACATTGCTATGAATATTAAACTAACACTTACAACTGAAACTGATAAAACAGACACGCATATGTGAACACAAGCAGCTAGTCTATCTGACAGCAATTGCAATCGCCATTAACTTCATCGAACCGGCAGGATGGAAACCAATGATTTCATCAGTATTGGTACAAACCTTGTAATTGCGTCTGACGAGCGGCGGAAGCAGCGGTTGAGTACAAGTCGGTGGGGCAGCGTTGGCGGCAGTTCAATAGTTTACGCTAATCGAGTTCGGATGGCGGCGAGGTAATAGTGGCGGATTGATCGGTCGCGCAGGGCCGATACGGCGGCGAAGTCGCCTGAGAACGGATAGAGCGGCGTTGTCGTGCGGGGGCAGGGCAGTTTGGAGGAGACCGGGCGGACAAACGTAGCCCTTTCGCTCGCCCAATGGCCCAACCGGAGTATGGGCCTATTAATTGTACAATTTGTCTTCACAGCCCATTTGCCTTGTGAACAATATGTTTTTCCCTTGGCAATAACGTTCAAGTATTGTAAATGCTCTACTAAGTTTTACTAGTTTCATTTTATGATTAAATTAATTCATTTCGAAATGCATTGTTGTGTTAATATTCAACACTAGTCGGAAAAGCCCTGTTATTGGTGTGGTTTTTCTTCAGTTCTGGCATGAAACTCGTACGCCCCTGCTATCTAGGTGTCCACTGGCGTGTTTCTGGAATCGACACAGGTTATACTACATGATCATTAGCGTTGATGTCATAGTCCACATCACTATCCTATAGAAATCGGTAAATAAAAAGGGTATGTAATATTGACTAGAAGCGCACAAATGGTATTCAATTATGAGATAACATAACAAGCATTAAAAAAAACCGCATAAACATTCAAAGATTCAACCAGATAGTACTCAACATTAACATGTAATCTAAAAGTTCGCATAAAGCTAGAACTCTCAGCTACAACCACGATACCTACTCATCATCTGACTGAATAATGACAACATGTGTATCCTCAGTAGGGAGCTATGGGAACATCATCTTTGGTGTCTTCAGCATCGTCAGGTCGATCATAGAGGAAGTAGGTGGACACATCACCTTCATCGAGATAGAATGTCAATCTCCCTGTTGGATCCATCTCGTAGCGTTCCACAAGCTGGCCCCATTGCTGACCACTAAAGTATGTTTTTCCATCCTCATGTGTGACTACAACTTTGTGCTGGTGCTCTGGCACTCTCAAGCTCACCAAGTTCACCTCGAGAGTTCTAGGGTGGTCCCAAATTGCAACTTGAATATGCTCCAAAAAGTCACGCCTGAATCTGCAAGGTATGATCTGTAAAAAAAAAGAAGTACACATTTTTAGTACAAATTTATTGTCAGTTTTCAAAAAGTAGATTGACCGAAAGTATATACCAATCTGTTTTCAAACCCCTCTGGTAGAACAATGGTAAATTTCTTGTTCATGCACTCCTTGTAGCCACACTGTTCACATACATCCATTGCCTGCGGTGGTGCGTTCCATACACTGAATTCAGATACACATCTAACCATTTACCATTCAAAAACCAACTTAAATCTAACAATGTACATCTAATTTTGGTGGCTGAATAAACTTAAATCTAACAATGAAAATCTAATTTCTAAGTCGATCTACATCTAAAATCACAATAATAGGGCTCCTTTGATTCATATGATAGGAAAAGTGTAGGGATAGGAAACTTGTAGGATTGGTATGGTATGGCCAAATGATTCCTATGAGAAGAGCATTTTCCTTTGATTGTGTGAAGGAATTTTTCCATGAGGTTGGACCTAATGTTCTTTTCCTATAGGATTTGTACTACAAGATTTCTACGGGAATATTTCCTATAGGATATGATCCTGTGAATCAAACAAGCAATATAGGAAAAATTCCTATAGGATCTAATCCTACAAAATTCCTATGGCATTCCTATGAATCAAAGAGGCCTCATCTAACATATAACTCAATCTACATCTAAACCTAACAATGAAAGGTACGGCGGCCGGGGAAACTTACCTACGACGCGACGGCTGGACGGCGCGAGGACGACGGTGGCGGTTGCGGCGGCGTTTGTCGCGGCGTCGTTCCGCCGGGTGTCGGTGGGGGATCTGGGGGCGGAGAGGGCTAGCCGTGGCGGCGGTGGGGAATCGGGGGGTGGAGAGGGAGAGGACTCGAGTTCGTGTGTGTAGCAGTTGGTGTGCGTGTAGCAATCGATTAAATTAGAGTATAAACGGTTTTCCTCAAAATTTTCATCATGTGAACGTGCCTCCACATTTGATCTTTCGTAAATTGGTCCTTAATGATGAAGCCAATGATAAACCGTGCCCAACACATTTGATTCCCTCATCCTGGTTAAATGTTGTCGCACCGTGGTGTCGCATGCTGGTGGTCGGTTCGTCCGGTCGTTGCGAGGCACCTAGGCGACGGATCGTCAAGGATGGTGGTGAGGGTGTGTTTGGGAGAAATCCTTGTCGGAGTACCGATATTAGAGCGGTGTCGCCATCGGGTGGCATCCTCCCTTCATGAAGGGCATCGCGTCTACCCTGCATCCGCCGCCCCGATGTGCCGGGGGAAACCCTAGAAGCGCGACTATCCATGTTGAAGGTGTTGATTGGTATTTGACATCCCGGTGCTAGCAGCTTGGTTGTAGTTTGTAGGTGGGCGCAGTGGTCATTTCGTCGATCCACTTGCGTCTCCTTTTCTTTTCTTCTTTTGCGTTTATTGGTTGTCGCCTCAGCCGGCGTTGTATCAAAACTGTTGCACCGGGTGGTTGCTATATTAATATAGCGGTGGTTCAGCCTATTTCGCCAGAGCATGGAGAGAATATCCTGTGATACTAGCCCTCTTGCATGCTACCATGGTACCGTTTCGAATAAATGAAGTTTTGGTGATTCAAAAAAATCTAGGAAAAATCACGAGTAGAGTTACAACAATGTGTAATAATTTTATGTCCAGATACGAAAGTAATATTGACTAACCAAAAAGACAAATCCAAATGTGAATATATAGTGCATATTTGCTGATTTGTACTTTTTGTTTCTCAATGTGTAGGTCGAATTTGGACCTGGTTATTTTTTACATTATGTACACAAATTCTTTGGGAACATTAATAATTTTTTCCGGAATTTTATGAAACATCTATAGTTGATTTTTTAAAATGGTAGCATGGGAGAACAAGGGGCTAGTATCACTGGATATTTTTTCCATTGAGCATGTGTGGTTTGCACCCTTGTTTACATTTTTATGAGTCATAAAATCCAATATGGTAAAGCAAAAATGGTAAAGCTCAGCATAAAAAACAAAATGACATCATGAAAGTAGTAAAACTAAAAGAACATAACATTTAAATTGTGTGAGAATTCAACAATCTAATATAGAGTCTTAACACGGTTTTTATATTGTAGCAACGGGGCTGCATGCATATAGTTGCACACAGAAACCATCAATATCACTGCATTCCTATTACAGACCAACTTCAGGGACATGGGTAGCAAACAAGTAGAGCCCTTCAGCGCACTGGTATAGCAATAACAGCATCTTGTCACCCTGTTTGAGATGACTTTCCTTCGCCATGAACTCTTTCCACCCGCTGACGCACAAGAGACTATCAAGATCAGAAATTGAATATGTCGATGTCACCTCAGTTCTCGGGTAGCAAACAATAGTGATTGTACCATTTCTTGCCATATGTGCAGGAATCAGACGGCTTGGGATTTTCTGTTGCATGCAAAGACTTATAGTCAAGAAAAAAGCTATCGGGAAATAATCATGTTAAAAGAAAGGAAATTAAATATAACAAGTGTACACGTATTACTTTGCGCATAAGAGAAGATGTGTTCTTAAAGATTTACCACATGTTTATTGAAGTTCTCGCTGTTTGTCCAATTCAGAGTATGCAGCACCCCGACAACCAATTCTGCTTCCTCATACTCTCCAGCTCTGTGGAATAGAACAGTGTAATCCAAGTTTTCAACAGCGTCGATCACCGTCTCCATCATCCTCCAGTTAATCATGGTCCCATCAGTGCTAGAGAGTGAGTCAACAATGTGACGCCTCTCAGGGGACATGTGGTAGTATGCTGTAAAAATGTAATACGCCTGAAATTAGTGGATTACACATGCCGCAACCAAATAATATATTAATGTTTATGTGCACAACATAATTTTTTTGTATTAAGTAAGAACTTACACGGATGGATGATTGGGTCATTTCCGGTTATGACCTCAGTTTGGCCTCTTTGTGTGTCGGTCTTGAAAACAAGCTCCATACCAACTTCAAGTTTGTAAACCCTACTAAATTCTTTCCAGTAATTTCCCTTCAGAAAGGTTATCCCGTCGATGTTGCTAAGCTCAACTATAAACGAGAATCCTTCCTTGGTAATCAGTGTGGCTTGAAAATTTCTGTCCTCCATAGGGAAAACAGCATGCATTCTTAAGAAATATTGTCTGATGTAGCAGGGGATCACCTAAATAAGAGCATGTATTTTATTAAATTATGAGCCAGTAGTAAATTGGACTTACTAAAAGTAGATATATCCTACAATAGTAGATATTTGTACTTTTTCCTATAATTGGACATTGAAGCAATAGTCCTGTACTGCAAATAACTGAACATGCACTCATAGTTTCAGAATGGTACCCTTCAAGTATTGAAATTGCATGTAGGTAGTTCATAAAAAAAACACGTCCATAACTACTAGAGATCACAGTCCCAAAAAATTTGCTAGCTAGATCAGCTACGTATATTACATCAATGATTAACACATGACACAATGAGTACTAGCTAGGACCGGTAGATATGCTACGTATATTACATGTGAATAATCACGAAAAATCCAAATCCAATTTGTACATGAGTAGATTAGAATCCTTACCGTCTTCTCCTCAAATCCCTCTACAAGGGTTATGACGAAATAATCAGTCGTCATGTCATCACTGCCACACATCCCTAGTTTGACAAAACAAACTGGACACTGCGAGAAAAAACGAACAAAAACGATCAGATCTGGTGTGATAATCACGATCAAAGATGCAAAATGATGCGTAAGATCAAGTTGGCACGTCTTTGGTTGGCTTCATGATCGAAGTGGAGGGTGCGCCGGCCGGTAGACTAAAAATTCTAGGTCAAACTTGTGCGGAAGGGCAGGCGGCGGCGAACACGTGGCGAGGGAGGCGTGTGAAGTCGGCGGTTTTCTGTGGGAGAATGATTACACGCACGCTGCCTTAGGTCAGGCCGTAGACTAGCTGTTTTGATGGGACAAATCGTGGGCCGTGCTGGCCATTGTGTAGGTTTAGTAGATTAAAAATATGCTTATTAGTTTGGGCCCACAAACAAGTGAGTACTATGGGAAAAATCGTGGGCCGCGCTGGCCATTGTGTAGGTTTAGTAGGTCTATGTACACACACGGCACAGGTGCTTCCCAATTTTTTTCTATCGATTTCACACGGAAACCACTTCGAGTCTGCTCCATACAGAATTAATATTAATACTCCCCTGTACTTCCATTCGTATTCACCACTGCATCTCTTCCAACCGCTGCACTCCAGTCTCTTCTTCTTCCATCCTCTCCCCTCTCTTCTTCTTCCAAGAATGGACGAACAGAAGTATTTCTGCCGCACGATTAAGGTCCCCATCCATGGCGAGGAAAGCATCGACGTCACGTACACCAACGACCCTGCCGAGGTGCAGCGTGTCGTAGACATGTACGAGCAGTGGATTGATAGTGGAGAAGAAAGGATCATGGGGCTCGATTTCGAGTACACATCCCACAAGGTTGATATCGAGAAGAAGGTCGCCGTCCTTCAGCTTGCATTACGCCGCCACGTCCTGGTGTACCATCACTCCAGGTTAAAGTCATTTTTCCTCTTGTTTTCTGCAACTAGTACTCATCTGCTCCGCCGCCATGTTCTTGTGATTGCTATTTGGTTATTCCTGGTTCTTGTGATTGGTGTTACTACTACTTTTTTCCTCTTTTTTTCGGCAACTAGTACTCATCTAGATTTTCTGCAACTAGTACTCATCCAGACATGCATGCGTAACAGTTTTCTCACGCACTTTTTTTTCGGATCGGAGGGAGTAGTACTTTTCTAAACTCTTGTTACTTGTGTACTTCAGTGGTGACTGGTGGCAATCTGCGACGCTGGCTGATCTTTTTCGTTTTGGCGGCGTCAAATTTGCAAGTGTTGACACCAACAACGACAAGAAAATGTTTGCGAGAACCTGGAATTTTTCTATTCCAAAAGAAAATTATGAGGATATCCAAGATTTATACTTTCATGTGTTCAAATAAAAGAAAGTTGGAATGGCTACCATGGCAGCAAAATTTATTGATCCCGTCTACAAAAACATGAAGAAGAAGGATTACCGGTGGCACAGCTACTGGGACAACCAAATGCTAGACATGGAACACATCACCTATGCTGCAATTGATGGGTTCCTCTCCCTAGAGTTGTACCGTAAGCTCAAACCCATGAGTGACGCCAAGAAGGCCGAGGAGGGAGGCAGATCAAGGAGGGCGAGGGCGACCCACACTTGGCACTAGATCACCTGCTGCGGCGTAGTATATATGCTACTTTTGTTCTTTGTAATTAGAGTATATGTAAATTTATTCGAGTAGTACATATGCTACTTTTGAGCTATGGATTAATCTTGGTACTTTTGTTCATATTGCAAGTGCTATATCTAACTAGTAGTGCAAATTATGCTACGTGAAGTCTGGTTTGAACTCAATGACAACTCTCCTCGCTGGCGGTGTTCGAGTAGTTCCCTCCTCGAGGCAGAACTAGTCCTGCCGCCATTCTCCTTTGGGTGGTTCGACGACTAGGGATGTCAAGATGGAGTTTGTTATTCCTAAGAGGCACCAGCATCTGTGGCGACGCGGCTCTGATCTTTGTTTAGGAAAGGCCTTCTCTTGTGTTTGGTTTTTGAGTCTGTGGGACAGTTCTCGGACTAGCCGGTGTGGAGTGGTGTAAGTGATAGTGTTGCTCGCAACGAACTGTCAAGTTCATGTACTCAAACCACTATCTCCTATAAAAATCAGGTGCCAATTGCGTGCCCTCCAAAAAAGAAACAACTCTTTAACAATATTAATAAGCTCTGCTAAACGATAACATAAAAATGACATAATGTTTCACATAGTGCATCATGCAGGAGTACTGGAAGCAACACATAGTTTAAACAAAAGAAACATTGTCTTCACAGGCACAACTTAGAAGATCTTGTGAACTGGGCCAGCTTCCATGGGATCAGGTATGAGTGGAATGAGTCTATTCACCTTACGGAAGGTGACTTGTTCTCCCTCCCACTCGTACCTCTTCCCGTGACACCTTAGCACATCCTGTCTACGCATCTTGATGTAAAGATACGCGGAGTCTCCCTCTTCGTGAGACTGGACAATGCGCCAGTTGGTAGTACCCAACTTGCTAAGGAGTACACGCGAAACCATGAAAGACGATGGTCGCTGGTTCGGCTTTACCACAGCTTGAAGAACAAAGTCGGTGTGCACCCCCTTTTGCTCCTTTAGCTGAAGTATCACCAGATTGGAGACATGGACGTTGCAAGCTGATTTTTCATCAACATTTGGTGATGTTGGAGGTACTTCTTCAAAATCTTCATCATCTTCTCCAGAGCCTCCATCCCCAGAACCATGACCATCTGACAAGGCCAGTCCGCCATCAGATGACTCTTCTTCAACTCTCGGCTCCTAAAATGTAATAAGCCAATATGTTAACTGAAAACTGAAGTTGCTCATTCGTTTTTAACTTTTATATCATTTATTGCCGAAGAATTCAAATGGATATGAAATGTACAAGCTATACTAAACCTAGTATATCATAACCAAATCTGATAATTAGAATCCATGTAGGCATGCACGTTTAATTAACCTAAAAGCTACTGTGACCAATTATTACAAAATGAGATATGAAATTGCAGATGAAATAATTTGAAGATTAACCCAAAAAAGGTTGTAACACCATAAATAGGAGAATCTAGGATGATAACACGCTACACAATTATTTCAACATTAGATATGAAGTTGCAGTTGTAATTATTACATGATGAGATATAAAATGGCATTCGAACTAATGTAAATAACACTTGAGAAATAAAACAATAAAATTAAAAAGCAAAATCGATCTACTCCCTCTTTCTTTGAATAAAAGACCACTATCAAAAATAAAATTTCTATGTATGCAAGAACGGTATCTCGTCCAAAGAGGAATTTATTTCGATTCTACCACATAGAATGGTGCTAATTGATGTCAATGTGCCATGCAACCATAGAGTAATATGCCCCAGTATTTCATAACAAAAACAGAATTAAAATCTTGCGGATCAAATTACCCAAGCTATATTCATTGAATTTTAATTAAACAAAGTACAGAGTGTACAATTATTACAAAATGAGATATGAAATTGAAGTTGAAATAATGTGAAGATTACTGCAACCCAAAAAAAGGTTGTAACACCATAAATAGGAGAATCTAGGATGATAACACACTATACAATTATTTCAACATTAGATATGAAGTTGCAGTTGTAATTATTACATGATGAGATATAAAATGGCATTTGAACTAATGTAAATAACAGTTGAGAAATAACAGAATAATATTTGAAAGCAAAATCGATCTACTCTCTCTTTCTTTGAATACAAGGCCACTATCAAAAATACAATTTCTATGTATGCTAGACCGATAACTCTTGCGATGAGGAATTTTTTCGATTCTACCACATAGAATGGTGCTCATTGATGTCAATGTGCCATGCAACCATAGAGTAATATGCCCCAGTATTTCATAACAAAAACAGATACTCCCTCCGATCCATACTAATAGTCGCTAAATCGGATGTATCTAGCACTAAAATATGTCTAGATACATCCGATTTAGCGACCATTAATATGGATCGGAGGGAGTAACTAAAATCTTGCGCATCAAATTACCCAAGCTATATTAATTGAATTTTATTAAAACATAGTACAGAGTGTACAATTATTAGAAAATGAGATATGAAATTGAAGTTGAAATAATGTGAAGATTATTGCAACCCAAAATAGGTTGTAACATCATAAATAGGAGAATCTAGGATGATAACACACTGTACAATTATTTGAACATTACATATGAAGTTGCAGTTGTAATTATTACATGATGAGATATACAATGGCATTTGAACTAATGTAAATAACAGGTGAGAAATAAAATTGCCTAGGCACACACGTGCATATATACCAGGTTGTGCTCCAATCCATCAAAAAATAAAAGAAATTTCCTAGGCACACACGTGCATGCAATACCATCAGGTTGTGCTCCAATCCACCATAGAACAAAATAAATTTCCTAGGCACACACACGGTACCATCAGGTTGTGCTCCAATCCACCATAGAACAAAATAAATTTCCTAGGCACACACACGGTACCATCAGGTTGTGCTCCAATCCACCATAGAACAAAATAAATTTCCTAGGCACACACATAGAGGTTTCTATCTTAGTTCTCTCAACTCACAGAAGTCACAACTCACAACCAAAATAAGTGGCAAACATGAACAACCACATAGTGCAAAGCAAAATCGATCTACTACCAGTCTGTGAATACAAGGGCATTATCAAAAATACATGGCAAGTTCACTAAAAATAGATCTACTACCTCAGTCGGCGCGGCAGTCGGCGCAGCGGGCGGCGCGGCGTTCGGAGCGTTGGTCAGCTTAGCGGAGATGGCCCCCACATGGCGTATTCAGCTGATTGGTCGTAGCTTTCGTCAATCTCCTTGTACGCAGCCTCGAGGTCAGATGGCACGGCAGCGTGGGATGGGCCATCTTCGCCGGAAGCAGCAGCCACTGTACCAGAGCTGGCCGCGGCTGGGACGACAACAGAAGATGGCTCGCCGACGACGGACGCCACCTCATTACCTTCCTCGGCGTCGAAGCTTTCGCGTGATCTCTTCATGGCGGATGGGAAGGGCAGGGGAACCGTCGAGGGTTTTGCGGTGGAAGTGGAGGGGAGGATGCGTTTTTTGGGGAAAAGTTGATGCAGAGACAGAGGAAGGAAGGAAGTGGATATGCGTCAAACCGTGTATTTATGGAGTTTCCCTTTTGCTCTCCCTCTGACGCAATGTGCACGCGTGAATCTAGGGTTTCTTTTTGTATAGTTGTTTTCCATATTTTTTGCACAAAAATGGTTAAAATTGAAGACTAAAATTGAAGACAAAAATGGCTTACATTCTCATCTCTGCTGTTTTTCAGGCATCTTAGGTGGAAGCGAACACTGTCCTGGACCGAAAGTGCCCGGAAACGGCTACGACATAAGATTGGTAGGCAACTTGAGAATGGAAGCGGCTTTTTGAGATCCCACACGTGCAATGTTGCTGAAATGAAGCGAGGTTCTTGGAATTCATCATGATTTCGACTTTGGGCATGGGAAACACCAAGTTGGCCAAGGAAATCCCTGTTTTCGGCCGTTCCTTCCGCTTTCGAAGGCAATATAAAACCAGATCACGCATCGCCCACTCATGGGCAGGGGTAACAAGGTGCAGTGTTGCATGTGGAGTGAGTTGCTTGGAGTGGGTTGTAAGGATGCCCCAGGTGTCGAGGCTGGCATGCAAGAGCGAGAAGCGGCGAGAATCGTCCCGGTTAACGTCCGGTGCTTCGACGCCACCCAGCGCAACGACGGCACCATACAAGTCCTGCAATGGGGTTCAAGCATTTTGTGTGGGCCCACATTGCCAAGTGTGGCTTACATTCTCATCTCTGCTGTTTTCCAGGCATCCTAGGTGGAAGGGAACACTGTTCTGGACCGAAAGTGCCCGGAAACGGCTACGACATAAGATTGGTAGGCAACTTGAGAATGGAAGCGGCTTTTTGAGATCCCACACGTGCAATGTTGCTGAAATGAAGCGAGGTTCTTGGGATGCATCATGATTTCGACTTTGGGCATGGGAAACAACAAGTTGGCCAAGGAAATCCCCGTTTTCGGCCGTTCCTTCCGCTTTCGAAGGAAATATAAAACCAGATCACGCATCGCCCACTCATGGGCAGGGGTAACAAGGTGGAGTGTTGCATGTGGAGTGAGTTGCTTGGAGTGGGTTGTAAGGATGCCCCAGGTGTCGAGGCTGGCATGCAAGAGCGAGAAGCGGCGAGAATCGTCCGGGTTAACGTCCGGTGCTTCGACGCCACCCAGCGCAACGGCGGCACCATACAAGTCCTGCAATGGGGTTCAAGCATTTTGTGTGGGCCCACATTCTCATCTCTGCTGTTTTCCAGGCATCCTAGGTGGAAGGGAACACTGTTCTGGACCGAAAGTGCCCGGAAACGGCTACGACATAAGATTGGTAGGCAACTTGAGAATGGAAGCGGCTTTTTGAGATCCCACACGTGCAATGTTGCTGAAATGAAGCGAGGTTCTTGGAATGCATCATGATTTCGACTTTGGGCATGGGAAACAACAAGTTGGCCAAGGAAATCCCCGTTTTCGGCCGTTCCTTCCGCTTTCGAAGGCAATATAAAACCAGATCACGCATCGCCCACTCATGGGCAGGGGTAACAAGGTGCAGTGTTGCATGTGGAGTGAGTTGCTTGGAGTGGGTTGTAAGGATGCCCCAGGTGTCGAGGCTGGCATGCAAGAGCGAGAAGCGGCGAGAATCGTCCCGGTTAACGTCCGGTGCTTCGACGCCACCCAGCGCAATGACGGCACCATACAAGTCCTGCAATGGGGTTCAAGCATTTTGTGTGGGCCCACATTGCCAAGTGTGGCTTACATTCTCATCTCTGCTGTTTTCCAGGCATCCTAGGTGGAAGGGAACACTGTTCTGGACCAAAAGTGCCGGGAAACGGCTACGACATAAGATTGGTAGGCAACTTGAGAATGGAAGCGGCTTTTTGAGATCCCACACGTGCAATGTTGCTGAAATGAAGCGAGGTTCTTGGGATGCATCATGATTTCGACTTTGGGCATGGGAAACAACAAGTTGGCCAAGGAAATCCCCGTTTTCGGCCGTTCCTTCCGCTTTCGAAGGCAATATAAAACCAGATCACGCATCGCCCACTCATGGGAAGGGGTAACAAGGTGCAGTGTTGCATGTGGAGTGAGGTGCTTGGAGTGGGTTGTAAGGATGCCCCAGGTGTCGAGGCTGGCATGCAAGAGAGAGAAGCGGCGAGAATCATCCCGGATAACGTCCGGTGCTTCGACGCCACCCAGCGCAACGACGGCACCATACAAGTCCTGCAATGGGGTTCAAGCATTTTGTGTGGGCCCACATTGCCAAGTGTGGCTTACATTCTCATCTCTGCTGTATTCCAGGCATCGTAGGTGGAAGGGAACACTGTTCTGGACCGAAAGTGCCCGGAAACGGCTACAACATAAGATTGGTAGGCAACTTGAGAATGGAAGCGGCTTTTTGAGATCCCACACGTGCAATGTTGCTGAAATGAAGCGAGGTTCTTGGAATGCATGATGATTTCGACTTTGGGCATGGGAAACAACAAGTTGGCCAAGGAAATCCCCGTTTTCGGCCGTTCCTTCCGCTTTCGAAGGCAATATAAAACCAGATCACGCATCGCCCACTCATGGGCAGGGGTAACAAGGTGCAGTGTTGCATGTGGAGTGAGTTGCTTGGAGTGGGTTGTAAGGATGCCCCAGGTGTCGAGGCTGGCATGCATCATGCCGTCTAGCTTTCTGTAAAACTATCGTCGAATCTATGAATTTGAGACTATTTCAACGAGTTCGCGTTTTTTAATTAATTTTGAGTATTTCTGAACGCAATCACGAGCCAGAATGTAGATTAAAAGCGAAAAGAATGTTTGAATAATGTTGTATGATGCATGTTGAACTAAGTCATTCCTAAATTTTGGGAAAATGTGCTTCAAATGAGGTCTGAAGCTAGGGTAAATCACATATAACAGCATTGTGCGTTGGATTCATGTCAATTTGATATTTTTTGAATTATTTAAGCTCATTTGAAACCATCGCTCTATTCTCATGAGAAATGTGCTCCAAATGAGGTCTGAAGCTAGGGTAGACACCCCCGTTTGAAATTTCATGAAAAAATCGACTATATCACATATAACAACATTGTGCGTTGGATTCATGTCATTTTGAATTTTTTTGAATTATTTATGCTCATTTGCAACCATCGCTCAATTCTCGTGAGAAATGTGCTTCAAATGAGGTCCGAAGCTAGGGTAAATACCCCCATTTGTGCTTCAACATTTTTTGGCATATTTTCTAAATCAACCAAATGAATTTCCTAGACATCTATTCTACATGTATAGTGTAAATCTGAAGTTTCATTATGTTTTGAATAATTCTTCTATTTTTTATTTTTTATTTAAATAACATGGTTTAATAGAAAAATCATATGTAAAACTGATAAAAATCATCGCTGTAGTAAATCTGAAGTTTCATTATATTTTTTATTTAAATAACATGGTTTATAATACTTAACAGCAAAGAAATCATATGTAGAACCATCGATCCCTGTGGCCAACGTACCAACCAATCAGAGCGCAGAACGAACGTCTAGCGGATCGCTGTGGCTGCGAGCGCATCCGTCCGATGCAGAAGAAGAAAATAGTTAACGTCGCGTCGCATTTGCAGCAGCCCTGCACGCCTTGTTTCAGAAACACGAGTCGCGTCGCATTTGCAGCGACGCAGCCCTCCACGTCTGGTTTCAGAAACACGTACGAGTCGCGTCGCATTTGCAGCGACGCAGCCCTCCACGCCTAGTTTTCACAAGATACGCATCAATGCATATGCAGCTAGCAAGGAGACTTTGGACTTTCTTCTCTTCTTTAATACAAGCATGCAACGTCGAATCACTTCGACTGACGAATGCACACGCGCTCGTACTCCGTGTCACTAGCTGTCCGGCCTACGCCTACGCCTATGCCTGTTCTACACCGCTTTGACCATGCACGACTCTTCTACACTTTATTATCCAATGTGTTCACACAGTTTGCTTCATCTACCCAAATAAATTCACGCGTCTAATCGTGTCTTTAAATAGTCCTTCACTCGTCCTCCATATTCTCATCCCTCTCCAGCCCTTTGCCTCTCTCTCCCTTCAAGCCCTAACAATGTCTTCGTACTCACTCCCTTCAAGCCCGGAGTTGGTATCCGACGAGGACAACCACCCCAAGGCTCGGCCTTGGTACGAGGCCGAGTGGCCCGAGGCGGAGGACGTCCTGCCCATCGTGCTTCCCGTCGACGACTCTCCCAAACGGGAGCGATCGCCGACGCCGCCCTTCGTCCACCACCACCAAGACGTCGGACATCTCCCCCAAGACGAACCGCCGCCTCAAGAGACTGGAGCGGCTGGAGGCGAAGCAGTTGAAGGTGCACGAGAAGAAGGAGGCGAAGGAGGAGGCGAAGGCCCTCCGGGCCAGGATCAAGCGGTCCCGTGAGAGGCAGGAGGAGAGGATGCGGGCGGAGAACCGCCGCGCCCGCGTCAACAAGGAGATGGAGATCCGGGCGGCGGAGTGGCCGCGGAAGTAGGGTGGCGCCGGAGGGCGGGAAGGGCTCCCGCATGCAGAGCGGGAGCAGTTAGGGCTAGCATTTTTTTTTAGTTAAATGTAATGTTTCTCGGGCCCCACTGAATATATGTAAAGTGGGGCCAATTATCCTCTCTTAAGTATGTTTAATTATATATAAGCCCTATATATAAAGTTATGTTCTTATATTTGTCCAAATGTACCCACTGTTTAGAAGTTTTTTCCTTTCTAATCATCGCTTTAAAATCTGCACATTGTAAACAAAATTTATATATAAGAGATGTGCTGCATTATGTTTTCTAAGACAACATAAAAATTTGAGTTGAGCACAGTATATATTTTATATTATTAATACGAATAATTTGATGGTTTAATAAATGGATAATGCGTAGTCTGCATGTAGTGATTAATAAATATAAATGGATAATGTCTACATGTTGACATTGGGCCTAATGTGACATTCGGCCGCAAGGAACGGTCAACAGGTGGGGCCCACATGCAGCGCCAACCGTCAACAGGTGGGACCCACATGCAGCGACAACGCTCAACAGCTGGGGCCCATAGGCCGCGCCAACGGTTCTATGATGGGTCCCACATGTCAGGATCCTAACGGGGGGCCAAAAGTAACGGTGGGAGCAGCGAAAGGAGTCCTTGCGCACTGACTAGGGGCAAAACTGAGGTCGATTCGGCGCTAGGGGTAAAACTGAGGTCGTGGTGCCAACTGAGGGCACCTTGTTAATTATCCCTTTCGACTTTGGGCATGGGAAACAACAAGTTGGCCAAGGAAATCCCCGTTTTCGGCCGTTCCTTCCGCTTTCGAAGGCAATATAAAACCAGATCACGCATCGCCCACTCATGGGCAGGGGTAACAAGGTGCAGTGTTGCATGTGGAGTGAGTTGCTTGGAGTGGGTTGTAAGGATGCCCCAGGTGTCGAGGCTGGCATGCAAGAGCGAGAAGCGGCGAGAATCGTCCGGGTAAACGTCCGGTGCTTCGACGCCACCCAGCGCAACGGCGGCACCATACAAGTCCTGCAATGGGGTTCAAGCATTTTGTGTGGGCCCACATTGCCAAGTGTGGCTTACATTCTCATCTCTGATGTATTCCAGGCATCGTAGGTGCAAGGGAACAATGTTCTGGACCGAAAGTCCCCGGAAACGGCTTCGACATAAGATTGGTAGGCAACTTGAGAATGGAAGCGGCTTTTTGAGATCCCACACGTGCAATGTTGCTGAAATGAAGCGAGGTTCTTGGAATGCATCA
Source organism: Alopecurus myosuroides (assembly GCA_028641055.1). NCBI lineage: Eukaryota > Viridiplantae > Streptophyta > Magnoliopsida > Poales > Poaceae > Alopecurus > Alopecurus myosuroides. The sequence goes on along the minus strand of CM054062.1, from coordinate 334,150,275 downwards.
TGATTTCGACTTTGGGCATGGGAAATAACAAGTTGGCCAAGGAAATCCCCGTTTTCGGCCGTTCCTTCCGCTTTCGAAGGCAATATAAAACCAGATCACGCATCGCCCACTCATGGGCAGGGGTAACAAGGTGCAGTGTTGCATGTGGAGTGAGTTGCTTGGAGTGGGTTGTAAGGATGCCCCAGGTGTCGAGGCTGGCATGCAAGAGCGAGAAGCGGCGAGAATCGTCCGGGTTAACGTCCGGTGCTTCGACGCCACCCAGCGCAACGGCGGCACCATACAAGTCCTGCAATGGGGTTCAAGCATTTTGTGTGGGCCCACATTGCCAAGTGTGGCTTACATTCTCATCTCTGCTGTATTCCAGGCATCGTAGGTGGAAGGGAACAATGTTCTGGACCGAAAGTCCCCGGAAACGGCTACGACATAAGATTGGTAGGCAACTTGAGAATGGAAGCGGCTTTTTGAGATCCCACACGTGCAATGTTGCTGAAATGAAGCGAGGGGAGGGGAGACGCTCGGTGGCACTTCAGATAGGAACCATAAAAATGGCAACTGCCCCGCGGAAATGTACCCACCATTTGTGGTAACAGACTTACAGGTGGGCCCAAGTATCATCTTCCTCTCGTATTGTCACGTCAAGTTCGCACTCCTCCTCTTTGTGTACCTACAGTTATTTGCTCCGAGAAAACCCTTATTCCGCAGTTCACCGACACCGTCGCCGCCGCCGTCGCCATCCATCTCTCGACCTCGCCGCCCCTCGATCAGCATCCCTCTCTAGGCCGCCGCATTCTCGCGACCGCCGTCGTCGCCAGTCTCTTCATCGCGCTGTAGATTGACCCACGGCGCGTCGATTCACCACTGATCCATCGCGGGCGACACTCAGGTTAGGACTTCACCTCTTGTGGATGCATTGCAGAACGATTTAAGTTCAAACACTCATTTTCTATAAGGTAACTAGTGTCCTACTTGTCTAGACAGGAAAGAAATGTGAAATCTTGTGCTACATATAGATGGTAGCACGTATTTATGTTCGATGTCATTCATGATTGATTTGTCTTTTACACGTTTATGACTAAAGTAAATGGTACTTACATGCATCTGATTGAGATGTTGCACTATACCTTCATGTTAATTTTGATAGTTCCAGGTGCCCAATTGATGGTGGTAGCTGTTGTTGTGTGTGTGCCTTTTTCTAGGTAGGTAATTAGTGATGTTGAAAGTAAGACCTCTGGTACTCACACTGGCATATCTAGGACCAGTACCTACTTTTAGTAATTTCCCTTTTTACTATTCACAAGTACAGTTGACTTTACCCCTTTTTAGGTTCACTAGCAATTTTTAGTAATTTCCATTTTTAATCTTCAGCAGGACAATAGATGTGAGCCATTTTTTAGGACCAGTAGCTATTTCAATTAATTTGCTAAAGCAGTACAATTGATTGTCGGCACACCATTTTCTTGACATACTAGTAGATTTTCTTTTCTGAAGTTCCGTACTTCCATGAAATTCTTGAATGCATGTCAAATTTAAATTGCACCTGTGTATGAATGTCTCTGAACCATGATGCTGCTAGACTGCATTTAGTCCTAAATTTGTAGTGAACCTTCATGTTTCTTAACCTCTGCTGTTTTGGCACGTATGCTAAATGTAACTGAAGTCATACTTTTTAGTACGATCTACAGGCGGGTTTGCATACGATGGACTACGAGTTCCTCGCTTACGTAGATGATGCTTCATCGGACAAACAGGCATTGTACTCATTTTACTTGTCATTTTAGTCAGATAGGTGGAATGATGTTCATGGTTTGCTCTATCCTCTGCTGCAGTCACTGCCTAAGAAGTTCGCAGAGTTGCTAGGGGACCGTAAACCCCGTGCACTGAAGCTGCTTGAGGTCGGCCATCGGCGTAGCACCATGTGGGACGTTGATGTGTGGTTCGACAGCACTGGCCGCATGTTCCTCAAGCGCGGCTGGGAGTGTTTCGCCCGGACCTACAAACTGCAGAGAGGCTTTATTCTGATCTGCAATTACGACGGCCGCAATGTCATCACAGTAAAGATGTTCGACCTAAGCAGTTGCCGCTTGCAATACAACGCGGCATTCAGTACGTGGACTGTATCACCAAAATGTTAATTCCCGATTATATATGTAGCCGGAAATTGATTTGCATTTCTATTATATGATGAACAGAGGGATCTGTTAAGATGGAGTTGGCACACTTTGAGTTCTACTCCCTCGTAGTAGACGCTACATCGGACAAACTGGTACGCTTCATCGACCCACACCACCACTTCAGTTATTTAGTCTGACATAGTGTCTGAGCTATGATCCTGTAGCTAGTTAAATTTGTGAATCAAATTAAGGTCTAGTAGATGGGTTGTAGTGGCTCAATTGCTCTACGTGAATATGTTCACTCGATATGGTACATTTCAGCTCCCACTGAAAGTTCATCTTTTTGAATTAATGTGGCAAACACCCTCATTGCTAAACTAAGATTTAGTATAACTGATTACTAGGTACTACTTGTTTACATTTTTATAGTACTCATCCATCATCAAATAGTAAACTTATTTCTAGTAAGCACTCTTTTCTATCTATTTAACTTTCATATTGCTGCAGGTGCTGCCTAAGAAGTTTGTGGAGTTGCTGAAGGGCCGTGAACCACGTGAACTTAAGCTGCGTGAGGCGGACGATCCGAGTAGCAAGAACTGGGACATGGATGTGCTTTTCGATGAAGCTGGCCGCATTTTCCTCGGGCACGGCTGGGACAAGTTCGCCCAATATTACTTCCTGCAGCGCGGCATGTTCCTCCTCTTCAGTTACGACGGCGACGCCTTGCTCACCGTCAAGGTGTTCAAGTTCGACATGTGCCGCAGGCACTACTTGTACGACCACGACGCTACTACAAGCAATGAAACTGACCCAGATCCCAGGACTGTTGAGGAGTCCACGGATGAGGAGTCCACGGATCAGCAGTCCATGGATGAGGATGACCCATTCGACTCTTCCATCATCTTCTCCCAGAGAGCTGATCTTGATGACGATGAAAAGGACCACGTTCGTGAGCTTCTACCCACAATAGATGAATACATTGGAGTGCCATACGTGACTCGTTTGACGTGGACAAATGTGGCCAGATATGAGATGGTACGTAAGGTGCCAATGCTATTTATGTTTTTCAACACAATTTATGCTTACAACGTGTGCCTTACTATGACCTACTTCTTTTTGTATGTCATCCACACGCTCGAAATCCAGAAACTACCTCAGTCCATAGCGGACAGTGCTGGCATTCCGTCTTCAGGCCATGCTGGGCTATGCCTCGGATCATCAGAGGCGTTCACCACCGTTCCATACAACACGGACAGGGGCGGCCGCATTATGTTTGGCAGGAATGCATGGCGGGAATTCCTTGAAGGCAAGCATTTATATGAAAAGCAAGCTATTCTCCTTACACTTAGGAGCACCCGTAACCGCCACTTGGACGTGAAGATCGTGATGCGGGCGGTATCGCCCTGGTTGTAGTACGTAGTCTGCCAACTTGGACATTCTCATCGGATCATGAACGTATGGATGTATGTAATTATCGTACTGCCATCAGCGATGTGCTTCAGTGGTTTGATCACCCAAACCTTCATCTGCAGTGAAGATTACTTGTCCTGTTTATATTTTCAGTGGCAATTTCAAGTTTGCAGAAATAAACAAGGCGGCGGCAGCTAATAAGTTGCATGAAATAATTGTTCAGTGACATTACATGACTCATGCGAGACTTCCACATGTTTTCAATCCTACGTTGTAAGCGCTAGGGAATAAATCCGATTAGTTTTCCCTCGATAGTTAAGAGCCTGACGCCTTGAAACTCAATGCAAAATATGCCTTCTAGGCAGCCTGCGATTGCATGCATTGTTTAACTGCTCTATTAGCGCCTATATTGTCGACAAGGCGTTGTGGTTGCTCGAATACGATGTCCCACCAAAAAAAAATTAAATCCTCCCGCTAAAACGCCAAGTGTAGCGAAATTTTGTGTTCCCACCAAAAAATAAAAGCAGTCACTTTAAATTTCCCGCTAAAGTGTATGTAGAAGTGCACGATGCCCCCTCCTGTTTCGCCATAGCATAATCTGCGGGCCACCTCTTTCGCCATTGCAGATTAGATCTCATCTCGCCCTCATCACGTTCAGAGCTCTACACATGTCGATGTCGCGATCGGACTCCATGGAACGCGAATCCTCTCAGGTTTTCCTGTCTAATCTGCTTCCCTCGTCCATCTCCGTGATCTCGCCGTCTCTTATATGGTCTCGATATTGGTTGTTATTCTCTGTTCTTCCTCTGGTTGAAGCATTAATCCGTGTATGAACACCTAGTCGATCATATGTGTATCTGGTTTTCTATGTGAATAATGCCATGTAACTATTTTTTTATTTCAGATCTGCTAACTCACTGATTATTTGGGTTCTCATTTTTTCCTTCTATCTAATTGTAGACGACCGAACCCATTTGGAAAGTTAGACTTTTCTATGAGGAAGGTGATAAAAACAAAAAAGTTGTGGAAGCAGCCATGGAACCGGAGGAAATCTGCTATATGGAGTTCATCAATTTGATTGAAAACGTTGGCTTCAGTGGCGCGCGTGATTACCTGTACTGCAGGCTTAATAATGGCCTTGGCAAAGGAAAACTTGTTCCAATAGACCATGGTAGTGATTTGGAGCAATTGAAACGCATACACTCTAATGATAAGAAGATCTCCCTGTGTGTGTTTAGGGAGAAGGCCAGGGCGGTTGATATTGCAACAATAGAGTCTCTGCTTGATGATGCAACTGGATCCACCAGAAAAAAGCGACAGATCACTATCACAGGTTATACTTTCATGCCAAATCTCCAACTCGCAACTCCTTCAATACAGACTTTAATAAATATTTTCCCCGGTAACTATTTTATGCATTCCTTACCTAATCCACAATTTTGATAAACATGCAGTTAGGGATGCAACCGAAGAGGAACAAGCTTCAAACGAAGAAGAAGATACAGATTACTCCTTTGGGAATGGTACACAAGTTCATTAATTCTTAATCAGCTTTCTGAATTATGCACAATGCTAATGCTTTGTCCATTTATTGTTAACATTTTCAGTAATAAAGAAAGGATCTGTCTGCATGACAAGGGTTGAAAGTATACTACAATATAAAAAAAGTCAGGGAAAACGTAGACGTGGTAATTTATTTTTGACATTTAAGCTCTGTCTAATATTTGTTTTAATGGATAAAATCTACGATTGCTGATTCAGTACAAATGTTAACCCTGAAACAGGAACTGAACCTAACACTGATGTGTCTGAAACTGACATGTGTTCCGTTGATGATTGGCCTTCCCATGCACGCTGCTATCGCCCGAAGCTACAACTACAAGAAGGTACTAGCTATTTTTTTTACCGCTGTGTCCTAATTTCTTTCAATCAACTACAAAATAAATTGTTTCTTTGTGTGTGTTTTGGGATGTAGGTGATGACATACCGAAGAAGAAAGGGCGAGGTGTTGTGAAAGGTTTGAAAGCCAATAAGAAGCGTCATGCTAATGGAGCTGGAAAGCTAGGTGTTGATTTCTCTGAAACATTGGGTGGTCCAGTAGGAATGAACAACCGTTCATTCAAGGATGACTTGGTAATCACAATGAAAAGAAGGTTACCAATTATTGGAGTGAGGAGGTGGACAGACATTCACCCTAACATCCATCGCATGATCGTCACAGATATGTTGGTGCGTACAACCTTTCTCACATGTGTTGTCTGCTTTTTTCGTCCATAATTAATGTACTACTACTAAACTAAGTCTATCTGTTTGTTCTACGCATTACAGGACAGATATGATATGCCAGATACAGACGAAACACACGAAAAAATTCTTAAAATTGCAAAAGAACGCTACAGAGGCTGGCGAGGAAACCTAAGCAGCACTTACAAGGCATACAGAACAGATGATGCCAGAAGGGCAGTTGTCCCAGAAGATTTACAAAAAGAAGAGTGGGAATGGTTGATCGAGTACTTTGGCACTGATCCGAAATTCCTGGTTATTTCTATACTACCTGTTTGTGAATTTTGTACTATCATCAAATGGCTTGTCTGACAAGTTTTTTTTTGTAATTGAATGAGCAGGAACTCAGCCAAAAGAACAAGGATAACCGTTCGCAGATGAAGACAAAACACAGAGTAGGATCAAAATCCTACTCTCAACTCAGTTTTGAGAATGTATGGGCCTACTCACTATGCATGCGTCGGTGTTCACTTTGCTTTAATGTTTATAGTATCTAATTGTTGCACTACTTGCAGAGGGATTCGGAAACTGGAGAAGAGCCAGACTGTGTTGCTCTCTGGAGACTGACCCACACAAAGAATGGAACATGGAGTACAGAAGAGTCCAAGGATGTTTACGTGAGTTAACTGACTTAGAAGCTACTCTAAACATATTTACTGTTCTCCATCTTGGATGTTTCTTCATCTGATTTGAGATTTTTTTTCGTAATCAGGAAACATCATGTAAAGAGATTGAAAACAGATTAGAGGAAACTGGTGTTCCATTGTCAGCTGAACAAAGAATCAATATTTTCCAGAAAGCATATAAATCTAAAGTTCAATACAAGTCATCGCAGCCTCGTGGGTTCGGATACATGGCCCAGGTGCAAACTAGTTCTTAGCGGTCTAAGTTGCTGTTAGAGGAGCAAGCTCGGGCTACGGCAGAGACCCAAAAAGTTAACTCCCAGCTCACCACGAAGGTCACTACTTTAGAACAGAAGTTACTAGATGAACGTGCAAGCATGGAAGAGAAGATTAATGTAGAGCGGGCTGAGAGAGAAAATCTTGAGAAGAGATTAATGGAAGAGCTTGCTCAAAGGGAACAACTGATGGAGGCGGAGAGAAACTCAAGAAAAGAATTTGAAAATAACTTGGTTGCACAGTTTAACTCACGGTTCCAGGCAAAGTTTGACGAGCACTCCGCACAGATGGAAAAGCAGAAGACGACTACACCTCAGGTGATGATAGTCATACAATTGCAAACTAGTAAGATTTAGTTGTTTACTTGTGTTGCTAACAGTGCACTTTGTTTTTGCAGACGTCTAAGAAGTCGAACCAGCAACCATCACTTACCAACAGTCCTGCTAAGAAAATAGTTCCTCCGCACAGCACGATACAGAAAAGTCGAATGTTTAAGTCATATGTAAGTCACAATCTTGTACAATTCGGTAGTAGTACATTCTGTTTTTGCTTCACCCACACTATAGCGTTGCTGCACCCACCCTATACTTGCTGCAGTTTATGTTTCACTATGGGTTGTGGCTTCGTTGAGTTACAACAACTGTTTTTTCTTCATCCATACACTATAGTCTGCTGGTTCTTATGTTTCAGCATGTGCTATTGCTGACTAGACTCACACCTTTTTTTTTTACAATTGATTGCAGGACGTCAATCAAACTTCTGATGGAAACAAATAGCTGCACTGGATATTTCAGTTTGATTTTATCTTGATTTGATCCATGTTGTACGAGAATTTCATTTGTATATATTAAAAATAGCTATGAGAACTATTATTTTGTGTAAATAAACATATTTTACGTACCCTTTTGAACATTTTAATTCAATGCCCGTATTTTTTGTTTCCTTATTTTTTTTTTCTATAACGTGGCAATAGGTAGTTTACCACGATAATTGTAGTGTTGCGTGAAGCCTCAGTCGCCACAACAAAGTGTTTTGTTGAAATAGACTCTCACCACCATGAGGGAGACATCGTCGCAATATTTTTTCTCCACCAAACTAACTTTGTTCCGATAGTTCATTCACGCCACCAAACTATGTTCGTTGCAATACAGAATTCCCATACTTCTCGCCACGAAACTAAATTTTGTAGAAATAGAAAGGCGCAACGAATAGTTGAAGTTGTCGCAGTTGTTTCTAGCTACTAAAATTTGTACGTTGCGAATAGTACATGTCGCCACGAAAATACAATTTTTCGAAATACAATGGCGCCACGACAAGTTGTTATTGTCGCTGTTGTTTCTAGCAACATAAAATGTGGATGTCGGTATTACTACATCTCGCCACGAAACTAAAATTTGTAGAAATAGAAAGGCGCAACGAATAGTTGAAGTTGTCGCAGTTGTTTCTAGCTACTAAAATTTGTACGTTGCGAATTGTATATGTCGCCACGAAAATAAAATTTGTCGAAATACAATGGCGCCACGAAAAGTTGTTATTGTCGCAGTTGCTTCTAGCAACATAAAATGTGGCTGTTGCGAATACTACATCTCGCCACGAAACTAAAATTTGTCGAAATACAATGGCGCCACGAAAAGTTGTTATTGTCGCAGTTGCTTCTAGCAACATAAAATGTGGATGTTGCGAATACTACATCTCGCCACGAAACTAAAATTTGTAGAAATTGAATGGCGCCACGAATAGTTGAAATTGTCGCGATTGCTTATGGCTACTAATATGAAGGCCGTTGCGATTACTATTTCAAAATCATCTTACCACGATTGATTGTGTGTGGCAAAACGTTGTTCCCACGCGTATAATGTTTGTTGCCATAGTTTTTTGCCACACAATTGGACGTGGCAAATAAACTCGACTTTTGCAACGAAAGAACAAGCGCAACGGAACACTCGCCGTTGCCACATTGGTCACTCGCCACGTTTGGGTATTTGTTGCACTAGAGGTGTACCAACGAAATACGTACGTTGCGTTATGTGCGAGACGCGACGGAAACGTGCGTGGCAATTGGCCTAGGAAATGGTTGCAACTGGATTATTTTGTAGCGACGAATCTAAGTGCGCGGAGACAGGCAACGAAACCGATTTCGGTGCAACAAAACCCTATTGCGACGATAAGTCACTTTTTACAACGACTATTTTCGTTGCAATAGACCGATTCCGTTGTAGTGCCATTTGGTAAACTTGTCGACTGCGACCAGCAAGTGTGTGTATCCACCTGGTGTGGACTTGCGTAGTGGTCCAACCATGTCTAGCCCCCATTGTGCAAAGGGCCAGGCTATTGGTATCATGTGCAATTCCGTGGCAGGTGCGTGTGGTCTTGGTGCGAATCGCTAGCAGGCGTCACATCGTTCGACCAGGCTTTTTTGCATCGCTGGCTGCTGTTAGCCAGTAAAATCCTGCTCGAAAAGCTTTTCCCATTATTGTTTTCCAGCTAGCATGATGTCCGCAATCTCCTTGGTGTATGTCCTGGAGTAATTCCTTGCCATCTTCGGGTGCAATGCATCGCTGAAGTATTCCCGAGATGCTTTGCTTGTATAATTCTCCATTGACCACTCGAAAGGACTTGCTGCGCCTGAGTATCTGTCGAGCCTCACGTGGATCGGCCGGGAGCTGTTTATTGAGCAGGTAGTCGAGATATTTCTGCGTCCAGACTGGCTCGACCAGAAAGACCTGTCGTGATATATTATGAATAAGCTCGATAAGCGCGACCTGCGGGCTGTCCTCTGTTTCTGGCGCTGCTGGTGTTTCTGCAGCTTTCTTCAATTTGACCGATCGCTTGACCATCCGTTCGAAGTATATTCCTGGTGGTATGGGTGTATTCGTGGAACCCATGTTTGCCAGTCTATCTGCTTCTTCGTTGCTGGATCTTGCAATGTGCCTCAGCTCGCACCCTTTAAAGCTTCCTTCGAGTAGATTGTACATGTCACGATATGCGACCATGTTTTCAGCAATGGCGTCACAATCTTTCATTGTTTGCTGCACTATGAGATTGGAATCGCCGTAGATCATTAATCGGGTAGCTCCACAGGCGATTGCCATCTTCATCCCGTGCAGCAGGGCTTCATATTCTGCGTCGTTGTTCGATGCTGGATCATCTTGTGGAAAATCCAATCGCAGGACGTATTGCAGCTTGTCTCCATGAGGTGAAATAAGAACGATTCCAGCTCCTGCTCCTTCGTTTCTCTTGGATCCATCGAAGTACATTATCCAATTGCTCGTGTACTCAGGCGGCCCGGGCGTTTGTAGCTCTGTCCATTCGCTGAGGAATTCCACGAGTACTTGAGATTTGACTGCGTTGCGTCCTGCATAGGTGATGTCCCAGGCGCCCAACTCGATGCTCCATTTTGCTATTCTTCCGGATGCCATAGGGTTGTTCATGATTGTCCCGAGTGACGCATCATTAACCACTGTGATGGCGTGTTCCTGGAAATAATGTTTGAGCTTCAAATACGCGTAATGTGGTACGGCCATGAATCTGGCGAACCCTGTTCGACCAAGAATGGCGTGGTACTGTGAGGGCCAGTCGACGACTTCGAAGTCCAGGAATTCCCTTCTGTAGTTGCTTGGAGAGCCCAATACGACTTCTAGGTTGATTGTTCCGAGTGGACGGATTGCCTTGCCCGGAACTATCCCGTGGAAGGATGTTTCTGATTCCGTTAGGCCGTCCAGATTTTTGTTCATTCGACGGAGTGTATCCGCGTAGATGATGTTAATGACACTGCCATCGTCCATGAATACGCGGGCCAGGTCATAATTACCAATTTGAGCTTGGATGACAAGGGCGGCGTGTCCTGGTCGATAGACTCGTGGCGGATGGTCTTTCATCGAGAACGTGATTGGCTGATCCGCCATTTTTAGGTACTCGGTTTTTGTCGGTGGTGTCTGCACTGCCATGCACAATTGCCTCGTGTTAGTCTTTTGAGCTCTACGAGAGGGGCATGCCTTCTGTATCATCGCGAGTTGTCCTGCCGGGTTCGGGTATGCGTTGGCTCCATTGTTTTGTGGCGGTGGCGCAGGTAGTGCGGCTAGCGCCATGTTTGGATTTGCTGGTGGAGGTGGTGGTGGTGGCGGCTGGAATTGTTGTCCTCCTCCTGGCAGCGACGGGTAGTTTTGGGTGGATGCAAATCTTTTCCTGGCGAGTGCATCCGAGATGTCGTGAAACTTTCGGCAGTCCTTAAGAAGGTGTGTTGCCTTAGTTTTGCTCGTGCGCTTATCTGTAAATAGATGTAGCGAGCAGTATGCATCAAGGTCTTCCTCAGGGGATTTTTCTTCTGCCTTAGGTTTCCACTCGCGGCTTCCGCGGCGACCAGAGTCGCGACTTCGCGTGAATTCTGCCGCAACTAATTCCTCTCTATCCTCGTGGTCATAGTATTTCCTTCTTTTTCTTCGCCCATGGCGGTCGTCTTCGTGTGCGGGTGATGACCCTCTTTCGTTGCGCACTGCGTCTTCTCCATTAGCCCATTTTTCGGCTATGATCATTAGTTCCCCGATAGTTTTAGGAGCTGCTCTGCCTAGTTCTTCCCGAAAGGCAGTTCTTCTCGCGCCTTTAGCGAAGGCCTCGATCGCCACTTCTTCCGAGATGGTTCCCGCGGTGTTCCTAAGTGTGGTCCACCGCTGGATGTATTCTCGGGTGGACTCGCCGCTAGTCTGTTTACAGGCTCGTAGTTCTTCGATTGTAGCCGGCCTCTTGTACGTCGATTGGAAGTTTTTAAAGAAATCGCGGTGCAAGTCATCCCACGATGCGTAGCAAGATCTTGGTCTCCTCTCCAGCCAACTGCGGGCCGCTCCAACTAGGTGCAAGTTGAGGTATTGCATAGCCGTGTACTTGTTCCCACGTTGGCACTTTACTGCCGTGAGGTAGTCGCTTAACCATTGAGAAGGCTCGAGCGAGCCGTCATACTTTGTCACCTCCGTGCTGAGTTTGAATCGTTTGGGTAGGGGCGCTTCGCGAATACTGCGGGCGAAACAGAGTGCGCCGCAGGTTTCGTCATCCGAAGAGCCGGATGATGATCGGTCGCGATATCTCGACGCCCTTGTCTTGTCTACCTTGTTCTGCGCGATGTCGGATCGCGCGTCGCGTCCGGGCCGATCGCGGTCAGCGTCCTTCCGTGGCTCCTTGCTTCGTTTTCGCGAGCGGCTGCTGTGGTGCCGTGAGCTTTTCTCTCTCGGACTGTCGTCGCTGCTGCTTCGACTGTCACCGCGGCGGCGGGCTTCTTTTCCGCGACCACGACGTGGCGATTTGTGTTTTCTCGGGGAGGAGCTTCTGTGCCTGCGGGGCGTTTCGTTATCTTTGTCCTTCTCCTGTCGCTCCTTCTCCAATTGTTCTTCAGTCTTTTTGCGATCGTGAGGGGTGAGCCTTGCAGCCGCCAATCCTAGCCCCTTGCGAATTTGCTTGTACTGTTCCGCCCGAGGATCGCTCTCCGTCGGTTGGTTCATCTGCATGTAAGTTGCTGCGGCTAGGACTGCAGCAGCGGGGGTTTGCGGGTAGACGTTGCCGTCGTCGTCGACCCTCATGAAGGAGGATGTGGTCGACCTGCTGGTCCCAGCCATGGATTCGTAGTCCCTGGATGATGTTGCATATCCCTTCCTTGCGGGCCGGGTACCGACCGAGGGCGCAAGGGACTGCTCGGCTCGTCGTAGGCTTGATTCGTCCGCCGCTCTTCTGCGACGGGCTAGATCTGCTCGGGCGTCTTTGATGGTCGAAGCCGCTCTCACTAGATGGTAGTGGTAGGCGGTTAGATCCTCCTGTGGCGCTCCTGCCGCGGGTGGCTGACTCTTTCGCATGGCTTCTTTGGCTCTTTTCCAGGCCTCCCGCGAGACGCCGATTATATTGCGCTCGGTTGCGCTGAATTCGGTTTCCGGGGGTGGTTCCGATCCGGCCATGCAGACTTGGGCCAATCGCGGCCCGTGCGTCCTAGGCGCAGATTGGAAAGCTTCCCGTACCCGAGATGGTTCCTCTGTCGAGAGGGCGTGATAGTCCGCTGCGTTGAATCGAATGGATTCGCCGCTTTTCTCCATAGGAAAGCGCGAGTTGACGGCTCCAGATTCGTTGTCAGATTCATCCGTGAAGTGGAGGATTCCGTCTCGGTTCGTCATGAAGTTGAAGCTCCTGAACGTCAGGGTGACGCTCTTCTCCAAATCCTCGAATACCGGGCGTGATTCCGGCGAGTGAGGTGTGACTACGACGGATCCGATCCGTATAGGATTTCTCGGAGCCGTAGTCGATGGTTTCCAACGGGAGTTGGACGTCGATGAAGCCGAAGATGCCGGTGATCCAGCGCCCGATGTCCCCACGGTCGGCGCCAATTGTCGAATCCCTAACTCAACAAATCCCTTCGGTGAACCTATCGGGTTTCGATTAGGAGAACCCATGAGCGCTGGTAGAATCTTCGGCTAGACAGGGGGCGAGATTTACCCAGGTTCGGGGCCCTCGTAGAGGTAAAACCCTTACTCCTGCCTCTTGTCGATCTGTATTGAAGGTTAGATCGGTTACAATGATGTGCTCGAATCGAGAGTAGGTCTCGAGTTCAAGGCTTTTGGGTCGTGCGGTAATAGCTTGGTCCCCCTCCTAGGGGGCTCTCCTGGCCTTATATAGATGGCCAGGTCTCGAGCTCTACCCGGAGAGGATTCGAACTCTATCTATGTCGGTTACAGATTTCCTAGCTTAATCCGCAAGTTAGTGCGGGTGGGATTCACGTGGGCCTTCTAGAGTACTTCAAGGGCGCCTCTTCTTGGGCTTTGGCCTTGGGCCTGAGAGGGGGTGTCCTTACCCGCAGGGTCCAGGATCCATATCTTCGTCAACGAGTGATATATTTTTTATCGGCCTTTTGTTACGCGCTACGGTCGGGGTAGCTAATAGTGACTTGTCACTGCCACAGACCCTCTTGGAGTGATTTGCACTTTGCCTTGTAAGATGATTTTCTTGCTGTAATCTTTTAACTCGTGAGTCTATGTTGAGGTTCCTGGCACTTCCAACATCCATATTTGCTAGCCTCTTTGGTACTGTGCATTGCCCTTTCTCACATTGAGAGTTGGAGCATGCAGTTGGATACATCAAAGATATTCCATTATGAGTTATGAGTACTAAAAGTGTGATGATTCATTGTAATATAGGGTGTTGCCCCTACTGCTGAGGATATATAAAATAAAAAATAAAAATAAATGAAAAAGCCCAAAAAGAAAAAAGAAAGAAAGGGCCAAAGAGAGAATAAAGAGAGAGGGGGCGCATCACTATGCTTGATATACCACCCTTGTGCTTCATGTCAAGAACCAATACTTAAGTTTGGAGAGAGTTTTCATATTATCATTCATTCATAACTATGTAGGGAATTTTACATTATAGAACTTGGCTTGTATATTCCAATGATGAGCCTCCTCAAATGAGCTCTAGGTCTTCGTGCGCAAGCAAGTTGGATGCACCCCCACTAGTTCCATTGGAGAGCTTTCATACACTTATAGCTCTATGTGCACCCGTTGTGTGGAAATCCCTACTCCTTCCATAGCTTCGGTTGTAAGACTTTCTCTTGTCTAATGACCACTTTTAGCTTTGTGAGCCTTTCTTCCATTGACCTTCCAAACCACCCATAATGTTCTCTTGGCCATAACGTCCCAGTGACAGGGACCAACGCAGAATGCTTTCTTGTTTTGAGTGCGCAAATAGTTTAAGATTCAAGCATTGCATCATGTGCAAAGCTTGAATTGATCCTAACAGGGGTGTGAAGATCGTTTGACGTGCATGATATTGTTGTTCTTGAAAGCTTAAATCATCTCTAATAAAGTTTGCACGGTTGATAGTCTTTTAGTATTGATTCATTAATTTTTTTTTGCTTATTTCTTATTATTTGTTTATGCATTACTTGTTGATATCAAATATAGATCACATCTTTAGTTCATTTGATCCTAGTTTACATGCTCTACTTTACATATTATGATCAAGATTGTGTGGTAGCAGTTCACCTCAGAAAATATTTTGTTTTATCGTTTACCTACTCGAGGACGAGTAGGAACTAAGCTTGGGGATGCTTGATACGTTTCCAACGTATCTGTAATTTCTGATGTTCCATGTTGATATTATGGCAATTGCTACATGTTTTCCATATGTTTTCCTACGTTTTCTTACGTTTTGCGGGACTAACCTATTAACAAGATGCCAAGTGCTAGTTCCCTGTTTTCTAATGTTTTTGATTTCAGAAAAGTTGTTCTGGAAATAAATTTCCTAGGCACACACATAGAGGTTTCTATCTTAGTTCTCTCAACTCACAGAAGTCACAACTCACAACCAAAATAAGTGGCAAACATGAACAACCACATAGTGCAAAGCAAAATCGATCTACTACCAGTCTGTGAATACAAGGGCATTATCAAAAATACATGGCAAGTTCACTAAAAATAGATCTACTACCTCAGTCGGCGCGGCAGTCGGCGCAGCGGGCGGCGCGGCGTTCAGAGCGTTGGTCAGCTTAGCGGAGATGGCCCCCCCACATGGCGTATTCAGCTGATTGGTCGTAGCTTTCGTCAATCTCCTTGTACGCAGCCTCGAGGTCAGATGGCACGGCGGCGTGGGATGGGCCATCTTCGCCGGAAGCAGCAGCCACTGTACCAGAGCTGGCCGCGGCTGGGACGACAGCAGAAGATGGCTCGCCAACGACGGACGCCACCTCATTACCTTCCTCGGCGTCGAAGCTTTCGCGTGATCTCTTCATGGCGGATGGGAAGGGCAGGGGAACCGTCGAGGGTTTTGCGGTGGAAGTGGAGGGGAGGATGCGTTTTTTGGGGAAAAGTTGATGCAGAGACGGAGGAAGGAAGGAAGTGGATATGCGTCAAACCGTGTATTTATGGAGTTTCCCTTTTGCTCTCCCTCTGACGCAATGTGCACGCGTGAATCTAGGGTTTCTTTTTGTATAGTTGTTTTCCATATTTTTTGCACAAAAATGGTTAAAATTGAAGACTAAAATTGAAGACAAAAATGGCTTACATTCTCATCTCTGCTGTTTTTCAGGCATCTTAGGTGGAAGGGAACACTGTCCTGGACCGAAAGTGCCCGGAAACGGCTACGACATAAGATTGGTAGGCAACTTGAGAATGGAAGCGGCTTTTTGAGATCCCACACGTGCAATGTTGCTGAAATGAAGCGAGGTTCTTGGAATGCATCATGATTTCGACTTTGGGCATGGGAAACAACAAGTTGGCCAAGGAAATCCCCGTTTTCGGCCGTTCCTTCCGCTTTCGAAGGCAATATAAAACCAGATCACGCATCGCCCACTCATGGGCAGGGGTAACAAGGTGCAGTGTTGCATGTGGAGTGAGTTGCTTGGAGTGGGTTGTAAGGATGCCCCAGGTGTCGAGGCTGGCATGCAAGAGCGAGAAGCAGCGAGAATCGTCCCGGTTAACGTCCGATGCTTCGACGCCACCCAGCGCAACGACGACACCATACAAGTCCTGCAATGGGGTTCAAGCATTTTGTGTGGGCCCACATTGCCAAGTGTGGCTTACATTCTCATCTCTGCTGTTTTCAAGGCATCCTAGGTGGAAGGGAACACTGTTCTGGACCGAAAGTGCCCGGAAACGGCTACGACATAAGATTGGTAGGCAACTTGAGAATGGAAGCGGCTTTTTGAGATCCCACACGTGCAATGTTGCTGAAATGAAGCGAGGTTCTTGGGATGCATCATGATTTCGACTTTGGGCATGGGAAACAACAAGTTGGCCAAGGAAATCCCCGTTTTCGACCGTTCCTTCCGCTTTCGAAGGCAATATAAAACCAGATCACGCATCGCCCACTCATGGGCAGGGGTAACAAGGTGCAGTGTTGCATGTGGAGTGAGTTGCTTGGAGTGGGTTGTAAGGATGCCCCAGGTGTCGAGGCTGGCATGCAAGAGCGAGAAGCGGCGAGAATCGTCCCGGTTAACGTCCGGTGCTTCGAGGCCACCCAGCGCAACGACGGCACCATACAAGTCCTGCAATGGGGTTCAAGCATTTTGTGTGGGCCCACATTCTCATCTCTGCTGTTTTCCAGGCATCCTAGGTGGAAGGGAACACTGTTCTGGACCGAAAGTGCCCGGAAACGGCTACGACATAAGATTGGTAGGCAACTTGAGAATGGAAGCGGCTTTTTGAGATCCCACACGTGCAATGTTGCTGGAATGAAGCGAGGTTCTTGGAATGCATCATGATTTCGACTTTGGGCATGGGAAACAACAAGTTGGCCAAGGAAATCCCCGTTTTCGGCCGTTCCTTCCGCTTTCGAAGGCAATATAAAACCAGATCACGCATCGCCCACTCATGGGCAGGGGTAACAAGGTGCAGTGTTGCATGTGGAGTGAGTTGCTTGGAGTGGGTTGTAAGGATGCCCCAGGTGTCGAGGCTGGCATGCAAGAGCGAGAAGCGGCGAGAATCGTCCCGGTTAACGTCCGGTGCTTCGACGCCACCCAGCGCAACGACGGCACCATACAAGTCCTGCAATGGGGTTCAAGCATTTTGTGTGGGCCCACATTGCCAAGTGTGGCTTACATTCTCATCTCTGCTGTTTTCCAGGCATCCTAGGTGGAAGGGAACACTGTTCTGGACCGAAAGTGCCCGGAAACGGCTACGACATAAGATTGGTAGGCAACTTGAGAATGGAAGCGGCTTTTTGAGATCCCACACGTGCAATGTTGCTGAAATGAAGCGAGGTTCTTGGGATGCATCATGATTTCGACTTTGGGCATGGGAAACAACAAGTTGGCCAAGGAAATCCCCGTTTTCGGCCGTTCCTTCCGCTTTCGAAGGCAATATAAAACCAGATCACGCATCGCCCACTCATGGGCAGGGGTAACAAGGTGCAGTGTTGCATGTGGAGTGAGTTGCTTGGAGTGGGTTGTAAGGATGCCCCAGGTGTCGAGGCTGGCATGCAAGAGCGAGAAGCGGCGAGAATCGTCCCGGTTAACGTCCGGTGCTTCGACGCCACCCAGCGCAACGACGGCACCATACAAGTCCTGCAATGGGGTTCAAGCATTTTGTGTGGGCCCACATTGCCAAGTGTGGCTGACATTCTCATCTCTGCTGTATTCCAGGCATCGTAGGTGGAAGGGAACACTGTTCTGGACCGAAAGTGCCCGGAAACGGCTACAACATAAGATTGGTAGGCAACTTGAGAATGGAAGCGGCTTTTTGAGATCCCACACGTGCAATGTTGCTGAAATGAAGCGAGGTTCTTGGAATGCATGATGATTTCGACTTTGGGCATGGGAAACAACAAGTTGGCCAAGCAAATCCCCGTTTTCGGCCGTTCCTTCCGCTTTCGAAGGCAATATAAAACCAGATCACGCATCGCCCACTCATGGGCAGGGGTAACAAGGTGCAGTGTTGCATGTGGAGTGAGTTGCTTGGAGTGGGTTGTAAGGATGCCTCAGGTGTCGAGGCTGGCATGCATCATGCCGTCTAGCTTTCTGTAAAACTATCGTCGAATCTATGAATTTGAGACTATTTCAACGAGTTCGCGTTTTTTAATTAATTTTGAGTATTTCTGAACGCAATCACGAGCCAGAATGTAGATTAAAAGCGAAAAGAATGTTTGAATAATGTTGTATGATGCATGTTGAACTAAGTCATTCCTAAATTTTGGGCAAATGTGCTTTAAATGAGGTCTGAAGCTAGGGTAAATCACATATAACAGCATTGTGCGTTGGATTCATGTCAATTTGATATTTTTTGAATTATTTAAGCTCATTTGAAACCATCGCTCTATTCTCATGAGAAATGTGCTCCAAATGAGGTCTGAAGCTAGGGTAGACACCCCCGTTTGAAATTTCATGAAAAAATCGACTATATCACATATAACAACATTGTGCGTTGGATTCATGTCATTTTGAATTTTTTTGAATTATTTATGCTCATTTGCAACCATCGCTCAATTCTCGTGAGAAATGTGCTTCAAATGAGGTCCGAAGCTAGGGTAAATACCCCCATTTGTGCTTCAACATTTTTTGGCATATTTTCTAAATCAACCAAATGAATTTCCTAGACATCTATTCTACATGTATAGTGTAAATCTGAAGTTTCATTATGTTTTGAATAATTCTTCTATTTTTTATTTTTATTTAAATAACATGGTTTAATAGAAAAATCATATGTAAAACTGATAAAAATCATCGCTGTAGTAAATCTGAAGTTTCATTATATTTTTTATTTAAATAACATGGTTTATAATACTTAACAGCAAAGAAATCATATGTAGAACCATCGATCCCTGTGGCCAACGTACCAACCAATCAGAGTGCAGAACGAACGTCTAGCGGATCGCTGTGGCTGCGAGCGCATCCGTCCGATGCAGAAGAAGAAAATAGTTAACGTCGCGTCGCATTTGCAGCAGCCCTGCACGCCTTGTTTTAGAAACACGAGTCGCGTCGCATTTGCAGCGACGCATCCCTCCACGTCTGGTTTCAGAAACACGTACGAGTCGCGTCGCATTTGCAGCGACGCAGCCCTCCACGCCTAGTTTTCACAAGATACGCATCAATGCATATGCAGCTAGCGAGGAGACTTTGGACTTTCTTCTCTTCTTTAATACAAGCATGCAACGTCGAATCACTTCGACTGATGAATGCACACGCGCTCGTACTCCGTGTCACTAGCTGTCCGGCCTACGCCTACGCCTATGCCTGTTCTACACCGCTTTGACCATGCACGACTCTTCTACACTTCATTATCCAATGTGTTCACACAGTTTGCTTCATCTACCCAAATAAATTCACGCGTCTAATCGTGTCTTTAAATAGTCCTTCACTCGTCCTCCATATTCTCATCCCTCTCCGGCCCTTTGCCTCTCTCTCCCTTCAAGCCCTAACAATGTCTTCGTACTCACTCCCTTCAAGCCCGGAGTTGGTCTCCGACGAGGACAACCACCCCAAGGCTCGGCCTTGGTACGAGGCCGAGTGGCCCGAGGTGGAGGACGTCCTGCCCATCGTGCTTCCCGTCGACGACTCTCCCAAACGGGAGCGATCGCCAACGCCGCCCTTCGTCCACCGCCCCGTCCCTTCCACCACCACCAAGACGTCGGACATCTCCCCCAAGACGAACCGCCGCCTCAAGAGACTGGAGCGGCTGGAGGCGAAGGAGTTGAAGGCGCAGGAGAAGAAGGAGGCGAAGGAGGAGGCGAAGGCCCTCCGGGCCAGGATCAAGCGGTCCCGTGAGAGGCAGGAGGAGAGGATGCGGGCGGAGAACCGCCGCGCCCGCGTCAACAAGGAGATGGAGATCCGGGCGGCGGAGTGGCCGCGGAAGTAGGGTGGCGCCGGAGGGCGGGAAGGGCTCCCGCATGCAGAGCGGGAGCAGTTAGGGCTAGCATTTTTTTTTTAGTTAAATGTAATGTTTCTCGGGCCCCACTGAATATATGTAAAGTGGGGCCAATTATCCTCTCTTAAGTATGTTTAATTATATATAAGCCCTATATATAAAGTTATGTTCTTATATTTGTCCAAATGTACCCACTGTTTAGAAGTTTTTTCCTTTCTAATCATCGCTTTAAAATCTTCACATTGTAAACAAAATTTATATATAAGAGACGTGCTGCATTATGTTTTCTAAGATAACATAAAAATTTGAGTTGAGCACAGTATATATTTTATATTATTAATACGAATAATTTGATGGTTTAATAAATGGATAATGCGTAGTCTGCATGTAGTGATTAATAAATATAAATGGATAATGTCTACATGTTGACATTGGGCCTCATGTGACATTCGGCCGCAAGGAACGGTCAACAGGTGGGGCCCACATGCAGCGCCAACCGTCAACAGTTGGGGCCCACATGCAGCGCCAACGCTCAACAGCTGGGGCCCATAGGCCGCGCCAACGGTTCTATGATGGGTCCTACAGGTCAGGATCCTAACGGGGGGCCGAAAGTAACGGTGGGAGCAGCGAAAGGAGTCCTTGCGCACTGACTAGGGGCAAAACTGAGGTCGATTCGGCGCTAGGGGTAAAACTGAGGTCGTGGTGCCAACTGAGGGCACCTTGTTAATTATCCCTTTCGACTTTGGGCATGGGAAACAACAAGTTGGCCAAGGAAATCCCCGTTTTCGGCCGTTCCTTCCGCTTTCGAAGGCAATATAAAACCAGATCACGCATCGCCCACTCATGGGCAGGGGTAACAAGGTGCAGTGTTGCATGTGGAGTGAGTTGCTTGGAGTGGGTTGTAAGGATGCCCCAGGTGTCGAGCCTGGCATGCAAGAGCGAGAAGCGGCGAGAATCGTCCGGGTAAACGTCCGGTGCTTCGACGCCACCCAGCGCAACGACGGCACCATACAAGTCCTGCAATGGGGTTCAAGCATTTTGTGTGGGACCACATTGCCAAGTGTGGCTTACATTCTCATCTCTGATGTATTCCAGGCATCGTAGGTGCAAGGGAACAATGTTCTGGACCGAAAGTCCCCGGAAACGGCTTCGACATAAGATTGGTAGGCAACTTGAGAATGGAAGCGGCTTTTTGAGATCCCGCACGTGCAATGTTGCTGAAATGAAGCGAGATTCTTGGAATGCATCATGATTTCGACTTTGGGCATGGGAAACAACAAGTTGGCCAAGGAAATCCCCGTTTTCGGCCGTTCCTTCCGCTTTCGAAGGCAATATAAAACCAGATCACGCATCGCCCACTCATGGGCAGGGGTAACAAGGTGCAGTGTTGCATGTGGAGTGAGTTTCTTGGAGTGGGTTGTAAGGATGCCCCAGGTGTCGAGGCTGGCATGCAAGAGCGAGAAGCGGCGAGAATCGTCCGGGTTAACGTCCGGTGCTTCGACGCCACCCAGCGCAACGGCGGCACCATACAAGTCCTGCAATGGGGTTCAAGCATTTTGTGTGGGCCCACATTGCCAAGTGTGGCTTACATTCTCATCTCTGCTGTATTCCAGGCATCGTAGGTGGAAGGGAACAATGTTCTGGACCGAAAGTCCCCGGAAACGGCTACGACATAAGATTGGTAGGAAACTTGAGAATGGAAGCGGCTTTTTGAGATCCCACACGTGCAATGTTGCTGAAATGAAGCGAGGGGAGGGGAGACGCTCGGTGGCACTTCAGATAGGAACCATAAAAATGGCAACTGCCCCGCGGAAATGTACCCACCATTTGTGGTAACAGACTTACAGGTGGGCCCAAGTATCATCTTCCTCTCGTATTGTCACGTCAAGTTCGCACTCCTCCTCTTTGTGTACCTACAGTTATTTGCTCTGAGAAAACCCTTATTCCGCAGTTCACCGACACCGTCGCCGCCGCCGCCACCGCCATCCATCTCTCGACCTCGCCGCCCCTCGATCAGCATCCCTCTCTAGGCCGCCGCATTCTCGCGACCGCCGTCGTCGCCAGTCTCTTCATCGCGCTGTAGATTGACCCACGGCGCGTCGATTCACCACTGATCCATCGCGGGCGACACTCAGGTTAGAACTTCACCTCTTGTGGATGCATTGCAGAACGATTTAAGTTCAAACACTCATTTTCTATAAGGTAACTAGTGTCCTACTTGTCTAGACAGGAAAGAAATGTGAAATCTTGTGCTACATATAGATGGTAGCACGTATTTATGTTCGATGTCATTCATGATTGATTTGTCTTTTACACGTTTATGACTAAAGTAAATGGTACTTACATGCATCTGATTGAGATGTTGCACTATACCTTCATGTTAATTTTGATAGTTCCAGGTGCCCAATTGATGTTGGTAGCTGTTGTTGTGTGTGTGCCTTTTTCTAGGTAGGTAATTAGTGATGTTGAAAGTAAGACCTCTGGTACTCACACTGGCATATCTAGGACCAGTACCTACTTTTAGTAATTTCCCTTTTTACTATTCACAAGTACAGTTGACTTTACCCCTTTTTAGGTTCACTAGCTACTTTTAGTAATTTCCATTTTTAATCTTCAGCAGGACAATAGATGTGAGCCATTTTTTAGGACCAGTAGCTATTTCAATTAATTTGCTAAAGCAGTACAATTGATTGTCGGCACACCATTTTCTTGACATACTAGTAGATTTTCTTTTCTGAAGTTCCGTACTTCCATGAAATTATTGAATGCATGTCAAATTTAAATTGCACCTGTGTATGAATGTCTCTGAACCATGATGCTGCTAGACTGCATTTAGTCCTAAATTTGTAGTGAACCTTCATGTTTCTTAACCTCTGCTGTTTTGGCACGTATGCTAAATGTAACTGAAGTCATACTTTTTAGTACGATCTACAGGCGGGTTTGCATACGATGGACTACGAGTTCCTCGCTTACGTAGATGATGCTTCATCGGACAAACAGGTATTGTACTCATTTTACTTGTCATTTTAGTCAGATAGGTGGAATGATGTTCATGGTTTGCTCTATCCTCTGCTGCAGTCACTGCCTAAGAAGTTCGCAGAGTTGCTAGGGGACCGTAAACCCCGTGCACTGAAGCTGCTTGAGGTCGGCCATCGGCGTAGCACCACGTGGGACGTTGATGTGTGGTTCGACAGCACTGGCCGCATGTTCCTCAAGCGCGGCTGGGAGTGTTTCGCCCGGACCTACAAACTGCAGAGAGGCTTTATTCTGATCTGCAATTACGACGGCCGCAATGTCATCACAGTAAAGATGTTCGATCTAAGCAGTTGCCGCTTGCAATACAACGCGGCATTCAGTACGTGGACTGTATCACCAAAATGTTAATTCCCGATTATATATGTAGCCGGAAATTGATTTGCATTTCTATTATATGATGAACAGAGGGATCTGTTAAGATGGAGTTGGCACACTTTGAGTTCTACTCCCTCGTAGTAGACGCTACATCGGACAAACTGGTACGCTTCATCGACCCACACCACCACTTCAGTTATTTAGTCTGACATAGTGTCTGAGCTATGATCCTGTAGCTAGTTAAATTTGTGAATCAAATTAAGGTCTAGTAGATGGGTTGTAGTGGCTCAATTGCTCTACGTGAATATGTTCACTCGATATGGTACATTTCAGCTCCCACTGAAAGTTCATCTTTTTGAATTAATGTGGCAAACACCCTCATTGCTCAACTAAGATTTAGTATAACTGATTACTAGGTACTACTTGTTTACATTTTTATAGTACTCATCCATCATCAAACAGTAAACTTATTTCTAGTAAGCACTCTTTTCTATCTATTTAACTTTCATATTGCTGCAGGTGCTGCCTAAGAAGTTTGTGGAGTTGCTGAAGGGCCGTGAACCACGTGAACTTAAGCTGCGTGAGGCGGACGATCCGAGTAGCAAGAACTGGGACATGGATGTGCTTTTCGATGAAGCTGGCCGCATTTTCCTCGGGCACGGCTGGGACAAGTTCGCCCAATATTACTTCCTGCAGCACGGCATGTTCCTCCTCTTCAGTTACGACGGCGACGCCTTGCTCACCGTCAAGGTGTTCAAGTTCGACATGTGCCGTAGGCACTACTTGTACGACCACGACGCTACTACAAGCAATGAAACTGACCCAGATCCCAGGACTGTTGAGGAGTCCACAGATGAGGAGTCCACGGATCAGCAGTCCATGGATGAGGATGACCCATTCGACTCTTCCATCATCTTCTCCCAGAGAGCTGATCTGGATGACGATGAGAAGGACCACGTTCGTGAGCTTCTACCCACAATAGATGAATACATTGGAGTGCCATACGTGACTCGTTTGACGTGGACAAATGTGGCCAGATATGAGATGGTACGTAAGGTGCCAATGCTATTTATGTTTTTCAACACAATTTATGCTTACAACGTGTGCCTTACTATGACCTACTTCTTTTTGTATGTCATCCACACGCTCGAAATCCAGAAACTACCTCAGTCCATAGCGGACAGTGCTGGCATTCCGTCTTCAGGCCATGCTGGGCTATGCCTCGGATCATCAGAGGCGTTCACCACCGTTCCATACAACACGGACAGGGGCGGCCGCATTATGTTTGGCAGGAATGCATGGCGGGAATTCCTTGAAGGCAAGCATTTATATGAAAAGCAAGCTATTCTCCTTACACTTAGGAGCACCCGTAACCGCCACTTGGACGTGAAGATCGTGATGCGGGCGGTGTCGCCCTGGTTGTAGTACTTAGTCTGCCAACTTGGACATTCTCATCGGATCATGAACGTATGGATGTATGTAATTATCGTACTGCCATCAGCGATGTGCTTCAGTGGTTTGATCACCCAAACCTTCATCTGCAGTGAAGATTACTTGTCCTGTTTATATTTTCAGTGGCAATTTCAAGTTTGCAGAAATTAACAAGGCGGCGGCAGCTAATAAGTTGCATGAAATAATTGTTCAGTGACATTACATGACTCATGCGAGACTTCCACATGTTTTCAATCCTACGTTGTAAGCGCTAGAGAATAAATCCGATTAGTTTTCCCTCGATAGTTAAGAGCCTGACGCCTTGAAACTCAATGCAAAATATGCCTTCTAGGCAGCCTGCGATTGCATGCATTGTTTAACTGCTCTATTAGCGCCTATATTGTCGACAAGGCGTTGTGGTTGCTCGAATACGATGTCCCACCAAAAAAAAATTAAATCCTCCCGCTAAAACGCCAAGTGTAGCGAAATTTTGTGTTCCCACCAAAAAATAAAAGCAGTCACTTTAAATTTCCCGCTAAAGTCTATGTAGAAGTGCACGATGCCCCCTCCTGTTTCGCCATAGCATAATCTGCGGGCCACCTCTTTCGCCATTGCAGATTAGATATCATCTCGCCCTCATCACGTTCAGAGCTCTACACATGTCGATGTCGCGATCGGACTCCATGGAACGCGAATCCTCTCAGGTTTTCCTGTCTAATCTGCTTCTCTCGTCCATCTCCGTGATCTCGCCGTCTCTTATATGGTCTCGATATTGGTTGTTATTCTCTGTTCTTCCTCTGGTTGAAGCGTTAATCCGTGTATGAACACCTAGTCGATCATATGTGTATCTGGTTTTCTATGTGAATAATGCCATGTAACTATTTTTTTATTTCAGATCTGCTAACTCACTGATTATTTGGGTTCTCATTTTTTCCTTCTATCTAATTGTAGACGACCGAACCCATTTGGAAAGTTAGACTTTTCTATGAGGAAGGTGATAAAAACAAAAAAGTTGTGGAAGCAGCCATGGAACCGGAGGAAATCTGCTATATGGAGTTCATCAATTTGATTGAAAATGTTGGCTTCAATGGCGCGCGTGATTACCTGTACTGCAGGCTTAATAATGGCCTTGGCAAAGGAAAACTTGTTCCAATAGACCATGGTAGTGATTTGGAGCAATTGAAACGCATACACTCTAATGATAAGAAGATCTCCCTGTGTGTGTTTAGGGAGAAGGCCAGGGCGGTTGATATTGCAACAATAGAGTCTCTGCTTGATGATGCAACTGGATCCACCAGAAAAAAGCGACAGATCACTATCACAGGTTATACTTTCATGCCAAATCTCCAACTCGCAACTCCTTCAATACAGACTTTAATAAATATTTTCCCCGGTAACTATTTTATGCATTCCTTACCTAATCCACAATTTTGATAAACATGCAGTTAGGGATGCAACCGAAGAGGAACAAGCTTCAAACGAAGAAGAAGATACAGATTACCCCTTTGGGAATGGTACACAAGTTCATTAATTCTTAATCAGCTTTCTGAATTATGCACAATGCTAATGCTTTGTCCATTTATTGTTAACATTTTCAGTAATAAAGAAAGGATCTGTCTGCATGACAAGGGTTGAAAGTATACTACAATATAAAAAAAGTCAGGGAAAACGTAGACGTGGTAATTTATTTTTGACATTTAAGCTCTGTCTAATATTTGTTTTAATGGATAAAATCTACGATTGCTGATTCAGTACAAATGTTAACCCTGAAACAGGAACTGAACCTAACACTGATGTGTCTGAAACTGACATGTGTTCCGTTGATGATTGGCCTTCCCATGCACGCTGCTATCGCCCGAAGCTACAACTACAAGAAGGTACTAGCTATTTTTTTTACCGTTGTGTCCTAATTTCTTTCAATCAACTACAAAATAAATTGTTTCTTTGTGTGTGTTTTGGGATGTAGGTGATGACATACCGAAGAAGAAAGGGCGAGGTGTTGTGAAAGGTTTGAAACCCAATAAGAAGCGTCATGCCAATGGAGCTGGAAAGCTAGGTGTTGATTTCTCTGAAACATTGGGTGGTCCAGTAGGAATGAACAACCGTTCATTCAAGGATGACTTGGTAATCACAATGAAAAGAAGGTTACCAATTATTGGAGTGAGGAGGTGGACATACATTCACCCTAACATCCATCGCATGATCGTCACAGATATGTTGGTGCGTACAACCTTTCTCACATGTGTTGTCTGCTTTTTTCGTCCATAATTAATGTACTACTACTAAACTAAGTCTATCTGTTTGTTCTACGCATTACAGGACAGATATGATATGCCAGATACAGACGAAACACACGACAAAATTCTTGAAATTGCAAAAGAACGCTACAGAGGCTGGCGAGGAAACCTAAGCAGCACTTACAAGGCATACAGAACAGATGATGCCAGAAGGGCAGTTGTCCCAGAAGATTTACAAAAAGAAGAGTGGGAATGGTTGATCGAGTACTTTGGCACTGATCCGAAATTCCTGGTTATTTCTATACTACCTGTTTGTGAATTTTGTACTATCATCAAATGGCTTGTCTGACAAGTTTTTTTTTATAATTGAATGAGCAGGAACTCAGCCAAAAGAACAAGGATAACCGTTCGCAGATGAAGACAAAACACAGAGTAGGATCAAAATCCTACTCTCAACTCAGTTTTGAGAATGTATGGGCCTACTCACTATGCATGCGTCGGTGTTCACTTTGCTTTAATGTTTATAGTATCTAATTGTTGCACTACTTGCAGAGGGATTCGGAAACTGGAGAAGAGCCAGACTGTGTTGCTCTCTGGAGACTGACCCACACAAAGAATGGAACATGGAGTACAGAAGAGTCCAAGGATGTTTACGTGAGTTAACTGACTTAGAAGCTACTCTAAACATATTTACTGTTCTCCATCTTGGATGTTTCTTCATCTGATTTGAGATTTTTTTTCGTAATCAGGAAACAGCATGTAAAGAGATTGAAAACAGATTAGAGGAAACTGGTGTTCCATTGTCAGCTGAACAAAGAATCAATATTTTCCAGAAAGCATATAAATCTAAAGTTCAATGCAAGTCATCGCAGCCTCGTGGGTTCGGATACATGGCCCAGGTGCAAACTAGTTCTCAGCGGTCTAAGTTGCTGTTAGATGAGCAAGCTCGGGCTACGGCAGAGACCCAAAAAGTTAACTCCCAGCTCACCACGAAGGTCACTACTTTAGAACAGAAGTTACTAGATGAACGTGCAAGCATGGAAGAGAAGATTAATGTAGAGCGGGCTGAGAGAGAAAATCTTGTGAAGAGATTAATGGAAGAGCTTGCTCAAAGGGAACAACTGATGGAGGCGGAGAGAAACTCAAGAAAAGAATTTGAAAATAACTTGGTTGCACAGTTTAACTCACGGATCCAGGCAAAGTTTGACGAGCTCTCCGCACAGATGGAAAAGCAGAAGACGACTACACCTCAGGTGATGATAGTCATACAATTGCAAACTAGTAAGATTTAGTTGTTTACTTGCGTTGCTAACAGTGCACTTTGTTTTTGCAGACGTCTATGAAGTCGAACCAGCAACCATCACTTACCAACAGTCCTGCTAAGAAAATAGTTCCTCCGCACAGCACGATACAGAAAAGTCGAATGTTTAAGTCATATGTAAGTCACAATCTTGTACAATTCGGTAGTAGTACATTCTGTTTTTGCTTCACCCACACTATAGCGTTGCTGCACCCACCCTATACTTGCTGCAGTTTATGTTTCACTATGGGTTGTGGCTTCGTTGAGTTACAACAACTGTTTTTGCTTCATCCATACACTATAGTCTGCTGATTCTTATGTTTCAGCATGTGCTATTGCTGACTAGACTTACACCTTTTTTTTTACAATTGATTGCAGGACGTCAATCAAACTTCTGATGGAAACAAATAGCTGCACTGGATATTTCAGTTTGATTTTATCTTGATTTGATCCATGTTGTACGAGAATTTCATTTGTATATATTAAAAATAGCTATGAGAACTATTATTTTGTGTAAATAAACATATTTTACGTACCCTTTTGAACATTTTAATTCAATGCCCGTATTTTTTGTTTCCTTATTTTTTTTTCTATAACGTGGCAATAGGTAGTTTACCACGATAATTGTAGTGTTGCGTGAAGCCTCAGTCGCCACAACAAAGTGTTTTGTTGAAATAGACTCTCACCACCATGAGGGAGACATCGTCGCAATATTTTTTCTCCACCAAACTAACTTTGTTGCGATAGTTCATTCACCCCACCAAACTATGTTCGTTGCAATACAGAATTCCCATACTTCTCGCCACGAAACTAAATTTTGTAGAAATAGAAAGGCGCAACGAATAGTTGAAGTTGTCGCAGTTGTTTCTAGCTACTAAAATTTGTACGTTGCGAATAGTACATGTCGCCACGAAAATACAATTTGTCGAAATACAATGGCGCCACGACAAGTTGTTATTGTCGCTGTTGTTTCTAGAAACATAAAATGTGGATGTTGGTAATACTACATCTCGCCACGAAACTAAAATTTGTAGAAATAAAAAGGCGCAACGAATAGTTGAAGTTGTCGCAGTTGTTTCTAGCTACTAAAATTTGTACGTTGCGAATTGTATATGTCGCCACGAAAATAAAATTTGTCGAAATACAATGGCGCCACGAAAAGTTGTTATTGTCGCAGTTGCTTCTAGCAACATAAAATGTGGATGTTGCGAATACTACATCTCGCCACGAAACTAAAATTTGTCGAAATACAATGGCGCCACGAAAAGTTGTTATTGTCGCAGTTGCTTCTAGCAACATAAAATGTGGATGTTGCGAATACTACATCTCGCCACGAAACTAAAATTTGTAGAAATTGAATGGCGCCACGAATAGTTGAAATTGTCGCGATTGCTTATGGCTACTAATATGAAGGCCGTTGCGATTACTATTTCAAAATCATCTTACCACGATTGATTGTGTGTGGCAAAACGTTGTTCCCACGCGTATAATGTTTGTTGCCATAGTTTTTTGCCACACAATTGGACGTGGCTAATAAACTCGACTTTTGCAACGAAAGAACAAGCGCAACGGAACACTCGCCGTTGCCACATTGGTCACTCGCCACGTTTGGGTATTTGTTGCACTAGAGGTGTACCAACGAAATACGTACGTTGCGTTATGTGCGAGACGCGACGGAAACGTGCGTGGCAATTGGCCTAGGAAATGGTTGCAACTGGATTATTTTTTAGCGACGAATCTAAGTGCGCGGAGACAGGCAACGAAACCGATTTCGGTGCAACAAAACCCTATTGCGATGATAAGTCACTTTTTACAACGACTATTTTCGTTGCAATAGACCGATTCCGTTGTAGTGCCATTTGGTAAACTTGTCGACTGCGAACAGCAAGTGTGTGTATCCACCTAGTGTGGACTTGCGTAGTGGTCCAACCATGTCTAGCCCCCATTGTGCAAAGGGCCAGGCTATTGGTATCATGTGCAATTCCGTGGCAGGTGCGTGTGGTCTTGGTGCGAATCGCTAGCAGGCGTCGCATCGTTCGACCAGGCTTTTTGCATCGCTGGCTGGTGTTAGCCAGTAAAATCCTGCTCGAAAAGCTTTTCCCATTATTGTTTTCCAGCTAGCATGATGTCCGCAATCTCCTTGGTGTATGTCCTGGAGTAATTCCTTGCCATCTTCGGGTGCAATGCATCGCTGAAGTATTCCCGAGATGCTTTGCTTGTATAATTCTCCATTGACCACTCGAAAGGACTTGCTGCGCCTGAGTATCTGTCGAGCCTCACGTGGATCGGCCGGGAGTTGTTTATTGAGCAGGTAGTCGAGATATTTCTGCGTCCAGACTGGCTCGACCAGAAAGACATGTCGTGATATATTATGAATAAGCTCGATAAGCGCGACCTGCGGGCTGTCCTCTGTTTCTGGCGCTGCTGGTGTTTCTGCAGCTTTCTTCAATTTGACCGATCGCTTGACCATCCGTTCGAAGTATATTCCTGGCGGTATGGGTGTATTCGTGGAACCCATGTTTGCCAGTCTATCTGCTTCTTCGTTGCTGGATCTTGCAATGTGCCTCAGCTCGCACCCTTTAAAGCTTCCTTCGAGTAGATTGTACATGTCACGATATGCGACCATGTTTTCAGCAATGGCGTCACAATCTTTCATTGTTTGCTGCACTATGAGATTGGAATCGCCGTAGATCATTAATCGGGTAGCTCCACAGGCGATTGCCATCTTCATCCCGTGCAGCAGGGCTTCATATTCTGCGTCGTTGTTCGATGCTGGATCATCTTGTGGAAAATCCAATCGCAGGACGTATTGCAGCTTGTCTCCATGAGGTGAAATAAGAACGATTCCAGCTCCTGCTCCTTCGTTTCTCTTGGATCCATCGAAGTACATTATCCAATTGCTCGTGTACTCAGGCGGCCCGGGCGTTTGTAGCTCTGTCCATTCGCTGAGGAATTCCACGAGTACTTGAGATTTGACTGCGTTGTGTCCTGCATAGGTGATGTCCCAGGCGCCCAACTCGATGCTCCATTTTGCTATTCTTCCGGATGCCATAGGGTTGTTCATGATTGTCCCGAGTGACGCGTCATTAACCACTGTGATGGCGTGTTCCTGGAAATAATGTTTGAGCTTCAAATACGCGTAATGTGGTACGGCCATGAATCTGGCGAACCCTGTTCGACCAAGAATGGCGTGGTACTGTGAGGGCCAGTCGACGACTTCGAAGTCCAGGAATTCCCTTCTGTAGTTGCTTGGAGAGCCCAATACGACTTCTAGGTTGATTGTTCCGAGTGGACGGATTGCCTTGCCCGGAACTATCCCGTGGAAGGATGTTTCTGATTCCGTTAGGCCGTCCAGATTTTTGTTCATTCGACGGAGTGTATCCGCGTAGATGATGTTAATGCCACTGCCATCGTCCATGAATACGCGGGCCAGGTCATAATTACCAATTTGAGCTTGGATGACAAGGGCGGCGTGTCCAGGTCGATAGACTCGTGGCGGATGGTCTTTCATCGAGAACGTGATTGGCTGATCCGCCATTTTTAGGTACTCGGTTTTTGTCGGTGGTGTCTGCACTGCCATGCACAATTGCCTCGTGTTAGTCTTTTGAGCTCTGCGAGAGGGGCATACCTTCTGTATCATCGCGAGTTGTCCTGCCGGGTTCGGGTATGCGTTGGCTCCATTGTTTTGTGGCGGTGGCGCAGGTAGTGCGGCTAGCGCCATGTTTGGATTTGCTGGTGGAGGTGGTGGTCGTGGCGGCTGGAATTGTTGTCCTCCTCCTGGCAGCGGCGGGTAGTTTTGGGTGGATGCAAATCTTTTCCTGGCGAGTGCATCCGAGATGTCGTGAAACTTTCGGCAGTCCTTAAGAAGGTGTGTTGCCTTAGTTTTGCCCGTGCGCTTATCTGTAAATAGATGTAGCGAGCAGTATGCATCAAGGTCTTCCTCAGGGGATTTTTCTTCTGCCTTAGGTTTCCACTCGCGGCTTCCGCGGCGACCAGAGTCGCGACTTTGCGTGAATTCTGCCGCAACTAATTCCTCTCTATCCTCGTGGTCATAGTATTTCCTTCTTTTTCTTCGCCCATGGTGGTCGTCTTCGTGTGCGGGTGATGACCCTCTTTCGTTGCGCACTGCGTCTTCTCCATTAGCCCATTTTTCGGCTATGATCATTAGTTCCCCGATAGTTTTAGGCGCTGCTCTGCCTAGTTCTTCCCGAAAGGCAGTTCTTCTCGCGCCTTTAGCGAAGGCCTCGATCGCCACTTCTTCCGAGATGGTTCCCGCGGTGTTCCTAAGTGTGGTCCACCGCTGGATGTATTCTCGGGTGGACTCGCCGCTTTTCTGTTTACAGGCTCGTAGTTCTTCGATTGTAGCCGGCCTCTTGTACGTCGATTGGAAGTTTTTGCAGAAATCGCGGTGCAAGTCATCCCACGATGCGTAGCAAGATCTTGGTCTCCTCTCCAGCCAACTGCGGGCCGCTCCAACTAGGTGCAAGTTGAGGTATTGCATAGCCGTGTACTTGTTCCCACGTTGGCACTTTACTGCCGTGAGGTAGTTGCTTAACCATTCAGAAGGCTCGAGCGAGCCGTCATACTTTGTCACCTCCGTGCTGAGTTTGAATCGTTTGGGTAGGGGCGCTTCGCGAATACTGCGGGCGAAACAGAGTGCGCCGCAGGTTTCGTCATCCGAAGAGCCGGATGATGATCGGTCGCGATATCTCGACGCCCTTGTCCTGTCTACCTTGTTCTGCGCGATGTTGGATCGCGCGTCGCGTCCGGGCCGATCGCGGTCAGCGTCCTTCCGTGGCTCCTTGCTTCGTTTTCGCGAGCGGCTGCTGTGGTGCCGTGAGCTTTTCTCTCTCGGACTGTCGTCGCTGCTGCTTCGACTGTGACCGCGGCGGCGGGCTTCTTTTCCTCGACCACGACGTGGCGATTTGTCTTTTCTCGGGGAGGAGCTTCTGTGCCTGCGGGGCGTTTCCTTATCTTTGTCCTTCTCCTGTCGCTCCTTCTCCAATTGTTCTTCAGTCTTTTTGCGATCGTGAGAGGCGAGCCTTGCAGCCGCCAATCCTAGCCCCTTGCAAATTTGCTTGTACTGTTCCGCCCGAGGATCGCTCTCCGTCGGTTGGTTCATCTGCATGTAAGTTGCTGCGGCTAGGACAGCAGCAGCGGGGGTTTGCGGGTAGACGTTGCCGTCGTCGTCGACCCTCATGAAGGAGGATGTGGTCGACCTGCTGGTCCCAGCCATGGATTCGTAGTCCCTGGATGATGTTGCATGTCCCTTCCTTGC
Organism: Alopecurus myosuroides; assembly: GCA_028641055.1. Taxonomy (NCBI): domain Eukaryota; kingdom Viridiplantae; phylum Streptophyta; class Magnoliopsida; order Poales; family Poaceae; genus Alopecurus; species Alopecurus myosuroides. The sequence goes on along the minus strand of CM054062.1, from coordinate 334,116,653 downwards.
GGGCCGGGTACCGACCGAGGGCGCAAGGGACTGCTCGGCTCGTCGTAGGCTTGATTCGTCCGCCGCTCTTCTGCGACGGGCTAGATCTGCTCGGGCGTCTTTGATGGTCGAAGCCGCTCTCACTAGATGGTAGTGGTAGGCGGTTAGATCCTCCTGTGGCGCTCCTGCCGCGGGTGGCTGACTCTTTCGCATGGCTTCTTTGGCTCTGTTCCAGGCCTCCCGCGAGACGCCGATTATATTGCGCTCGGTTGCGCTGAATTCGGTTTCCGGGGGTGGTTCCGATCCGGCCATGCAGACTTGGGCCAATCGCGGCCCGTGCGTCCTAGGCGCAGATTGGAAAGCTTCCCGTACCCGAGATGGTTCCTCTGTCGAGAGGGCGTGATAGTCCGCTGCGTTGAATCGGATGGATTCGCCGCTTTTCTCCATAGGAAAGCGCGAGTTGACGGCTCCAGATTCGTTGTCAGATTCATCCGTGAAGTGGAGGATTCCGTCTCGGTTCGTCACGAAGTTGAAGCTCCCGAACGTCAGGGTGACGCTCTTCTCCAAATCCTCGAATACCGGGCGTGATTCCGGCGAGTGAGGTGTGACTACGACGGATCCGATCCGTATAGGATTGCTCGGAGCCGTAGTCGATGGTTTCCAACGGGAGTTGGACGTCGATGAAGCCGAAGATGCCGGTGATCCAGCGCCCGATGTCCCCACGGTCGGCGCCAATTGTCGAATCCCTAACTCAACAAATCCCTTCGGTGAACCTATCGGGTTTCGATTAGGAGAACCCATGAGCGCTGGTAGAATCTTCGGCTAGACAGGGGGCGAGATTTACCCAGGTTCGGGGCCCTCGTAGAGGTAAAACCCTTACTCCTGCCTCTTGTCGATCTGTATTGAAGGTTAGATCGGTTACAATGATGTGCTCGAATCGAGAGTAGGTCTCGAGTTCAAGGCTTTTGGGTCGTGCGGTAATAGCTTGGTCCCCCTCCTAGGGGGCTCTCCTGGCCTTATATAGATGGCCAGGTCTCGAGCTCTACCCGGAGAGGATTCGAACTCTATCTATGTCGGTTACAGATTTCCTAGCTTAATCCGCAAGTTAGTGCGGGTGGGCTTCACGTGGGCCTTCTAGAGTACTTCAAGGGCGCCTCTTCTTGGGCTTTGGCCTTGGGCCTGAGAGGGGGTGTCCTTACCCGCAGGGTCCAGGATCCATATCTTCGTCAACGAGTGATATATTTTTTATCGGCCTTTTGTTACGCGCTACGGTCGGGGTAGCTAATAGTGACTTGTCACTGCCACAGACCCTCTTGGAGTGATTTGCACTTTGCCTTGTAAGATGATTTTCTTGCTGTAATCTTTTAACTCGTGAGTCTATGTTGAGATTCCTGGCACTTCCAACATCCATATTTGCTAGCCTCTTTTGTACTGTGCATTGCCCTTTCTCACATTGAGAGTTGGAGCATGCAGTTGGATACATCAAAGATATTCCATTATGAGTTATGAGTACTAAAAGTGTGATGATTCATTGTAATATAGGGTGTTGCCCCTACTGCTGAGGATATATAAAATAAAAAATAAAAATAAATGAAAAAGCCCAAAAAGAAAAAAGAAAGAAAGGGCCAAAGAGAGAATAAAGAGAGAGGGGGCGCATCACTATGCTTGATATACCACCCTTGTGCTTCATGTCAAGAACCAATACTTAAGTTTGGAGAGAGTTTTCATATTATCATTCATTCATAACTATGTAGGGAATTTTACATTATAGAACTTGGCTTGTATATTCCAATGATGAGCCTCCTCAAATGAGCTCTAGGTCTTCGTGCGCAAGCAAGTTGGATGCACCCCCACTAGTTCCATTGGAGAGCTTTCGTACACTTATAGCTCTATGTGCACCCGTTGTGTGGAAATCCCTACTCCTTGCATAGCTTCGGTTGTAAGACTTTCTCTTGTCTAATGACCACTTTTAGCTTTGTGAGACTTTCTTCCATTGACCTTCCAAACCACCCATAATGTTCTCTTGGCCATAACGTCCCAGTGACAGGGACCAACGCAGAATGCTTTCTTGTTTTGAGTGCGCAAATAGTTTAAGATTCAAGCATTGCATCGTGTGGAAAGCTTGAATTGATCCTAACAGGGGGTGTGAAGATCGTTTGACGTGCATGATATTGTTGTTCTTGAAAGCTTAAATAATCTCTAATAAAGTTTGCACGGTTGATAGTCTTTTAGTATTGATTCATTAATTTTTTTTGCTTATTTCTTATTATTTGTTTATGCATTACTTGTTGATATCAAATATAGATCACATCTTTAGTTCATTTGATCCTAGTTTACATGCTCTACTTTACATATTATGATCAAGATTGTGTGGTAGCAGTTCACCTCAGAAAATATTTTGTTTTATCGTTTACCTACTCGAGGACGAGTAGGAACTAAGCTTGGGGATGCTTGATACGTTTCCAACGTATCTGTAATTTCTGATGTTCCATGTTGATATTATGGCAATTGCTACATGTTTTCCATATGTTTTCCTACGTTTTCTTACGTTTTCCGGGACTAACCTATTAACAAGATGCCAAGTGCTAGTTCCCTGTTTTCTAATGTTTTTGATTTCAGAAAAGTTGTTCTGGAAATATTCTCGGAATTAGACCCCATGAATCCCGAAGTTCCTATTTTCCCTGGAAGCATCCAGAAGTCCCGAAGAGCCCCGGAGGGGGGGCACACCATAGGGTGATGTGGGTCCCCCTCGCTGCGCCACCCGGCTGTGTGGCCCCCTGGCCACACCCCGGCATCGACCTTTCGCCTATATATACTCCCCCGAGGGAAAATCCTAAAAGAATCGACCCTTTCCACAAAATACACCCGTAGCTCCGTCGCCGCCGCCAACAAGTTTTGGGGGACAGATCTCTATTCTGGCACCCTGCCGAGACGGGGAAGTGCCCCCGGAAGCCATCTCCATCGACTCCACCGCCATCTCCATCGTCGTTGTTGTCTCCTATGATGAGGAAGGAGTAGTTCTCCCCCGAGGCTGAGGGCTCTACCGGTAGCTATGTGGTTCATCTCTCTCTCCCATGGTGTGATCTATATGTGATCGTGAGCTTTGTAATCTAGTTGAATAAGTAGATGTTACTCTTTATCTTGTGCTACTCAAGTGTTTTATTAATATGAACTTTGGATTCACCTTGTCCCGCGGTGTGAAGGTGACAGTGTGCACATCGTGTGTGTCTCCTCTATGAATTGTGGTGTTTGTCTAGTACCTTCTAGGGCGCTCATAGTGATAGTGTGGGGTTAACTAGACATGGGAATGCTTACTTTAAGGAATGCTTTTTGCAGCCCTACGCAATGATTAGTGTTTGTTATCCAACCGGAGAGGGTTAAGAGTAGCATAGTGAAGAGAAGATATTTAGTTATTCAATTATGTGATTATTGTTGAGAGTGTCCACTAGTGAAAGTAGGATCCCTAGGCCTTGTTTCCAAGCATTGAAACACCGTTTTCTGCTTGTTCTGCTACATGTTTACTTGCTGCCATATTTATTTCAGATTGCTATTATTACTTATAACCATCCATATTACTCGCATTTCAGATTGCTTCTTTAATTTATTTTCTTTACAAGATTCCTATGCATAGGAAGTGGGTTAGAATTAAATTTGTTTTATACTTGCTTCTTGATGCTATCTTTTTCTTAATTCATATTTCTTATGTGAGCATCGACTTGATTCCACTTTTCTATGCCTAGCTGAAAGGCGTTAAAGAAAAGCGCTACCGGGAGACAACCCGTTTTATTTCTCCGTTTTCAACCCGTTTTCCGTCGTTTTATTTTGTTTTCTTTGAACCTGGGTGTTTTCTACTTCCTTAGAAACCCTGGTGTATATTTCTTTTGTGTCTTTGTTGAGCCAAGTAAAGCCTCTAGTGGAAAGTTCAGACTATATTTCGGATTTCTGCGCAGGAAACAAATTTCTGCGGTCCACTGTTAAATTCGTATAAAATCACAGAAAATTCAAAATTACCTGAGTTTTTTTGTGCGTAATCCTGGGCTATATACGAAACCTTTATTAGTTTAACACTTTTTGATTTGAGCAACAGAAGATTTTAGAAAAAATCATCTTTACCTGCTGTCCTGTTTTGACAGATTTCTGCCAATAATTGCATTTTCATCTTAATCTCTTTCTTTTGGTGTTCTTTTGAGAAAAAGAGTTCAAAAAGAAGTTGTGAAAGTAGCTAATGTGTTTATGAGTGTTAGGCTTATGTTGAAAATGAACCATGTGAATTTATTATTTCGATTGCACTAACGTTGCTAATGAAGATTGTGAGAAGTTTGGTGTGAAGGAAGTTTTCAAGGGTCAAGAGAAGAGGATGATATGACGTGATCAAGAAGAGTGAAAAGCCTAAGCTTGAGGATGCCCCGGTGGTACATACCAGAAAATTCCAAGAAGACTCAATCGTCTAAGCTTGGGTATGCCCAAGGCATCCCCTTCTTCATCTACAAATTATCAGGTCACTTCTAGTGAAACTATGTTTTTATTCGGTCACATCTTATGTGCTTTACTTAGAGCGTCTTTTATTTTTTTCTATCAGTTTTTTTTTTGCAATAAGCTTGGTTGGACCCCAGCATTATTTTATTGGAGAGTGACATGCTCCGCTTTTTCATGGGAATACTTTTTATTCTTAATCTTTGTCTGGCTGCTGCATTTATTTAGCTCATGTTTTGCATGCATCTCTTATCTAAGAGCTGTTTGTTTTAGTAGTGTTATGTGAGTGATCTCATGGTTTCTTGCTGTATCATGAAGAGTATTTTTGTTAAAACATATCTTGTATGGTGCTTGTTGGGAGAAGAAGCTGCTGCTTAAAGTAGATTTTTTAATGGTGCAAGTAGAAGCTTGTATAGACTGTGGCTAGAACTTTTTCGTATCATGCTAGATGTTATTTTAGTTTTAAAGCCTTGTGGTTATGGAGTATCATGGTTATCCTAAAATATCTGAGAGTGTTTAATGTTCCATTGAAAGATTCATGAGTTGTTCTTGTCATACTTAAGATTAAATTTATGGTATTCTCTTTCGAATGTTTTATTTGGTTGACTTAACGCATGCTCACACCATGTTTATGACTATGAACCAGTCACTAATAGCCTCTATGACCATTTAGTTTTTGAAATTGTGATACCTCTTATGCTTTAATCAATGATGTTTATGTCGCTATGCATGATTATGGCTCTTATGCTCTCTTGATTTGTCGCTCCCAGTCTTTTGCTAGCCTCCACCTGTACTGAGTATGAGCTCTACTCGTGCATCCAACTCCCTAAAACCAAGTTTTCCCATTGTGTCCACCATACCTACCTACATGTGGTATTTAACTGCCATTCCGAGTAAATTTCTCATGTGTTACCTTTAAAACCTTCAAAATTACTCCTGCTTTGGGTTCCTATTTTTGCTCATGAGGACATAAATAGAGAATCTTTATCTCACTTGTTGATTGGATTTCACACCCTGGACTAGTGGCTTCATCTGCTTATCCAAATGATAGAAGAGCTGGCAGCGGGGTGCCCAGCCCCAAAGTAATACACACAAAATCTCTTCACTATTTTCCCCCCTGATTTATCAGTCAAAGCATAATTGTGTAAACAAAAGAGAAAGAGGGATGACCTTCTATACCAGTTGCGTCCTTCATATGGGAGCCGCTCTTGTGAAATCTAGTTGGCTTGTGATGTACTGTATTTTCTGTTTACCATTCCTTGACATTATCATACATCTTTCAAAATATAGACACTTAGTGTCAAACTTTTAAATACCTCTGTTTAATAAAATAAAAATCTCTAGCTCATGAGTGATCCCTGCTTCCCTCTACGAAGGGCCTTTCTTTTACTTTTATGTTGAGTCTCCATCTTTAACTTTATGCACAGCTGAGAGAGCATTGTTTCCATTCTGAGTTTTATGTGCATTTGTCCCAGAAACATTATTAATTGATTCATGATGTGTTATTATTTGTTCTCAAATTATTTGTTCTAGTATTCCTCATGAACTTTGAAGGTGTACTGGCATTTATGTTTTGCCCCACTCTTAAGGACTAGAGAAATATCACTTTGCCATGCTTTCTCTATACTTGAAACAAACGTATATCTTTCTTTGCATTGTTATTCATGATCTTTTATTTGAGATACTTCTCATGATGCAAAGTGATTGCTATGCTTTATTATTAAAGTTCTATTTACCATGTTTGTGTTTAAAGTTCTACGATCTCGGCTTACATATGCTTTTACATTTTTATGATCAAGTTTATGTTAGTAGCATGTCTGATACGTCTTGGGGATGTTTGATACGTATCCAACGTATCTATCATTTCTGATTCTCCATGATGATATTATGCCAATTGCTAAATGTTTTGTCCCTTCTTTATGTCATTTTTATCGATTTTCCGGACTAACCTATTGGCAAAATGCCACAGAGCCAGTTCCCTGTTTTCTGCTGTTTTTGGTTTCAGAAAAGTTGTTCTAGAAATATTCTCGGAATTGGAAAATTCGAAGCCCGGAAATCTTAGAATTCCCGAAGGTTCCACGGAGTCCCAAAGAGACCGAGAGAGGGGCCATAGGGGGCCCACACCATGGGGTGGCGCACCGCACCTTGGCCGCGCCTGGGGTGGTGTAGGCCCCCAGAGCTCCACCACCTTTGCTCTTTCGCCTATTTAATCCCCTCCGAAGGAAAACCCTAGGAATTTGATAAAAAAAACCCCAAAAAGTTCCGCAGCCGCCGTCGTCGTCAACCCTAGATCGGGGGGGGGGAGTTTGAAGCTGTCTCCCGGCGCCCTGCCGGAGAGGAGATCATCACCGGAGGCCTCTTCATCACCATTCCTGCCTCCGGAGTGATGCGTGAGTGTTTCATCCTTGGACTATGGGTCCATAAGAGTAGCTAGATGGTTGTCTTCTCCTCCTATGCCTCAATGTTTAGATCTCGTGAGCTGCCTAACATCATCGAGATTGTTCTTATGTAATTCTATGTGTTGTGTTTGCTGGGATCCGATGAATATTGAACTTATGCCAAGTTGATTATAGTTTTTATTGCATATGTTATTTGTGATCTTGCATGCTTTACGTTGCTAGTGGTTTCTCTGGCCAAGTAGTTGCTAGTGACTCCAAGAGGGAGTATTTATGCTCGATAGTGGGTTCATGCGTCCTTTTCGCATGTGCTCGAGTGACAAAAACGTGACGGGGGAGGATGTGTTGCTGCCACTAGGGAGAAAACAGTGGTGTGAGTACCCGCGTGTACAATCATTACTTACGTTACACACATTGCTTAATGCGATTATATGTTGCTGGCAACTTAATACCTAAGGGGGTTCGGATGATAACCTCAGGGTGGATTATTAGTGATAGATGCAGTTGGATTACGGTCTATGTATATTGTTGTAATGCCCACACTAAATATCATAGTACTCATCATGTCATGAATGTGCACTACGGTGAAAACTTTATTTGTCAATTGCTTAGCTCTAATTTGTTCACCCAACATGCTATCCATTATGGAGAGACACCACTAGTGAACCTATGAATCCCGGTCCATTTTACTACACTGTTAAACAAACCTCTACAATTTCCTGCTTTTCTTTACTTACTACAAGCATACACCATGTTCGACACTATACGTCTAATCTTTGTTTCCAGCAAGACTGGTGAGATTGACAACCTCACTGTACCGTTGGGACAAAGTATTTTGGTTGTGTTATGTGCAGGTTTCACGTTGTTGCTGACACCGGTGAGGCGCCATCACCACCGTCAGTGGCATCAACCTTCCGAAGATCATCTTTCTCCTACTGGATTGATAACCTTGGTTCTTAACTAAGGGGAAATTCCTACCGCTGTGCTCATCACACCCTCTTCTTGGGGTTCCCAACACGCTTTGCCAACATCAAGCCCTCCGGTGACGACCCCCCCTCCCGTCAGGGTGCCGGGGAGAGCTCGAGAGCCCTCCCGAACTAGGGTTGACGATGGCGGCGGCTACGGATCTTTTCGGTGGAAAAGGCTCAGGTATTTAGGGTTAACCCGTGGAGAAGTATAAATAGACGAGAGGGAAACGTCGGTGGGCGGCCAGGGGGCCCACACCACCCCTATGCGCAACTAGAGGGTGGGCGCTGCCCTATGGTATGGGGCCCCCGAGGCCCCCCTCCGGATCTCCTCCGGACTCCATGTACATGACGCCTTTCTAAGACTCTGGGATTTTGTTTCGTCCAATTTTGAGAATATTTCCAGAACAACTTTTTTGAAACAAAAAAACAAAAAATAGGACTGGCTCTGTGGCATGTGGTCAGTAGGTTAGTCCTAGAAAATCCATAAAATGACATAAAGTGTATAAGAAACATGTAGCATAAGGCATGAAAATAACATGGAACATTAGAAATTATGGATACGTTTGAGACGTATCAAGCATCCCCAAGCTTAGTTCCTACTCGTCCTCAAGTAGGTAAACAATAAAAATAAATAATTTCTGAGGTGACATGCTACGAACATAAACTTGATCATCATAATGTAAAGCATGTAAATTAAGATCAAATGAATAAAGGCTATGGTTTATAGTTGATATCAAATAGAGTAATGTATAAAACATTAGGAAAAACAAAATTAAACTTCTCAATGAATCAATACTAAAAGACAATCTACCGTGCAAAGTATATTAAAGATGATTTAAGCTTCAAGAACAAAAATATAATCATCCTAAGCATCAAACTCTCACAACAACTCTTGTTAGGATCAAGCAAAGTGACAACAATATGCACGTAGGAAAAATCATCAAACTATTTGTGCACTCAAAACAAGCATGTGTTCTGTATTGGTCCCTGGCACGAGGATGTTATGGCTAAAAGAACATTATGGGGGGTTTGGAACATCAATGGAAGAATGTCTCACACAGCTGAAAGTGATCATTAGACAAGAGGAAGTCTTATAATCGAAGCTATGCAAGGGGTAGTGATTGCCACACAACAGATGCACATAGAGCTATAAGTGTATGAAAGCTCTCCAATGGAACTAGTGGGGGTGCATCCAACTTGCTTGCTCACGAAGAACTAGAGCACGTTTGAGGAGGCTCATCATTGGAATATACAAGCCAAGTTCTATAATGTAAAGCTCCCCACATAGTTATGCAAGTCATAAAATGAAAATTCTCTCCAATCTGAAGTATTGGTCCTAGATAAGCATAAGTGTGGAATAAATGATAGTAATGCTGCCCCTCTCTCTTTATTATCTCTCTTTGGCCCTCTATTTTTTTTGGGTTTTTCTCTCTTTTTTTCCTTTTTTTATATAACCTCACTGGTAGGGGCAACACTCTATTTTAAAATGAATCATCACACTTTTAGTACTCATAGCTGAAACTAAAATATCTCTGGTGTATAAAACTAAATGCTCCTGCAAGTGTAGCAGTATGCAGAATAACAATGAAACATGTAACAATTAACATAATGAAGATGGATGTTGTATGACAATATATCTCGGAATGTCTATGGATATGCCATGATAGGTAGGTAAGGTGGCTGTTTTGAGGAAGATATTTTGGGCTTATGTGTAGGAGAACAATTGTAACAGCCCAAGTATGAAAACCTACCATTTAGAATGTTTGATTTCTTGTTGTTAAAGTATTGCATCATGGCATCATATTTATTTTCCTTGTTTGCCTTGTTTGCTATTTGTTTTGCATCTGTTCTTAATTGTTTTCACAATGAAAATCAAACAATTTCAACTGCTTTGTCTTCATACTTGTTCTGTTACAACTTTTGGAATAAAGATCACAAATAAAAACAACTAAATTGTTCCATTTTATTCCATGATGACCACTTATTAAATTGTTGGTTTTAATCAAACAATTAATTCAATCAATTAATTCCAAATCTTTTCAAACTCAAATAAAATCTCCAAATCAGCACCTCATTTGAAAATTATAAAAATACCAAACAATTTATAAACACATTTGCTCTATTTAATCAATAGGGGTCACCCTAATAAAAACATGGTTTCCATCAATAATCATTTAATTATCAAATTACCCAAATTCAAACCAACTCACCAAACATCACCTCTTTTGAAATTATAAAAATAATCCAAACCTTTTTGTGCTCTTTGTTTCCAATTAAATGCTTTGATCACCCTATTCTTACAAATATTGTCAATAACCCTTTAATAATAAAATTCAATCACACAATCCAATTCAAACAGTACAAAAAAAATTCAATTGTTTTTGAATTCCAAAAATTTGTTTTGGTTGTAATCAACCTAATGTGCTCACCCTAATTTTTCTATGATTTTTGATAACCTCAAAACCCCTCTTTCCTTCCAATTACTTTTTGCTACAAAAAAAAGAGAGAAAAACAAAATAGAAAAGGGAGAGAGAGAGAGCACAGCAGCCAGCCCATTTCCCCCCTAGAAGCCCAATATCTTTTCTTCCCCAGGCCTTTTCTTTTCTGGCCCACCCCCTCCATCGCTTGTCATCTTCCTCGCAGTGATGTCACTCTGTACGACTGCTCCCCCCACCGATCGATCATCGACTCCTCTCTACGATTGCCGCCGTACAAGCACCTCTCCCCTATAACTAACCTACTCCCTCGAGCCCCTAGGGTTTCCCCTCGAACCCTAGGCCCTAGCTACCCTCTCCCGCCGCCGATTTTCTCTCTGTTCTCCTCTGCCACCCCCCTGCACTTCTCTGAAAAATCTGAAACTGAAGAACGCTGCGGTGGCCGTGGATGCGCTGGCTCACCGCCGGTCGCCGTGGAAGCGGGAGCCCCACCCGCGGGCGGGAATGGAAACCTGGACGTCCCAGCTCCCTCCTCGTCGCCTCCACCGGGCCGGAGAGGCCTCGGAGCCCCTCCCCCGCGACGTCGACGTCGCCACCGAGCGCCATCGTCCTCACCTGCTGCTGCTTCCGCTTCGACAGACCGAGGTGAGCCTCTGCTCCTCCTTCCCTCTCCCTCCCTCTGCTCACTGCTGTCGTACGTACGATCCGTCGCTTGTCCACTGCCTCCGTTCGCCCGGGATCGTCGCCAGTCGAGGTCACCATGGTGGTCTCTGTCCGCCGCGCGCTGTCTCTATTTTTCCGTCAGGTTCAGAACTTGAATCGCGGTCGAGTTTCAGTTAACAGGCACGTAGGAGCTATTTCTTCTGTCAACCTTCTGTTGTATCACCAAATTCAGCGTAGCGCACTGGCTCTGTACCTTGGCTCGCAGCGAGCAACCGCGGGTTCGAGACCCCGCGGGCGCAAACCCCTTTTGCGATTTTTTCTTCCACGCGCAGGGGGTATGGTCCCACCCGTCATCGACACCTACGGCCACCTCACAGCGCACCCGCCTCGTTGGCACGCCACAGGGGCACGGGCCCGCACGGCAGCGGCTCAGGCCTGGAGTGCACTGGGTGTAAAACGCCCAGGGGCCCCTCTGCAATTCCGTTTCCTTCTTTTTAGGTCCCTGCATTTACTTTTTGGCCCCTAAAATGGAAATGTGAATAACTTTCAAATGCCAAATCCAATTAAGATAAATAAAATATGCACACTGGTCTAAATTAAATTCTCTATCTAATGGTGCCATTTGTTTACTGTTTTGAAATTCCAAAATGCAATTTAAATTTGAATTCAAATAATTCCAATGGAATTTGCTAAATTCAATAACTAATTCATTATTAATCCAATAAATGCAAATAAAATATGTTTTCCATACCATTTTGAATAACCTATTCAAATATAAATTTTGTGACATGGTTTGAATAATTTAAATTGCCTAAACAATTTAATATTTGTCTAATTCATTTAAATTTGATAAAATCATAACTTGCTCAATATAAAATATTTTTGAACCTGCAAATTTTGTTTTCAATCCTTCAAAGTGTGAACTTTTCAAATGTGAGTTTGAAATTATGTTTTGAATAAATAAAATTCAACTAAATTCATGCTTATTTTAAATTCAATTAAAACTTGTTTAAATATTGTTTAAGTCATAATAAATTCATCCTAACTCCTATTTCAAAATTTAAAACATGTAATCCAACTACAATTTGATGTACTTTCCAAATATAATTTTGTTTGCTGTTTTGAATAATTTAAATTGCTGAAAACAACTGTTTCTTAATTATTGCATTTAAAATTGCCAAAATAATAACTTGCTCATTTTAAATCCAATTTCAACTAATGAAATATGCTTCCCATGCAAAATTAAACCACCTTTTCAAATATAAAATCTGTTTCATGTTTTGAATAATTAGAATTGGTTAACTAATTTAAACCTTGTTTAATTCATTTAATATTGCTAAATTTATAACTTGATCAAAACAAATTCTTTTGGGACATATAAAATATGTTTTCAAACCATCAAAGCATAACCTTTTCAAATATGAACTTGGTTTAATGTTTTGATCAAATAAAAATTCAATTAACATCCACACTTGAATTAATTCCAATTTAATTCTTGTTTAACTTGTTTAATTCATAAATAATTTATTTGAAATCCTTTTTCAACAAGTGAAACATGCAATCCACCTAAAATTGTGTGTTCTTATCAAATATAAACTTTGTTATTTGTTTTGAACACTTTAACTTGTTGAAAACAACAAATACTTGTGTGACATCTTTAAGTAACCACATTTTCCAAACTTAATAAATGATTTCCAAAACTTGTTAAATCCTTTTATCACCTGCATCTATTATTGTTATTTGTTGTTATTTTGTTGTTACCATCATGCATGCATCATGCTAACAACTTTCACATAATAATTAATTGTAAATCATTTGTTCCACTTAATTCATGGACCCTTTCCCATATGCAACTCAAAAATGCATAGGGGTCCATCTTAATTGTGTTATCATGTTAGCTAGTTTATTTTGATGCAACCATTAATTTTTCATGCATCATCCTTGATTGTGCACAATACCATGATAATGATTGTTTATATTTCTGCATTGTTTGTTTGCTTCTTCTCGGATACACGACGACGTTGAGACCGACGATACTTACGACACCCCTTTTAAGGATCTAGCTCAGTACCAGGCTACTGGGTTTTGCAGGCAAGTTATCACTCACATGAACCATTGTGTTCCTTTCAACATTGGTTACCGATACTTTCCGTTGTATATTCTGCTAGCCCTATGATTAGTTGCTTCTGTTACGAACCTATCACATGTATCCTTTAACCCTGATATTGCCTCACCCCCATACCTATAACCTTTTGTTTGAGCCCGTGTCTTGCTAGCATGCTTAGGTTGTTTTGCTCGAGTCTGTTACCCGTTACATTCCGTTACTAGATTATTTACATGTTCTGGGGGCTCGATGTTTAATCAATCAATCATTCTAATGCTATTGTTAAATAATAATTTGATGATAAGGCACCGGCAGGAGGCCCCTTGTGGTTTTGAGGCCTGCTAGTGTCGACCCTAATAGGAAAAGGGTCTTGTCTACTGATCCATGATGAGCGCACTACCCGCATGTGGGAAGCGAGTATGGGCGCCCCCCTCAATTTGACTCGATTCGCATCTCGTCCAAATCGCCTCATTTAGTTCGGGTTTTCCATTTGCTGCATGCATGATCTTGCGAGCCCTTGGTACCCGGGTGGAACTTTCGTAGTCGGCATATAGGGGGACACGGTCTTAGAGTGCTATGAGGGTCCCTTTTCTTCGGGGCTCGATTAGCCGTGCGCCCAAGGTTCTTTGGGCTTGATGCGAAGAAGAGTTGAGTTGTGTTGAGTGCCCCGCTTGGTGGAAGGGCCTTTCCATCTGGCGGGTTATTCATGCGTGTACGGCCAAATTGGTGCAACCCTGCAGGGATAATCTTCTCGAGAAGCCGTGTTTTCCGCGGTTATGGATTACTTGGTGAAAGTACTGGCTAACAAGTACTCAGGACAACTTAAACCTAATGATTAACAACCTTACACCCAATGATTAACAACTTGACTAGTAATAGGCGTATTTGACACAATAATCTGAACCACCATTAACTCAACTGTGTGAGTTATCCTCGGATTGCTTCTTTGGATAAGGGGCGAGATCCAGGATGGGTTTGTTTGAAGTTATCTTTCAGTTGGTTACAACACTCGATCTTATCCCCTTTCTGTTAGTTGGAAGTTGTAGTTCTCTGTAGTTGGTTAGCGCAGCCAGTTGCAGCATCTTTTATATCCCCTTTCCTTCCGTTGAACCCAAAGCATCTGTGCTTGGTGTTGACGGGTTACACTTTGGTGAACTGTGAGTCTTGCTTGCCAGTACGTTTATGTACTGACCCCTTTGGGGCTGTGGTTTCCGCAGACGACGTTTCCGAGGATCTACATGGTGGCTACTACGTGGAATATGACGAGATTGCTGACGAGTAGATAGCGGACCCGGGCAGGATCCGAGACTTCGTGGATGGGCTCCGTCTTTTCGTTTCCGGCCTCTTAGGCCCATTTGGTTCTTGTCTGTACTCAGACATGTTGAATGCTTCCGCTGTGATGTAATGATGTATTGTTGGGACATGTGTCCTCTGGATGATTGTATTTGCTATCTCTGCTCTAATGAGAGCTATTTGCAACTTATTTCAATCTTTTGTGTCGTAGAGATCTGTTGTGATATCACTTGTTCCAATGCCGTTGACGTACCATGTGTGTATGTTTTGAAGTACGTCAATGGAAGTATCCTGATTTCTATGGGATAGTTTACGTCAACGCTGAACAGATAGGGGTTGGTTGTCACACATACGTGTGTTGGCCTACTCGTAAGAGGACGCGGGTGCCGGTAAGCCCCGTAATCCAATCTACTACTGTTCAACGGAACGGCGAGTATCCTTTAGAAGTCCGGGTGCGACAAATGGTATCAGAGCCTGTCTGCCTGTAGGATCCCTTTTTACTGGTCGCAGTTGAGTCTAGAAACTATTTTGTAGCTATATAGGAAAAAATGAAACGTGAGAGTAGGAATTATGTTCTTTTTCTTCTTTCCCCACCCACCCTCCCTTTTCTGGTAAGGAAGTGCAACGTTGGTTTTCCCTTCTCATCTAAACTTTCAAGTTAGGATTTCACGAATTCTGGTTTCTCTAGGATGGTTATATCTACTAGACCATAGGAATGGAGGTGGTTGTGACATGATTTATCATGTTGCCTACTCATGATTGGGAACGGAGGCGTGTAAGCCCCGGAAGCAAATCCTCTATTCCTTAAGCAGTAGATATTGATCCTTTAGAAGCCCGGATGGGTTTTCCATAGTACCTCAGGAGTTTTGTTCTCGTTTTCCCCGATGTTGATATCCTGTTCTTCTCAACATCCTTTTCGTCCGTTCAAACCTTGTTGTTGCTTCCCATTTCAGTTCTTCTACCGGCGTCTAATCAATAACGCTGTTCCACCCTTATGACCAGATAATCTATTCCACAAATGAATCAAGTCCTATCCAGCTATACACCCTCGATACAAAACCTCTTCCTTTAATTGAAAATGTTCCGGTGGTTTGCAATTCCCGGACGTCTATCCAATGTGCACGATGTGTTTCACGTGTCACAGCTCAAGTGGATCTTCCCAAGAAGTATCCGGACCTTTTCTTTTCTTAGTAGGAATCTCGGGGCGCGATTCCTTCAATGGGGGGCGTTTTGTAACAGCCCAAGTATGAAAACCTAGCATTTAGAATGTTTGATTTCTTGTAGTTAAAGTATTGCATCATGGCATCATATTTATTTTCCTTGTTTGCCTTGTTTGCTATTTGTTTTGCATCTGTTCTTAATTGTTTTCACAATGAAAATCAAACAATTTCAACTGCTTTGTCTTCATACTTGTTCTGTTACAACTTTTGGAATAAAGATCACAAATAAAAACAACTAAATTGTTCCATTTTATTCCATGATGATCACTTATTAAATTGTTGGTTTTAATCAAACAATTAATTCAATCAATTAATTCCAAATCTTTTCAAACTCAAATAAAATCTCCAAATCAGCACCTCATTTGAAAATTATAAAAATACCAAACAATTTATAAACACATTTTCTCTATTTAATCAATAGGGGTCACCCTAATAAAAACATGGTTTCCATCAATAATCATTTAATTATCAAATTACCCAAATTCAAACCAACTCACCAAACATCACCTCTTTTGAAATTATAAAAATAATCCAAACCTTTTTGTGCTCTTTGTTTCCAATTAAATGCTTTGATCACCCTATTCTTACAAATATTGTTAATAACCCTTTAATAATAAAATTCAATCACACAATCCAATTAAAACAGTACCAAAAAAAATTCAATTGTTTTTGAATTCCAAAAATTGGTTTTGGTTGTAATCAACCTAATGTGCTCACCCTAATTTTTCTATGATTTTTGATAACCTCAAAACCCCACTTTCCTTCCAATTACTTTTTGCTACAAAAAAAAGAGAGAAAAACAAAATAGAAAAGGGAGAGAGAGAGAGCACAGCAGCCAGCCCATTTCCCCCCTAGAAGCCCAATATCTTTTCTTCCCCAGGCCTTTTCTTTTCTGGCCCACCCCCTCCATCGCTTGTCATCTTCCTCGCGGTGATGTCACTCTGTACGACTGCTCCCCCCACCGATCGATCATCGACTCCTCTCTACGATTGCCGCCGTACAAGCACCTCTCCCCTATAACTAACCTACTCCCTCGAGCCCCTAGGGTTTCCCCTTGAACCCTAGGCCCTAGCTACCCTCTCCCGCCGCTGATCTTCTCTCTGTTCTCCTCTGCCACCCCCCTGCACTTCTCTGAAAAATCTGAAACTGAAGAACGCTGCGGTGGCCGTGGATGCGCTGGCTCACCGTCGGTCGCCGTGGAAGCGGGAGCCCCACCCGCGGGCGGGAATGGAAACCTGGACGTCCCAGCTCCCTCCTCGTCGCCTCCACCGGGCCGGAGAGGCCTCGGAGCCCCTCCCCCGCGACGTCGACGTCGCCACCGAGCGCCATCGTCCTCACCTGCTGCTGCTTCCGCTTCGACAGACCGAGGTGAGCCTCTGCTCCTCCTTCCCTCTCCCTCCCTCTGCTCACTGCTGTCGTACGTACGATCCGTCGCTTGTCCACTGCCTCCGTTCGCCCGGGATCGTCGCCAGTCGAGGTCACCATGGTGGTCTCTGTCCGCCGCGCGCTGTCTCTATTTTTCCGTCAGGTTCAGAACTTGAATCGCGGTCGAGTTTCAGTTAACAGGCACGTAGGAGCTATTTCTTCTGTCAACCTTCTGTTGTATCACCAAATTCAGCGTAGCGCACTGGCTCTGTACCTTGGCTCGCAGCGAGCAACCGCGGGTTCGAGACCCCGCGGGCGCAAACCCCTTTTGCGATTTTTCTTCCACGCGCAGGGGGTATGGTCCCACCCGTCATCGACACCTACGGCCACCTCACAGCACACCCGCCTCGTTGGCACGCCACAGGGGCACGGGCCCGCACGGCAGCGGCTCAGGCCTGGAGTGCACTGGGTGTAAAACGCCCAGGGGCCCCTCTGCAATTCCGTTTCCTTCTTTTTAGGTCCCTGCATTTACTTTTTGGCCCCTAAAATGGAAATGTGAATAACTTTCAAATGCCAAATCCAATTAAGATAAATAAAATATGCACACTGGTCTAAATTAAATTCTCTATCTAATGGTGCCATTTGTTTACTGTTTTGAAATTCCAAAATGCAATTTAAATTTGAATTCAAATAATTCCAATGCAATTTGCTAAATTCAATAACTAATTCATTATTAATCCAATAAATGCAAATAAAATATGTTTTCCATACCATTTTGAATAACCTATTCAAATATAAATTTTGTGACATGGTTTGAATAATTTAAATTGCCTAAACAATTTAATATTTGTCTAATTCATTTAAATTTGATAAAATCATAACTTGCTCAATATAAAATATTTTTGAACCTGCAAATTATGTTTTCAATCCTTCAAAGTGTGAACTTTTCAAATGTGAGTTTGAAATTATGTTTTGAATAAATAAAATTCAACTAAATTCATGCTTATTTTAAATTCAATTAAAACTTGTTTAAATATTGTTTAAGTCATAATAAATTCATCCTAACTCCTATTTCAAAATTTAAAACATGTAATCCAACTACAATTTGATGTACTTTCCAAATATAAATTTTGTTTGCTGTTTTGAATAATTTAAATTGCTGAAAACAACTGTTTCTTAATTATTGCATTTAAAATTGCCAAAATAATAACTTGCTCATTTTAAATCCAATTTCAACTAATGAAATATCCTTCCCATGCAAAATTAAACCACCTTTACAAATATAAAATCTGTTTCATGTTTTGAATAATTAGAATTGGTTAACTAATTTAAACCTTGTTTAATTCATTTAATATTGCTAAATTTATAACTTGATCAAAACAAATTCTTTTGGGACATATAAAATATGTTTTCAAACCATCAAAGCATAACCTTTTCAAATATGAACTTGGTTTAATGTTTTGATCAAATAAAAATTCAATTAACATCCACGCTTGAATTAATTCCAATTTAATTCTTGTTTAACTTGTTTAATTCATAAATAATTTATTTGAAATCCTTTTTCAACAAGTGAAACATGCAATCCACCTAAAATTGTGTGTTCTTATCAAATATAAACTTTGTTATTTGTTTTGAACACTTTAACTTGTTGAAAACAACAAATACTTGTGTGACATCTTTAAGTAACCACATTTTCCAAACTTAATAAATGATTTCCAAAACTTGTTAAATCCTTTTATCACCTGCATCTATTATTGTTATTTGTTGTTATTTTGTTGTTACCATCATGAATGCATCATGCTAACAACTTTCACATAATAATTAATTGTAAATCATTTGTTCCACTTAATTCATGGACCCTTTCCCATATGCAACTCAAAATTGCATAGGGGTCCATCTTAATTGTGTTATCATGTTAGCTAGTTTATTTTGATGCAACCATTAATTTGTCATGCATCATCCTTGATTGTGCACAAGACCATGATAATGATTGTTTATATTTCTGCATTGTTTGTTTGCTTCTTCTCGGATACACGACGACGTTGAGACCGACGATACTTACGACACCCCTTTTAAGGATCTAGCTCAGTACCAGGCTACTGGGTTTTGCAGGCAAGTTATCACTCACATGAACCATTGTGTTCCTTTCAACATTGGTTACCGATACTTTCCGTTGTCTATTCTGCTAGCCCTATGATTAGTTGCTTCTGTTACGAACCTATCACATGTATCCTTTAACCCTGATATTGCCTCACCCCCATACCTATAACCTTTTGTTTGAGCCTGTGTCTTGCTAGCATGCTTAGGTTGTTTTGCTCGAGTCTGTTACCCGTTACATTCCGTTACTAGATTATTTACATGTTCTGGGGGCTCGATGTTTAATCAATCAATCATGCTAATGCTATTGTTAAATAATAATTTGATGATAAGGCACCGGCAGGAGGCCCCTTGTGGTTTTGAGGCCTGCTAGTGTCGACCCTAATAGGAAAAGGGTCTTGTCTACTGATCCATGATGAGCGCACTACCCGCATGTGGGAAGCGAGTATGGGCGCCCCCCTCAATTTGACTCGATTCGCATCTCGTCCAAACCGCCTCATTTAGTTCGGGTTTTCCATTTGCTGCATGCATGATCTTGCGAGCCCTTGGTACCCGGGTGGAACTTTCGTAGTCGGCATATAGGGGGACACGGTCTTAGAGTGCTATGAGGGTCCCTTTTCTTCGGGGCTCGATTAGCCGTGCGCCCAAGGTTCTTTGGGCTTGATGCGAAGAAGAGTTGAGTTGTGTTGAGTGCCCCGCTTGGTGGAAGGGCCTTTCCATCTGGCGGGTTATTCATGCGTGTACGGCCAAATTGGTGCAACCCTGCAGGGATAATCTTCTCGAGAAGCCGTGTTTTCCGCGGTTATGGATTACTTGGTGAAAGTACTGGCTAACAAGTACTCAGGACAACTTAAACCTAATGATTAACAACCTTACACCCAATGATTAACAACTTGACTAGTAATAGGCGTATTTGACACAATAATCTGAACCACCATTAACTCAACTGTGTGAGTTATCCTCGGATTGCTTCTTTGGATAAGGGGCGAGATCCAGGATGGGTTTGTTTGAAGTTATCTTTCAGTTGGTTACAACACTCGATCTTATCCCCTTTC
This sequence comes from Alopecurus myosuroides, assembly GCA_028641055.1. Classification (NCBI taxonomy): domain Eukaryota; kingdom Viridiplantae; phylum Streptophyta; class Magnoliopsida; order Poales; family Poaceae; genus Alopecurus; species Alopecurus myosuroides. The sequence goes on along the minus strand of CM054062.1, from coordinate 334,096,605 downwards.
TGTTAGTTGGAAGTTGTAGTTCTCTGTAGTTGGTTAGCGCAGCCAGTTGCAGCATCTTTTATATCCCCTTTCCTTCCGTTGAACCCAAAGCATCTGTGCTTGGTGTTGACGGGTTACACTTTGGTGAACTGTGAGTCTTGCTTGCCAGTACGTTTATGTACTGACCCCTTTGGGGCTGTGGTTTCCGCAGACGACGTTTCCGAGGATCTACATGGTGGCTACTACGTGGAATATGACGAGACTGCTGACGAGTAGATAGCGGACCCGGGCAGGATCCGAGACTTCGTGGATGGGCTCCGTCTTTTCGTTTCCGGCCTCTTAGGCCCATTTGGTTCTTGTCTGTACTCAGACATGTTGAATGCTTCCGCTGTGATGTAATGATGTATTGTTGGGACATGTGTCCTCTGGATGATTGTATTTGCTATCTCTGCTCTAATGAGAGCTATTTGCAACTTATTTCAATCTTTTGTGTCGTAGAGATCTGTTGTGATATCACTTGTTCCAATGCCGTTGACGTACCATGTGTGTATGTTTTGAAGTACGTCAATGGAAGTATCCTGATTTCTATGGGATAGTTTACGTCGACGCTGAACAGATAGGGGTTGGTTGTCACACATACGTGTGTTGGCCTACTCGTAAGAGGACGCGGGTGCCGGTAAGCCCCGTAATCCAATCTACTACTGTTCAACGGAACGGCGAGTATCCTTTAGAAGTCCGGGTGCGACAACAATGTCCTCCCACGGGGTTTGGATGCACTGGCAAAGTTTGCACCAACTCTCAATGTGAGAATGGGCAATGCACATTACTGAAGAGGCTAGCAAATATGGATGGTGGAAGTGCCAGAAAACCGCAACTTAGAACTCACAAGTTAAAAGATTACAACTATAAATATGATGATACAAGGCATAATGAAAGTCACTCCAAGAGGGTCCGTGGCAGTGACAAGTCACTATTGGCTACCCCGACCGTAGTGAGTAACAAAAAGCCATTACGATTATTATCGGCAGAGGAAGTCATATACCCTTATACTATGAACTGGTTTTTCGAGTGTGGCACCGTTTCAAGATTTTAGACCAACCATTAATTTTTTTTTACGTTACTAAACCAGCACTTTTACCACTAAGCATATTAATATCTCAAAACAACATCAATTAATCAAGTGAAACATTTTAATGATCTACAAGAGTATGCAAGTCTTTTCCAACATACAATCTACCACACATAGCATTCTCTATTTCCATCAAACACCAAACAATATATATTTCAACACAAAATCTCCAAATAATATAACAATGAAACAAGAGAGTAGTAACATAACTCTACTAGAACTAACAACTCTGAATAAGAGATGCATGAAAAACAGGAGCTAAACGGATTTGTAGCAGCTAGAAGAAAAACTAAGAATACGAGCATGGAAGAAAAACAAGTATTCATATGAAATAGCGGAGCGTGTATATCTCCCACACAAGAACGCTGGGTTCCAAACATATTTATTGCAGCAAAGAAAACAAAATAAAATAAAACAAAAAACAAACATACGCTCCTAGTAAAGTGCATATGATGTGACCGAATAAAAATGTAGTTTCACTAGAAGTGACCTGATAAATTGTTGATGAAGAAGGAGATGCCTTGGGCATCCCCAAGCTTAGACCCTTGAGTCTTCTTAGAATTTTCTGGTATGAACCAAGGGGGCATCCCCAAGCTTTGGCTTTTCACTCTTCTTGATCACATTATATCACCCTATTCTCTTGACCCTTGAAAACTTCCTTCACACCAAACTCAATGTACTTCTCATTAGAGGGTTAGTGCAAAATCGAAAATTCACATGTTCTCCATGGACACAAGAATTATTAATACTTTTTAAACATTACCTACAGCCACTGATGTTTTTTGGAGCAAAGAAATCCACTCTACATAGTAAAAGAGAGAATGCAAGTAAAAAGGCAGAATCTGTCAAATTCAGAACAGTGTGTAAAGAAAAAAAAAATTGGGGCACGTACGTTACTCAAATCGAAAAATGCAAAGCTAGAAAAAGTTTTGGAATTATCTGAGTAATAAGCACAAAAATTTGCAGGTGATTTTGATCTTTCTGTGAGTTTTCATGAATTTAACGGTGGACAACAGAAATCTGTTTCCTAAGAAGAAATCCAAATCTAACCTAAACTTTCACTAGAGACTTTACTTGGCACAAAAAATGCGAGAAAATAAATATACAAAGGATTTTTTACATAAGTAAACAACACCTTGAATCAAACAAAACAGAGAAAAACAAAGCAAAAATAAAACCATGGGTTATCTCCCAAGAAGTGCTTTTCTTTAACGCCTTTTAGCTAGGGCCAGAAAACTAGAATCAAGTATTTTTCAAGTGAAGAATCATCCAAATTGAGACAAGAAAACTCCTTAAAAATTCATTGTATTTTATCTATATACATTTCAGATGTTCCTATCTTAACACTTTTAGGTTTACTACTTTCATCAAATAAGTTTTCAGGAACAATCCAGTCAAAATTCTTTTCCAATGCTTCATGCAGTGCTACAAGTTTAAAGGATATCGGTATTTTCCCTTCCTTTTCATTTTTAGGTTCGATCTTGTCTAGTTTTTCAAGAGCACCAATAACATCTACACTTGAGCCTAGCATAATAAAACGATGAAAAACTTTCCTAGCTTCTATAGCAACATCTCCAAATTCTTTAAACATGGTTTCCAAGATAAAATTCCTTTTTTCGATATCCTCAATATTATTCATGTTAAGAAACAATTGCTGCATTATGGGGGGTAGATTAACAGACCTAGCCTCTAAAATGTGAACTAAAGAAGCTATAGTAGTTTCATAATTTTGAGCAAGTTCTACTATGGATTTTCCTCAAAATTCTCATGCTTACTAACATGATTAAAGAATTCCTCAATGGTATCCTTTCCCATTATAGAACCACTACCCATTGATAGATATTTCAGGGTAAACTTAGGGAGCAACATGATGAAAAATAACAACAGGGTAACAAAAATAACAACTACAATAAGAACTATTTTTTTGTGTGTTTTTGATATAAAGAAACACACAAGACAAAATAAAATAAACTAAGTAAAACAAAATCAAAGTAAAGAGATTGGAGGTGAGAGACTCCCCTTTCAGAAATCCTCTTCCTCCCCGGTAACGACGCCAGAAATTACTTATTGGAGACTGATGCTCTCGTTGGGAAACCCCAAGTGGAAGGTATGAAGAGCACAACAACAAGTTTTTCATCAGAAAGAAACCAAGGTTGAATCGACCAGTAGGAGAAATAAATCACTTCCAAAGGATGATGCGGCTGATGTTGGCAGGGCGCACTACCGGTTGAGCAGCAATGTGGAATCTACACAAGGCAATCAAATTACTTTTCCCCAACGAAGCAGTGAGGTTGTCAATCTCACCAGTTTTGCTGAAACAAAGGATTAGACGCATAGTGTGGAAAATAGTATTTGTTTGCAGTAGATGAAAGGGAACAATAATTGCAGTTGTAAAACTGTGGGAAAACAGTAGTTATATATCGGTGTAAAGAAATAGACTGGGGTCCACAATTCACTAGAGGTGTCTCTCCAAAACAGATAGATAACATGCTGGGTAAACAAATTACAGCTAGGCAATTGACAGATATAAAGGCTGCACCGTAGTGCATATGCATGACATGATGATTACTATGTGATTCATGCGGGCATTACAACAAGATACATAGACCATTATCCAACTGCAACTATGACTAATAATCCACCCTCAGAGTGTCATCCGAGCAAACCTTGGTATTAAGTTGCAAGCAATAGATAATTGCATGAAGCAAAGTGTGTAATGTAAACAATAAAATTATCCTTAGACAAAGCATTGTTGTTTTCTCCCTAATGGAAGCAACACATCCCCCACCAATTATGTTGCTATCACTCGAGCGTGAGTGAAAGAGAGGCATGAACCCACTATCGAACATAAATACTACCTCTTGGATTACAAGCATCAACTTGGCTAGAGCATCTACTAGTAACGGAGAGCATGCAAGATCCTAAATAACATACATATGAAAGAACATGATAGATTGATAACCACTGGACATATCATTCAATATTCATCAGATCCCAGCAAACACAACATGTACCACTACAATAAGATGATCTTGATCATGTTAGACAGCGCACAAGATCTAAACATGAGGCATAAAGAGGAGAGAACAATCATCTAGCTACTTCTATGGACCCGTAGTCCAGGGATGAAGTACTCGCTCATCACTCCGGAGGTAGGCATGGTGATGAAGACCCCTCCGGTGATGATTCCCCCTCCCGGCAGGGTGCCGTGGAGAGCTCCAGAACCCTACCGAACTAGGGTTGACGATGACGGCGGCTACAGAACTTTTCGGTGGAAAAGGCTCAATTATTTAGGGCTAAACCGTCGATAATTATAAATAGGAGAGAGGGCAATGTTGGTAGGCGGCCAGGGGGCCCACACCACCCCAGGTGCGGCCAGAAGAGGGGGGCGCCGCCCTATGGTGTGGGGCCCCCGAGGACCCCTCCGGGTCTCCTCCGGTCTCCGTGTACGTGACCACTTTCTAAGACTCTCGGATTTTTTTCGTCCAATTCCGAGAATACTTCGAGAACAACTTTTCTGAAACTAAAAACAGCAGAAAATAGGAACCGGCTCTGTGGCATCTTGTCAATAGGTTAGTCCTAGAAAATCCATAAAAATGACATAAAGTGTATAAGAAACATGTAGCATAAGGCATAAAAATAACATGGAACAACAGAAATCATGGATACATTTGAGACGTATCAACCTCCTAGGTGCATCACTCTCAAAGATATCTCCAAAGGTGTGGTTATGCATATTTATTTTCTGAAATTTTTAACGATCATCACAAAAATTGATTTTCAAGGAATTATATGATAGAAACTACTATAGGGACTTGTAAGAGGGCTATACATGCATTAAAATTAATGTATTTTCACACAAATCAAGCATACAAACTCACATAACCTGTCACCTACAGTACCAAAATACTCAAGAAATACTCCACTAAACAAAATTCTACTTGGATAATTGGAGGAGTCACATACCAGAGAACAAATGCTCCAAATTTCAGCAACAAAGATGGGTCGAGCAAGGAGATCCAAAAATTGCGAGGAAGAACATCAAGAACTCAGGTTTGAGGAATGTTTTTGAGTTTGGTGGAGATAGAGGAGTGTTTGGCACGAAGGAGAGTAAGTGGAGGGCCAGGAGGCCCCACCCCTTGTGCTGGTTCGCCCTGGGGCTTCCCGCGCCACCAGATGGTGTGGTGGCATGGTGGGTCCCCCTGGGTTGCCCCAAGTGCCTCTCTGCATCAATTTCAACATATAAATTTAATATATTTTTTCTAGAATTTTTAGAGAAACTTTATTTTCGAGTAGTTTTCAGAAATTTATAAATGATTATAAACCTGGAAAACGATTATGGAATGATGGAAAACAAAACCAAAACCAATTCTATAGAAGTTCTAAAACATTCTAACATGCAAAGAACCAGTGGAAACAAAGCGGAAAGTAGTGAAAACAAAATTGTGGGTTGTGAAAACAAAAGTAGACATGGTGAAAACATAATTGGGGAAGTCAAAACATAGTGAAAACATTGTTTTCTTCATTCAAAATCACTTTGTTAACAAGGTTGATCAACTCTTGTCACCAAAAAAAATTTACATGAAGCAAAACTTTGCTTTTCACTAAATGATTATGTTACCTCAACTTTGATAGACATATTCCCAACCAGAATAATTTCATATTCTTTCTATAGAATTGCAATAGGAAAATATAATTCCCCAATCTTGATGGTCTCAATATTTTCAATTGAATTTAGACCATATTTCCTATCAATCTTCTTGGGAAAATAAACTATGTGCTCTTTATAATTGACATTAAAAGTTACTTTTCCTTGGTTGCAATCAATGACAGCCCCTGCACTTTTAAGAAAAGTTCTCCCAAGAATAAGAGACATATTATCATCTTCAGGCATTTCCAACACAACAAAATTAGTTAATATGAAACAATTATTAGCCACTTGAACAGGAACATTCTCACAAATACCAATAGGAATAGCAGTAGATATATCAGCCATTTGCAATGATATATCAGTTGGTATCAATTTTTCCAGAGAGAGTCTCTTCTAGAGAGAAAAAGGCATAACACTAACTCCTGCTCCCAAATCACATAAAGAAGTTCTGACATAATTATTTTTAATGGAGCATGGAATAGTGGGTATACTAGGATCTCCAAGCTTCTTTGGAACCTTACCATTAAAAGATTAATTAGCAAGCATAGTGGAAATTTCCTCATTAGGAATCTTCCTTTGGTTATAGACAATATCTTTCATATATTTTGAATAAGGAGGTAGTTTAATAGCATCCGTCAAAGGAATTTGCAAAAACAAAGGTTTCATCCACTCATATAACTTGTTATAATGTTCTTCTTCCTTTGATTTGTGTTTCTTATTAGGAAAAGGCATTGATTTTTGTACACAAGGTTCTCTCTCATTACCATGTTTATTAGCAATGAAGTCCTCCTTAGTGTTCTTTGCATTTTTAGTTTTCTTTTCAGGTTCAACTTCAATTTCTTCTTTATAAGAAGCAGCACTCTTATTATTACCACTTTCAGTTTCAGTATCAGAGATAGATATACTATTAGGACTTTAGCAGGTTCAGTATATTCTACAATAGTTTCATGTTTCTTCTTCTTTTTCTTAGAAGGAACACTATTGTTTTTAACTTGTTGAGAATATTGTTCAATTCTTTTAGGATAACCCTCATAATACAAGGGATCTTGAGTAGAAATACCACTTCTAGTAATTATTTCACAAACATGTTTTTCTCTAGAAGCATTAACTAGGAAATCTTTTTTGCATCTTAGTGAGTTGATCAATTTGAGTCTGAATCATATGGAAATGTTTGACAAGCATTTTAACATCACTAGAGGTTCTCTCATAATATCATGCAAATTCTCAATAGCTCTAGAATTTTCCATTAGATGATTCTGCACTCTCATATTAAAATTATCTTGCTTAACAATGTAGTTATCAAGTTCATCTAAGCATTGATCAGATGGTTTAGAACATGGAATATCTCTATTATCAAAATATTGGAGGGAGTGTACCTCAACTGTAGATGGATGAGGAATTATCTTACATAATTCTTCTATAGGTGGTAAATTCTTCACATCTTGAGATTTAAAACCCTTCTCTTTAAGAGATTTCTTGGCTTCCCTTATAACTTCATCATTTAATTCAATCATTGCCTTCTTCTTGTTGTTGGTGTTGGTGTAGGTTCAGGTATAGCCCAATCATCATGATTCTTGCTTATTTTAGCAATTAATTCCTCAGCTTCTTCGGGAGTTCTTTTCCTGAAAACACAACCGGCACAACTATCCAGGTATGTCCAAGATTCAACAGTTAGTCCATTATAAAATATATCAAGGAGTTCATTTTTAGGTAATTGATGTCCATGACTAGCTCTAAGTAAAGAACAAAATCTTGCTAAAGATTCAGGCATTTTCTCTCCTTCAATTTGCTTAAAGTTAAAGATTCTTTGCAAAGCAGCATGTTGAGCACTAGAAGGAAAATATTTCTGAAAGAAAGCATTGACCAAACCAATAGGCCTATCAATAGATCCAGGAGACAAGTTATTAAACCAAGTTTTAGCTTCATCTTTCAATGAGAAAGGGAAAATTTTAGCAACAAAGTAACTGTGTTTCTTAATATCATCAGAAAATAAACTACTCAAAGATGAGAGCTCATTCATATGTTCCATAGCACTTTCATTTTCAGTACCACAAAAAGGTTCTCCCTCAACAATAGATATATAAGATAAATCTAGAGAAAAATCATAATCCTTATCTTTAATGTGTATGGGGGGATGTAGCAAACTTAGCATCAGGAGACGGTTTACATCTAACAACACGTCTTGCAAGAAGACTCTTAATAGCTCTTGCACTAGTGGTAGCATAGCGTTCTTCAATAAATTCATCATTAATTTCAATATAGGTTTCCTCAAGATCATCACTAGGACTAGACTCAGGTGAACTAACAGGTGTACCAAGATTTTGTTGGAATTTCAGTGTTCTCAATTTGTTTAGATCTAGCAATTGTGGCATCTAGGAAAGGACCTAATGGACCACTCTTATCAAGCACATTAGAAGCATGATCAAAATTATGAGAAGTATTCTCAGACTCAGCAGACGTATCTGCATGTGTAACATGTGTACGTGGTTGTGTAAGAAGTTTACTCATCACAGATGGTGAATCAAGGGCAGCAAAGGTGTTCAGAGTTGTACCTCTCCTTGTAGTGGATGGCAATATAGGGACTTTCCCATCATGAGTTTACCCATGATGAATAACTTTCAGCGAAAAATATCACATTTAAGTGAGCTTACAAATAAATCTATGCTCCCCGGTAATGACACCAGAAAATAGTCGTGATGACCCACAAGTATAGGGAATCGCAACAGTCTTCGAGGGAAGTAAAACCCAAATTTATCGATACGACAAAAGGGGAGCCAAAGAATATTTATAAGCCTTAACAGACGAGTTGTTAATTCAGCTGCACCTGGAAGTAAACTTGCTCGCAAAAATTTACCAGTGGCGACAGTTTTATAGCAATATCAGTAGTAAAATAATAGCAGGAATAAAATAGAAACAATGGTGGCAATTGTAGGAAACAACAGGATTAGAATACTATAGGCATTGGGAATGGTTGAACGGGCATTGCATGGATAAGATAGTTCATATAATAATAAATCATGGGCAATTTCATATAGATAATAATAAATAATCCAAGTACTAGGTAACCATAGGCATGTGTTCCATAATTAGTCGTACGTGCCCGCAATGATAAACTTGCACAACACCTATTGTCCTACCAGCACGTTTGCATCGGGGCCTCAAGGGAAACTACTAGTAATTAAGGTGTTCCTTTTAATAAAGCACCGGAGCAAAGCATTAACACTCCATGAACACATGTGATCCTCACATCACAGTCGTCCCCTCCGGTTATCCCAATTGCGGTCACTTTAGGGCCTCGGGTTCCGGACAACGACTTGTGTAAACAACTTGCATGTAAGATAAAAAACATAATTATCCTCATAAAACAATAACATGTTCAAATATGAGATCATGGCACTCGGGCCCTAGTGATAATCATTAATCATAACAAGTTGCAACAACGATAGATAGCACTAACAACGGATACTAGGCACCATGCCCTAACAATCCATCATTATTACATGATCGGCGTCATCCAATCCTTACCACCCCTCTCAGCCTACAGCGGGGATTACTCACACATGGATGGGGGAATCACGGATGGTTGATGGAGAAGTGGTGGTGATGACGATGGCGATGATCTCCTCCAAATTCCCGTCCCGGGTGTCGGCGGCTCTCTTGTGTGTTTCTATGGAATATGACAAACCCCCTCGGGTTTTTAGGTCACGGGGCTTATGTAGTCGAAAAGAGAGACCGAGGAGGTGCTCGAGGCAGCCACACCATGTGGTGGCGCGACCTAGGGGGGCGCCAGGTGGTGTGGGCCCCTCCTGGCTCCACTCCATCTCATCTTCTGGCTCCGGGGGTCTTCGGGTAAAATAAGAACTTCGGGATCCTTTCCGGGCATTTTCCTGAAAGTTGTTTTTCTGCACACAAAAATGAGACACCAGGGTAATTCCGCTGAAAACAGCGTTAGTCTGTGTTAGTTGCATTAAAAAAATCACAAGTTTAGAGGAAAACAACAGCAAAAGTGTTCGAAAAAGTAGACATGTTTTGGATGTATGACATCTAATGTCCGTCGTTACCTCTCATATAAATTCTTCCTAACACCGACATAATTTCTCTCTTATAGTAACTTTCCCAAAACCACTTCGATTGATACCGAACTTGTTTCCGTGACATCGCATCGACATCGAACATTCATAAAACTAATAACAACTTATTATTTCTCTCTATTAAAAGTTGGCACGGTTTAAGCGTCTGACCCGTAAAGGCTCGATAACACACATACATGTTCGGGAACTTACAGAACAATAACCAACAGCGGGACCATGGACGCCCATGATGGCACTTGTGTGTTCATGAAGAACGAGGGAACCTTATACGCTACTTTGCACTTATTCCCTTAACTTCACGATACCAACGATTTCACAAGTTGATACTATGTGATCTGATCTGATCAACCTCTTTGATCATAACACATATCACTCGTTACCGATATCGTCGTCTTTTCACATCCATATCCCCAATGTCCTTGTGATGAACCACACTGTGTCTGGCCAAATGATTGGTTGAAATCGGTGATACTGATAGGGTCTAGAGTATGTATCTCTCTATCGTATAGAGGATTTAATTACTAATATTAAACGATCACATTTCTATTACACTTTCTAGATTATACCCAGACATGACCGTTATGATCCCTAGTTACGGCAAGATGATTAATGACATACAAAGTATAAATTTTAATCGTGCGATCACTAGATGTTCTCATAGTATAGGAATTATAGTCAATAACAATTTCATATATACTTTGCTAAAATACATTACAATTATTTAGTCTGTTTTAGCAAAATCATATCCTTGGTTCGGTTCAGTACTATTGTTTTCCTAACAATAAACTCTTATGTTTTTATAGACGTTTAACCAAGTCCATGATCATGAAAATGTGATCTTCTCACAAAGCATAAGCTAATCTTAGAGACAAGATTAGGAAATCTTGTTTGTTCGTGTCTTCACACCTGCACAAAAGTTCTTCTCCGAGAAGTCACTGTTCAAGTGCTATAGAGGTTGTAGCATGATGGCATAAACTTAATTCGAAACTTGGAGATAGAATATTAGATGAATATTATTGTTTCTAGGACATACCTCCAACACTTCCCCCCGCGCCCGTCCGCGCAACCCGCGTCTCACCTCTGGCCAGCCCCATCGCTGGCTCGCGCACCGTTGGGCCTGACCCCCAACACCGCCCATATGCCCTGCTCGCTGCTCCTGTGCGTCCGTCAACTTGCGCTCCCACTCCACTCCCACACCGGTGACATCTTTCAGGGCGGTGTCTCGGAGTTGATGACATCGTGTGTGCCGATCCTTCATATTGGCGGTGTTATGGTTCATGGATGGTGTCATCGAGACAGCGTCGGCGATCCCATCAGTCATGTCTCTCCTTCTGCTCTATACCCGCTGCTGTGGAGTTTTCTTCGACGTCGTGGTGGAGGAGGGAGTTTGTTCATCCGGAAGTACGTACAGACTATTTTCGGCGCAGATGACAGCTGGAAGATGGTGCATCATGCGTTGGGTTTGTGGTTGAAGACTGACAATTCTGGTATCCTCCTCGACGTCGTAGTCATGCATGGGTGTCAATTTTGAAGTTCGATGGCGTGTCCGGGAACATGTTGCACCAGTTTGATTCTTTCAACGACAATGATTTTTCTTCTAGCAAACTATTTTGGAGATCCATAAAACTGCATATCAGCGATGGAGCTGCGTCGAGCTTGGTTGAAGATGTGATCTGTATACTCTCTCTTTGGTGGTGTCGAAGGAGAGAGACGGGCACTTGTTTATATACATGATTATTTTATCTTTTCAGTCATGTAATATCGGTGTTTACGATGTAATTGAATCTTTATTTTATAAATGAGACATGTATTACCATGTAAGAAAAGATCCTTGTATACAACCTAAAAGTAATCTGTGATAATTTTCTTGTTAAAAACCAGATAATTTGTACATGTCCATAAAGACCATAATAAAAAATATACGCCCACATGCATGTGTGATTTATAAAGACCGGTCATTCTATTGAAATATAAATATATGACTAGCCCCTTTCCACCAGTTCAGTCTTTTGGTCTAAATGGCTAGTGCATCAATTCTATATGGTATTAGAGCCAAGGGTTCTCAAAATTAAGCCCCTACTCGTGCAGTATTAAAAAGGTAAAAAACAATTATACGGCATGCACACCAAACTCATGCCGAGGACTAAAATAGGCTAGAAGTGAGAGAGAGTGTTGGAATATAAACCATGAATAGCCCCTTTCCATCATTTCCGCCTTTTTTCTAAATGACTAGTGCATCAATTCTATACATTCCACGTAACCAACTCCCAAATAGTTTTGTGATATTGGTTGGTGGAGCCAATTTAAATGATAACTCCACTATTCTCCAAATAAAACGAGAAAATGGTCAAGCAAGGAACAAATGATGAATAGACTCATAGGAGAGTAAAAAAAACAAATTTCTTACACTTCTTCAATTTTGTTTAGCTAAATTTTATTTTGTTAAATCACCCGGTTAACAGAAACCACATAAAGATCCTAATCTTCAATAGCACTTTTATTTTCTAAATGTGTTTTCGGAGAAATCTATTGTATCACTCGTAAGATCCAAATACATATATTTAACAATAAAATCATCAGAGGGGGTTAGATTCCACACGAACACATCATGATCATTAGACAAGTTAACATTCATGAGGCACGAGACAAAGTGAATCAAACGATCCCACTTGTTCACAATGAGATACTGATACGTCATAAATGTATCCTTAATTTCTGATGTTCCATGTTGTTTTCTTATTGTTTGCCACATGTTTGCTATACACTTTATGTCATATTTATCGATTTTCCGGACTAACCTATTGACAAGATGCCACAGAGCCAGTTCCCTGTTTTCTGCTGTTTTTAGTTTCAGAAAAGTTGTTCTGGAAATATTCTCGGAATTGGAAAATTCGAAGCCCGGAAGTCTTAGAAATCCCGGGGCTTCCACGGAGTCCCGAAGAAACCGGAGGGGAGCCTCAGGGGTCCCACACCATAGGGTGGCACGCTCCCCCTTGGTCGCGCCAGGGGGTGGTGTGGGGCCCCTGACCCTCCACCGCCTCTGCCCTTTCGCCTATTTATTCCCCCCGAGGCGTAAACCCTAAGGGGAGCCCACTTTTCCTGAGAAACGCCCGAGGTTGCCGTTGCCATCATCCCTAGATCGTGAGGGTTCTGGAGCTCTCCTCGGCACCCTGCCGGAGGGGGAAATCATCACCGGAGGGGTCTACACCACCATGCCCTCCTCCGAAGTGATGTGTGAGTAGCTCATCCTGGACTACGGGTCCATAGCAGTAGCTAGATGGTTGTCTTCTCCACTTTGTGCCTCATGTTTAGATCTTGTGAGCTGCCTAACATGATCAAGATCATCTCTATGTAATGTTACATGTTGTGTTTGCTGGGATCTGATGAATGTTGAATGCTATGTATTCGGATTATCAATCTATCATGTTATCTTCATGCATATGTTATTTATGATCTTGCATGCTCTCCATTGTTAGTAGATGCTCTGGCCAAGTAGATGCTAGTAACTCCAAGAGGAGGTATTTATGATCGATAGTGGGTTCATGCCTCCTTCTCATCCATGCTCGAGTGACAGAAACGTGAAGGATGGAGGATGTGCTGTTGTCATTAGGGAGAAAACAGCAACTATTTGTCTAAGGATGATGTTATTGTTTACATCACACACTTTGCTTACTGCGATTATCTGTTGCTTGCAACTTAATACCCAACGTTTGTACGGATAAAATTTGGAGGGTGGATTTTTAGTCATAGATGCAGTTGGATAACGGTCTATGTATCTTGTTGTAATGCCCGTATGAATCACATATTAATCTTTATGTTTTGCATATGCACTACGGTGCAGCCTTCATTTCTGTCAATTGCCCAGCTGTAATTTTTTCACCACACATGTTAATTATCTTTCTCGGGGAGACTCCACTAGTGAACTGTGAACCCCCGTCCTTTTTCCTCATACTGATAAACACCTACTGTTTTCATACTGCTCTCATATTGTTCCTACTGTTTTCCACACCATACGTTTAACCTCTTTGTGTTCAGCAAAACCGGTGAGATTGACAACCTCACTGCTTCGTTGGGGCAAAGTGATTTGATTGTGTTGTGCAGGTTCCACGTTGCTTCTGAACCGGTAGTGCGCCCTGCCATCTCAGCTACTTCACCTTCTGAAGTTACTTTTTCCTCCTACTTGTCGATTCAACCTTGGTTTCTTTTCTGAGGGAAACTTGTTGCTGCACTCTTCATACCTTCCTCTTGGGGTCTCCCAACGAACGTGTGTCTACACGCATCAGATACTGCCCAAACTCTATATTTAGCAGAGAACTTAAGATCTTGTGTTTCTGTTGTCTTGCTAAGGGCATGCTCAACGCATAGACCTAGGGGCGCTGCCGCGCAGGCCAGCTAGGTTCGGATAGAAGTTTTTGGTTCGGGTGATGTCCTGCAGCTGTTAGGAGCTCTTCTGGAGGAGGCTGGCTCTTCATAGAAAATGGAGAGAGGAAGATAGAAACCAGCAAGGAAAGATGGCGGGGTCCATGCCATGGCGGTTGATACGTCTCAAATGTATCTATAATTTTCGATGCTCTATGCTTGTTTTCCATCCAATACCTTTATGTTTTCACATGTTTTCTTTCGTTTTCCGGACGTTTTCATGGACTAACCCATTGACAAGATGCCATAGAGCCAGTTCCTGTTTGTTGTTGTTTTTGGTTTCAAAAAAGATGTTCTATAAATATTCTCGGAATTGGACAAAACAAAAGCCAAAAGTATTAGAATTCCTAACACATCAATGGAGTCCAAAGGAGACCCGGAGGGGGTCAGACGAGGAGCCACACCCTAGGGGGGCGTGGCCCCCCTAGCCGCGCCTGCAGGTGGTGTGGGCTCCGCCCACCGCCATCGCCCTTTTGCCTATAAAGTCCCCCGAGGTATAAACCCTAAACAAATCGACCCCCATCAACGAAAAGTTCCGTAGCTCCGCCGCCGCCACCGACAAGTTTCGGGGGACATAAATCTCTGTTCCGGCACCCTGCCGGGACAGGGAAGTGCCCCCGGAGCCATCTCCATCTACTCCACCGCCATCTTCATCGTTGTTGTTGTCTCCTATGATGAGGAGGGAATAGTTCCTCGTAGCTGAGGGCTCTACCCGTAGCTATGTGTTTCATCTCTCTCTCCCATGGTGTAATCTTTATGGGATCATGAGCTTTGTAATCTAGTTGAATAAGTAGACGTTGCTCTTCATCTATTATGCTACTCAAGTGGTTTATTTATGAGATCTCCGTATACACTCTGATCACGGTGTAAAGGTGACGACGTGTGCACCGCGTGAATGGCTTATATATTTGTGTTGGATGACCTTATGAAATTGTGGTGTTTGTCTGGAACCATCTAGGTCTCATGGTGATAGCGTGGGGGTTACCTAGATGGGGAAATGCGAACTCTAAGGAGTGCTCTTATAGCCCTACGCAATGATTGGTATTTGTTATCCGACCGGAGAGTGGTTCGGAGTAGCGTAGTGAAGAGATGATATTTGTGCATTCAATTATATTATTATTGTTAAGAGTGTTCAATAGTGAAAGTATGATCCCTAGGCATTGTTTCTAAGCATTTAAACACCGGTTACATTCAGTTCTGCTACATGTTTGCTTGCTGCCATTTTTATTTCAGATTGCTACTATCACTTATAATCATCCATACTACTTGTATTTCACTATCTCTTTGCCGAACTAGTGCAGCTATACAATTGACAATTGTATTAAGTGTGTTGGGGACACAAGAGACTTCTTGTATCCTAATTGCAGGGTTGCTTGAGAGGGATACCTTTGATCTCTACCTCCATGAGTTCGATAAACCTTGGGTGATCCACTTAAGGGAAACTTGCTGTTGTTCTACAAACCTCTGCACTTGGAGGACCAACACGGTTTGCAAGAATATAAGCGTGCGTATACATCAAGCTCTTTTCTGGCACCATTGCCGGGAGGTAAGGTAAAAGGTACTCACATCCTCCGTGAGTGCTCGAAGTTATTTCCTTTAGATTCTGCAATTATATGTTTTTGTTTCTTGTTTTTATTTTCACTAGTTAGGCTTATTTTCACTTGTTCTTTGTTTTTATTTTTACTAGTTAGGCTTAATGGAAAACAACAAAAATATGATAGAGTTTTATAATATTTATATTGAATTAGGACAAGATGCTTTTGAAGAGAAAATTAAAAAATCTATGGAGCTTTATTTGCATGCTAGTAGCAATTTTATTAGTATGAATTCTTTGAACACCATTGTTGCTAATGCTATGGAGAAGTGTAAGATTGGGGAAGCTGGTCTTGATGAATATGATATTTTCAGTCCCCCAAGCATTGAGGAACAAATTTACTTTGATGATAGTTCCACCTACTATTGATGATAAATTTTATTATGGTCATGATATGCCTTCGATATATGATGATTACAATGATGAACATGATATTTTCAGTCCACGTACTATTGAGGAGAAAATTAATATGATTACAATATGCCTCCTATATTTGATGATTGTGGTGATGAGAATGATAATGATAGTTATTTTGTTGAATTTACTCCCACTACTATTAATGAGAATGACTATGCTTATGTGAAGAGTATCAATTATTTTATGCATGTGGATCATTATAAGAATGTTCAGTTATATTGCTAATTTTACTCATGATGCTACTTAAAGTTATTATAAGAGAGGGAAACATAATTTTATGCATCTCAACAATATCAAGTTCCCCCTATTTATGTTGAAAGTTTTGAATTTGCACTTATTTTGTCTTCCTATGATAGCCACATTGTGCTTTATTGACTTGTTTTTTTACAAGAATATTTTTTCATAGGAAGTGGGTTAGACTTAAATTTGTTTTACATTTGCTTACTCATGCTCTCTTTTGCTTCAATTCATATTTCTTATGTGATCATCTTCTCAAATTATCATGCCTAGCTAAAATGCTTTAAAGAAAAGCACTCCTTGGGAGATAACCCATGGTTTTATTTTGCCTCGTTTTTATCTGTTTTCTTTGAGTAAAGGTGTTGTTTACTTCTGTATCAACTCCTCTGTATCTTTATTTTCTCGCATTTTTTATGCCAAGTAAAGTCTCTAGTGAAAGTTAAGGTTAGATTTGGATTTTTGCGCAAGAAACAGATTTCTGCTGTCCACCGTATAAAATCGCATAAATCGCAGAAAGATCAAAATGACCTGAAATGATTTGTGATTAATCCTCAGCTATTTCCAAAACATTTTCTAGCTTTGCATTTTTCGATTTGAGCAACGTAAGTGCCCCAAAAAAATTCGTCTTTACAGACTGTTCTGGTTTTGACAGATTCTGCCTTTTTTACTTGCATTCTCTCTTTTGCTATGTCGAGTGGATTTCTTTGCTCCACAAAACATAAGTGGATGTAGCTAATGTTTAAAAAGTATCAATAATTCTTGTGTCCATGGAGAACATGTGAATTTTTGATTGTGCACTAACCCTCAATGAGAATTACATTGAGTTTGTGTGGAGGAAGTAAAGGGTGAAGAGAAGAGGGTGATATAATGTGATCAAGAAGGGTGAAAAGCCAAATCTTGGGGATGCCTCCGTGGTTCATCCCAGAAAATTTCAAGAAGACTCAAGCGTCTAAGCTTGGGGATGCCCAAGGCATCCCCTTCTTCATCAGCAACTTATCAGGTCACTTCTAGTGAAACTATATTTTTATTCGGTCACATAATATGCACTTTACTTGGAGCGTATGTTTGCTTTTATTTTGTTTTCTTTTATTTTACTTGCTGCAATAAACTTAGCTGGAACCTATGATTATTGTGTGGGAGAGAGGCACGCTCCGTTTTCATTGCTTAGAACACTCTAGTTTTCATTCTTATTGTTCTGTGAGTTTTCACCTTTTGCTAGTACTGCGTTTAGCCCTTGCTTTCCACTCGTATTTTGTTCAAAGCTTGTTAGTTTGATTCAGTTATATATGATTATCTCTCTGGTCTCTGGTAAATATTATCTATGATAGTTGTTTCAAACAAGTTAATTGGTGTTGGAGAAGAGTAAAATATTTCATGCTTATAATGGTGCAAATAGAAGCTTGTTTAGACTGCGGCTATACTTTATCATGTCATGTTGGATGTTATTCTAATTATATTCTTAGTAGTTATCATTGTAGCATGACTTGTACTAAACATCTGAGAGTGCTTAATGTGACGTTGAAATAATCATGTGTTGTTCTTATCATATCAAAGCATAATATTGTGGTATTCTCATTTAAATGATTTATTTGGTTGACTTGGTGCATGCTCACACCATGTTATGACTATAAACCAGTCACCTATAGCCTCCATGATCATTTAGTTTTTGACTTGTAATACCATGTATGCTTTGATCAATAATGTTTTTGTCGCTATGCATGATTATGGCCATTATGCCCTCTTGATTTGTCGCTCCCAGTCTTTGCTAGCCTCCACCTGTACTGAATATGAGCTCTACTCGTGCATCCAACTCCCAAAAACCAAAGTATGCCAAATGTGTCCATCATACCTACCTACATGTGGTATTTAACCGCCACTCCAAAGTAAATTGCTCATGTGTTACCTTTAAAACCTTCAAAATTACACCTGTTTTGTGCCCCTATTTTAGCTCATGAGGACGCACATAGAGAATCTTTATATCACTTGTTGATTGGACTTCACACACCTGGACTAGTGGCCTCATCCGCTTATCCAATCCCTAGAAGAGCTGGCAGCGAGCTGCCCAGCCCCAAATTTAATTACTACAAATTCTCTTCACTATTTTTGCCCCTGCTTATCAGTCAAAGCATAATCGTGTAAACAAAAGAGAAAGAGGGATGATCTTCTACCCCAGTTGCGTCCTTCTAAGGGAGCCACTCTTGTGAAGTCTAGTTGGCTTGTGACGTACTGTATTGTCTGTTTGCTATTCGTTGACATAAACATACACCTCTCTAAAAATTTCTTTCAATACCTCTGTTTTAATAAAATAAAAAGTTGTAGCACATGAGTTAATCCCTGCTTCTGTCTACGAAGGGCCTTTCTTTTACGTTCATGTTGATTCTCCATCTTCCAACTTTATGCACAATTAAGAGAGCGTACTTGCCATTCTAAGTTTAATGTGCATTTGTACCAAAGATTATTATTGATTGATTCATGCCATATTATTACTTGTTCTCAAACTATTTGTTTCTAGTCACCACTTGAACTTTAAATGTGTCCTGGCATTTATGTTTTGCTCCACTCTTAAGGACAAGCTGAATAGTACTTTGCTATGCTTTCTTATTGTTCGAAACAAACATATAACTTGAAAATGTATTATTATTCATGATCTTTTGTATGAGTTAATTAGGGGTCTCTGTCCGAACCTCTGTCGGGGGTGTCATCAGCTTACAATATGCTGATGATACCATCCTGTTTGTAGATAATGACCCTATAGTAGCTTCCCACCTTGTCGCACCCGGACTTCTAAAGGATACTCGCCGTTCCGTTGAACAGTAGTAGATTGGATTACGGGGCTTACCGGCACCCGCGTCCTCTTACGAGTAGGCCAACACACGTATGTGTGACAACCAACCCCTATCTGTTCAGCGTCGACGTAAACTATCCCATAGAAATCAGGACACTTCCATTGACGCACTTCAAACCATACACACATGGTACGTCAACGGCGTTGAACAACTGATATCACAACAGATCTCTACCACACAAAAGATTGAAATAAGTTGCAAATGGCTCTCACTAGAGCAGAGATAGCAAATACAATCATTCAGAGGACACATGTCCCAACAATACATCATTACATCACAGCGGAAGCATTCAACATGTCTGAGTACAGACAAGAACCAAATAGGCCTAAGAGGCCGGAAACGAACAGACGGAGCCCATCCACGAAGTCTCGGATCCTGCCCGGGTCCGCTATCTACTCGTCAGCAGTCTCGTCATACTCCACGTAGTAGCCACCATGTAGATCCTCGGAAACGTAGGTCTGCGGAAACCACAGCCCCAAAGGGGTCAGTACATAAACGTACTGGCAAGCAAGACTCACAGTTCACCAAAGTGTAACCCGTCAACACCAAGCACAGATGCCTTGGTTCAACGGAAGAGAGGGGATATAAAAGATGCTACAACTGGCTGCGCTACCAACTACAGAGATTCTACCACTTCCGGCTATCAGAATGGAGATAAGATCGTGTATTGTAACCAATTATAGCTAACCACCAAACAAACCCATCCTGGATCTCGCCCCTTATCCATAAGAAGCAAACCGAGGATAACTCACACAGTTGAATTAATGATGGTTCAAATTATTGTGTCAATAAGCCTATTACTAGTCAAGTTGTTAATCATTGGGTGTAAGGTTGTTAATCATTAGGTTTAAGTTGTCCTGAGTACTTGTTAGCCAGTACTTTCACCAAGTAATCCATAACCGCGGAAAACACGGCTTCTCGAGAAGATTATCCCTGCAGGGTTGCACCAATTTAGCCATACACGCATGAATAACCCGCCAGATGGGAAATCACCCCACCAAGCGAGGTACTCAACACAACCAACCCTTCTTCGCATCAAGCCCAAAGCACCGCGTGCTGTGCGTGCGCGGCTAATCGAGCCCCCCGAAGAAAAGGAGGACCCTCATAGCACTAGAAGACCACGCCGCCCTAAATGCCGACTACGAAAGTTCCACCCGGGCGCCAAGGGCTCGCAAGATCATGCATGCAGCAAATGGAAAGCCCGAACTAGTACGGCGATTTGGACGAGATGCGAATCGGGTCAAGTTGAGGGGGGCGCCCATACTCGCTTCCCACATGCGGGTAGTGCGCTCATCATGGATCAGTAGACAAGACCCTTTTCCTATTAGGGTCGACACTAGCAGGCCTCAAAACCACCCTGGGCCTCCTGCAGGTGCCTTATCATCAAATTATTATTTAACAATGACATTAGCATGATTGATTGATTAAACATCGAGCCCCCAGAACATAAAAGAGTAGTAACAGAAAGTAACGGGTAACAGACTCGAGCAAAACAACCTAAGCATGCTAGTAAGACACTGGCTCAACCAAAGGGGTGATAGGAGGGGAGGTGAGGCAATATCAAGGTTAAGGGATTCATGTGATGGGTTCGTAACAGAAACAACTACTACTAAGGCTAGCAGAAAAGAACAACGGAAAGTATCGGTAATCAATGTTGAAGGGAACACGATGGTTCATGTGAGTGATAACTTGCCTGCAAAACCCAGTAGCCTGGTACTGAGCTAACTCCTTAGAAGGGATTTCGTAAGTATCGTCGGTCTCAACGTCGTCGTGTATCCGAGAAGAAGCAAACAGACAACGCAGAAAGATAAGAAATCAATATCATGGCATAGTGCACAAACATGGGATGATGCATGACCATTTAATTGATGCATAGAAATAAACTAGTTGACAAGATAACAACATGATTAAATGGACCCACATGCAATTGGATTGCATATGAAAAGCCCATGAATTATGGTTGAATTAATTGTTGTACAACTAATCATCATATGAAAGTGGATTAGCATGATGCATGGATGAAGAAAACAACAAAATAACAACAATAGAATCAAATAGAAATAAGGTTTAACAAGTTTGAAAATTTGTTTATTAAGTTAAGAAATTTTGGTTACTTAAAGGTGTCACACAAGCATTTGTTGTTTTCATCAAGTTTAATTGTTCAAAATAGATAACAAAGTTTATATTTGAAAGGAACACCAAATTTTAGGTGGATTGCATGTTTCACTTGTTGAAAAAGGATTTCAAATAAATTATTTAGGAATTAAACAAGTTAAACAAGAATTAAATTGGAATTAATTCAAGGGTGGATGTTAAATGAATTTTATTTGATCAAAACATTAACCCAAGTTCATATTTGAAAAGGTTATGCTTTGATGGTTTGAAAACATATTTTATATGTCCCAAAAGAATTTGTTTTGATCAAGTTATGAAATTACCAATTTTAAATGAATTAAACAAGGTTTAAATTATTTAACCAATTTTAGTTATTCAAAACAGAAAACAAAGTTTATATTTGGAAAGATGGTTTAATTTTGCATGGAAAACATATTTCATTTGTTGAAATTGGATTTAAAATGAGCAAGTTATTATTTTGGCAATTTTAAATGCAATAAACAAGAAACAGTTGTTTTCAGCAATTTAAATTATTCAAAACAGCAAACAAAATTTATATTTGGAAAGTACATGAAGAATTGATTGGAAAACATATTTAGTTTGTGGAATTTGTAATTTTTATGAACAAGTTATGAATTTTGCAAGTTTAAGTGAATTTGACAAGTTTTCAAATTTTGCACCCATTTAAAATATTCAAAACAGTAAACAAATTTTATATTTGGATAGAACATTTAATTTGGGACAGAAAACATATTTAAAAAGTTAAAATTGGAGTTAAAATGATTTTCTTATGCAATTTACAAGATTTGGGGTAAATCTGCCATTTTTAATGCACTAGGGACTAGAAAAAAATATTTTCCAGGGCTAGAAATAATTTGGCAAGGGCCTATGTGTGATTACTGAAATGTTCTGTGACCAAAACATTGCAAAATAAAAAAGGTGGTTTATTCTGTGGGAGGGGGGATTCGATCCCCCCACCTCCTGATGCGCAACACAAGGGGCAACCAGATGGGCTAGTGAGACTATGTTGACAGAAAGGGGGGGCGAATGGAGGTTGTTGTTCAGAAATCTCCCACCGAAACAATTCGGAAAAATAAGGAGAAAAGGGTGGAGGTGTGGGGATTTGATCCCGGGACCTGAGGGTTCGCTGCGCGTTGGTGGCTACCACTACGGTAGCTGCTCGGTTGTGTGACAGAGAAACAGCGGGGGAGGTTAAGGTGCAGTTTCGCGGGACTTTTTAACTGAACTTGTGCTGGACTGTAACCTGACGGAGAGATCGTTCGCCGGCGAGCGTTCTATCGCTGCTGCTGCTGCATACGAGGGACGTGCGTGCGGTGCTCGTGGTGGAGTGCAGAGATGGTAGAGGGAGGGGAGAGGCGAGAGGAGAAGAGGCTTACCTCGAGGGACAGTAGGGTGGCAGATCGGGTGCAGGTCGGTCGGGGCGGACAGGGTGAGGTCGCCGGCGTGGAGCGGACGGTGGCGGCGGCTCGACGCGTCCCGGGCCTGGCCGAGGGCACAGGGGCGTAGAGGACACCGGCCCGGTTCCATTCCCGGGCTTGGATGGCGCCGGCGGTGGTTAGGGCGGCGACGGCGAGCCTGCACATCCACGGCCACCACGACGATCTTCATGTTCAGAAACTTCAGAGAAGTTGCAGGGAGATGGAGGGGAGGAAGAGGGGAGATTGGAGGCGGTAGAGGGAAGAAGGAGGGAGTAGCTAGGGTTAGGGAACCCTAGGGCAGAGGGGTGGAGTTATAGGAGGGAGGGGAATGGTGATCACCGTCTGCTGCTGCTCCATGTCGACGTGGGAGCACGGATGGAATCCGTACGAGGAAGAAACAGACCAAAGGGTTATCGGGCCAGGGGGAGTTTGGGCTGGGCCTCTCTCCCCTCTTGGTTAGCTTTTAATATTTTTGTTTCTATTTGTTTTTTTTTTGTACCAATTAGAAAATGGAAGCAAAAGATGGGGTTATGAGTTGCTAAAATTTTGGAAAAAATTCAGGTGAATTTGTTAGTTCAATATCTACCCTTGACAACTTAAGTTTTTGAAAAAAAGATCAAAACTATTTGTTGTTTTGTCAATTGGTTTGAATCTAGATAATTTGCAACTAAATTGAGTAATAAAGAAAACAAAAAAAATAATAGGGTGAACCCTATTATTAAAGTGATTAAAATTATTAGAATAGTTTGTTAGTTTTCATGACTTGGAAGTTGGTGCTGTTTGAATTTGAACTGGACTTTTTAAATGTGATTGGGATTTAATTGCTTGAGTTAAAACCATTAATTTAAGTAGTGAGCATTATCGAATTATAAGAAAACAATGTGGTTGTTTTTGTTTGTGATTTTTATTTCCAAGGTTGTAACAGAGCAAGTATGAAAACAAAGTTGAATTTGTTTGGATTTCATTATGAAAACAGAATAAAAACAGAAGCAAAACAAATAGTAACAAATGCAACAAGGGAGTAAACATGATGACATGATGCAATACTTTAATAACAAGAAATCAAACATTCTAAATGGTAGGTTTTCATACTTGGGCTGTTACAAAACGCCCCCCCTTGAAGGAATCGCGCCCCGAGATTCCTACTGAGAAAAGGAAAGGTCCGGAAACTTGTTGGGAAGATCCTCTTGAGCTGTGACACGTGAAACACATCGTGCACATTGGATAGTTTAACTGGAAGTTCAAAACAATAGACATTTCTGGCAACTCCTCTGGAAAGATGTCAGGGAAATTGGAAACCACCGGAACATTTTCAAGTAAAGGGAGAGGTTTTGCATCGAGGGTGTATAGCTGAATAGAATTTGATTCATTTGGAGAATAAACTATCTGTCAGAAGGGTGGAACAAGGTTATTGATTATACGCCGGTAGCAGAACTGAAATGGAAACAACAACAAGATTTCAACGGACGAAAAGGATGTTGAGAAGAACATGATATCAACATCGGGGAAAACGAGACCAAAACACTCCTGAGGTACTACGGAAAACCCATCCGGGCTTCTAAAGGATCATTATCTACTGCTTAAGGAATAGAGGATCTGCTTCCGGGGCTTACACGCCTCCGTTCTCAATCATGAGTAGGCAACATGATAAATCATGTCACAACCACCTCCATTCCTATGGTCTAGTAGATATAACCATCCTAGAGAAACCAGGATTCGTGAAATCCTAACTTGAAAGTTTAGATGAGAAGGGAAAACAACGTTACACTTCCTTACCAGAAAAAGGGTGGGTGGGTGGGGAAAGAAGAAAAATGACATAATTCCTACTCTCACGTTTCATTTTTCCTATATAGCTACAAAATAGTTTCTAGACTCAACTACGACCAGTAAAAAGGGATCCTACAGGCAGACAGGCTCTGATACCATTTGTCGCACACGGACTTCTAAAGGATACTCGCCGTTCCGTTGAACAGTAGTAGATTGGATTACGGGGCTTACCGGCACCCGCGTCCTCTTACGAGTAGGCCAACACACGTATGTGTGACAACCAACCCCTATCTGTTCAGCATCGACGTAAACTATCCCATAGAAATCAGGACACTTCCATTGACGTACTTCAAACCATACACACATGGTACGTCAACGGCGTTGAACAACTGATATCACAACAGATCTCTACGACACAAAAGATTGAAATAAGTTGCAAATGGCTCTCACTAGAGCAGAGATAGCAAATACAATCATTCAGAGGACACATGTCCCAACAATACATCATTACATCACAGCGGAAGCATTCAACATGTCTGAGTACAGACAAGAACCAAATAGGCCTAAGAGGCCGGAAACGAACAGACGGAGCCCATCCACGAAGTCTCGGATCCTGCCCGGGTCCGCTATCTACTCGTCAGCAGTCTCGTCATACTCCACGTAGTAGCCACCATGTAGATCCTCAGAAACGTAGGTCTGCGGAAACCACAGCCCCAAAGGGGTCAGTACATAAACGTACTGGCAAGCAAGACTCACAGTTCACCAAAGTGTAACCCGTCAACACCAAGCACAGATGCCTTGGTTCAACGGAAGAGAGGGGATATAAAAGATGCTGCAACTGGCTGCGCTACCAACTACAGAGATTCTACCACTTCCGGCTATCAGAATGGAGATAAGATCGTGTATTGTAACCAATTATAGCTAACCACCAAACAAACCCATCCTGGATCTCGCCCCTTATCCATAAGAAGCAACCCGAGGATAACTCACACAGTTGAATTAATGATGGTTCAAATTATTGTGTCAATAAGCCTATTACTAGTCAAGTTGTTAATCATTGGGTGTAAGGTTGTTAATCATTAGGTTTAAGTTGTCCTGAGTACTTGTTAGCCAGTACTTTCACCAAGTAATCCATAACCGCGGAAAACACGGCTTCTCGAGAAGATTATCCCTGCAGGGTTGCACCAATTTAGCCATACACGCATGAATAACCCGCCAGATGGGAAATCACCCCACCAAGCGAGGTACTCAACACAACCAACCCTTCTTCGCATCAAGCCCAAAGCACCGCGTGCTGTGCGTGCGCGGCTAATCGAGCCCCCCGAAGAAAAGGAGGACCCTCATAGCACTGGAAGACCACGCCGCCCTAAATGCCGACTACGAAAGTTCCACCCGGGCGCCAAGGGCTCGCAAGATCATGCATGCAGCAAATGGAAAGCCCGAACTAGTACGGCGATTTGGACGAGATGCGAATCGGGTCAAGTTGAGGGGGGCGCCCATACTCGCTTCCCACATGCGGGTAGTGCGCTCATCATGGATCAGTAGACAAGACCATTTTCCTATTAGGGTCGACACTAGCAGGCCTCAAAACCACCCTGGGCCTCCTGCCGGTGCCTTATCATCAAATTATTATTTAACAATGACATTAGCATGATTGATTGATTAAACATCGAGCCCCCAGAACATAAAAGAGTAGTAACAGAAAGTAACGGGTAACAAACTCGAGCAAAACAACCTAAGCATGCTAGTAAGACACTGGCTCAACCAAAGGGGTGATAGGAGGGGAGGTGAGGCAATATCAAGGTTAAGGGATTCATGTGATGGGTTCGTAACAGAAACAACTACTACTAAGGCTAGCAGAAAAGAACAACGGAAAGTATCGGTAATCAATGTTGAAGGGAACACGATGGTTCATGTGAGTGATAACTTGCCTGCATAACCCAGTAGCCTGGTACTGAGCTAACTCCTTAGAAGGGATGTCGTAAGTATCGTCGGTCTCAACGTCGTCGTGTATCCGAGAAGAAGCAAACAGACAACGCAGAAAGATAAGAAATCAATATCATGGCATAGTGCACAAACATGGGATGATGCATGACCATTTAATTGATGCATAGAAATAAACTAGTTGACAAGATAACAACATGATTAAATGGACCCACATGCAAGTGGATTGCATATGAAAAGCCCATGAATTATGGTTGAATTAATTGTTTTACAACTAATCATCATATGAAAGTGGATTAGCATGATGCATGGATGAAGAAAACAACAAAATAACAACAATATAATCAAATATAAATAAGGTTTAACAAGTTTGAAAATTTGTTTATTAAGTTAAGAAATTTTGGTTACTTAAAGGTGTCACACAAGCATTTGTTGTTTTCATCAAGTTTAATTGTTCAAAATAGATAACAAAGTTTATATTTGAAAGGAACACAAAATTTTAGGTGGATTGCATGTTTCACTTGTTGAAAAAGGATTTCAAATAAATTATTTAGGAATTAAACAAGTTAAACAAGAATTAAATTGGAATTAATTCAAGGGTGGATGTTAAATGAATTTTATTTGATCAAAACATTAACCCAAGTTCATATTTGAAAAGGTTATGCTTTGATGGTTTGAAACATATTTTATATGTCCCAAAAGAATTTGTTTTGATCAAGTTATGAAATTACCAATTTTAAATGAATTAAACAAGGTTTAAATTATTTAACCAATTTTAGTTATTCAAAACAGAAAACAAAGTTTATATTTAGAAAGAGGGTTTAATTTTGCATGGAAAACATATTTCATTTGTTGAAATTGGATTTAAAATGAGCAAGTTATTATTTTGGCAATTTTAAATGCAATAAACAAGAAACAGTTGTTTTCAGCAATTTAAATTATTCAAAACAGCAAACAAACTTTATTTGGAAAGTACATGAAAAATTGATTGGAAAAAATATTTAGTTTGTGGAATTTGGAATTTTTATGAACAAGTTATGAATTTTGCAAGTTTAAGTGAATTTGACAAGTTTTCAAATTTTGCACCAATTTATAATATTCAAAACAGTAAACAAATTTTATATTTGGATAGAACATTTAATTTGGGACAGAAAACATATTTAAAAAGTTAAAATTGGAGTTAAAATGATTTTCTTATGCAATTTACAAGATTTGGGGTAAATCTGCCATTTTTAATGCACTAGGGACTAGAAAAAAATATTTTCCAGGGCTAGAAATAATTTGGCAAGGGCCTATGTGTGATTACTGAAATGTTCTGTGACCAAAACATTGCAAAATAAAAAAGGTGGTTTATTCTGTGGGAGGGGGGATTCGATCCCCCACCTCCTGATGCGCAATACAAGGGGCAACCAGATGGGCTAGTGAGACTATGTTGACAGAAAGGGGGGCGAATGGAGGTTGTTGTTCAGAAATCGCCCACCGAAACAATTCGGAAAAAATAAGGAGAAAAGGGTGGAGGTGTGGGGATTTGATCCTGGGACCTGAGGGTTCGCTGCGCGTTGGTGGCTACCACTACGGTAGCTGCTCGGTTGTGTGACAGAGAAACAACGGGGGGAGGTTAAGGTGCAGTTTCGCGGGACTTTTTAACTGAACTTGTGCTGGACTGTAACCTGACGGAGAGATCGTTCGCCGGCGAGCGTTCTATCGCTGCTGCTGCTGCATACGAGGGACGTGCGTGCGGTGCTCGTGGTGGAGTGCAGAGATGGTAGAGGGAGGGGAGAGGCGAGAGGAGAAGAGGCTCACCTCGAGGGACAGTAGGGTGGCAGATCGGGTGCAGGTCGGTCGGGGCGGACAGGGTGAGGTCGCCGGCGTGGAGCGGACGGCGGCGGCGGCTCGACGCGTCCCGGGCCTGGCCGAGGGCACAGGGGCGTAGAGGACACCGGCCCGGTTCCATTCCCGGGCTTGGATGGCGCCGGCGGTGGTTAGGGCGGCGACGGCGAGCCTGCACATCCACGGCCACCACGACGATCTTCATGTTCAGAAACTTCAGAGAAGTTGCAGGGAGATGGAGGGGAGGAAGAGGGGAGATTGGAGGCGGTAGAGGGAAGAAGGAGGGAGTATCTAGGGTTAGGGAACCCTAGGGTAGAGGGGTGGAGTTATAGGAGGGAGGGGAATGGTGATCACCGTCTGCTGCTGCTCCATGTCGACGTGGGAGCACGGATGGAATCCGTACGAGGAAGAAACAGACCAAAGGGTTATCGGGCCAGGGGGAGTTTGGGCTGGGCCTCTCTCCCCTCTTGGTTAGCTTTTAATATTTTTGTTTCTATTTGTTTTTTTTTTGTACCAATTAGAAAATGGAAGCAAAAGATGGGGTTATGAGTTGCTAAAATTTTGGAAAAAATTCAGGTGAATTTGTTAGTTCAATATCTACCCTTGACAACTTAAGTTTTTCAAAAAAAGATCAAAACTATTTGTTGTTTTTTCAATTGGTTTGAATCTAAATAATTTGCAACTAAATTGAGTAATAAAGAAAACAACAAAAATAATAGGGTGAACCCTATTATTAAAGTGATTAAAATTATTAGAATAGTTTGTTAGTTTTCATGACTTGGAAGTTGGTGCTGTTTGAATTTGAACTGGACTTTTTAAATGTGATTGGGATTTAATTGCTTGAGTTAAAACCATTAATTTAAGTAGTGAGCATTATGGAATTATAAGAAAACAATGTGGTTGTTTTTGTTTGTGATTTTTATTTCCAAGGTTGTAACAGAGCAAGTATGAAAACAAAGTTGAATTTGTTTGGATTTCATTATGAAAACAGAATAAAAACAGAAGCAAAGCAAATAGTAACAAATGCAACAAGGGAGTAAACATGATGACATGATGCAATACTTTAATAACAAGAAATCAAACATTCTAAATGGTAGGTTTTCATACTTGGGCTGTTACACACCTGAAAAAATTCCTAGAGTGCTTTGAACAAGTTTCTCCGATGAGGATTAATTACAACTAAAGTGAGCTCATACCCATAAACATGGAGTTAGATGAGGTGTCCCCTTTTGTGAACACTTTCTCCTGCATTTTAGGGGCTTTCCCCATTAAATACCTAGGTATAACTTTACACTATGATAAGCTTAGGAGAGAAGACCTACGACCACTCATAGACAAAATCCTTAAAAGGATAGCTGGTTGAAGGGGGAAATTACTCTCCCACATGGGTATAATAATTCTCATTAAGGCTTGCCTAGCAAGCATCCATGTCTACCTTTTGTCTTTTTTCAAGTTCCCAAAATGGGCCGTAGACTTAATTAATTCCCAAATGGCAAACTGCCTTTGGAATGACTTTGAGGGCCACATGAAAATCCACCTAGCCAATTGGCACCTAGTCTCTATGAGAAAAGAGTTTGAAGGACTAGGCATTCCCAACCTTAGAGATCTAAATCTATGTCTCCTTGGTTCTTGGGTCAAAAGATTTGCTGCCCAAGACCAAAAATTATGGAAGACCATAGTTGATCAAAAATATAATGCCTCTTCCCCAAATATTTTCTGTAGCACTACCACTAACACATCCAACTTCTGGAAAGGTGTTATGTGGGTTGCCAAAGCGGTAAAATTTGGATATAGATGGGTAATAGGAGACGGCTCAAAAATCAAATTCTGGTAGGACTGCTGGTTTGGCACCTCTCCTTTAGCGATTCAATACCGGAATATCTATTCCCTATGTAATGAACAATGTAGTACCATTTCAGAGGTTTGGGACGACCAGTCACTGAAACTATCCTTCCGCAGGAGTTGCACCCCTTCCCTCATGGAGCAGTGGCTTGAAATTGAAAACTTAGCTAGAGGAATTAATTTCTCGAGGGACTCTGACGCCCTGATCTAGGCATATGAAAGCTCGGGGACCTATTCCTCCAGCTCCTTGTATGCCATTATTAACTTCAGAGGGGTGCAATAGATCTATACTCCTGCGCTGTGGAAGCTTTGTGTTCCACCCATAATACATGTCTTCCTTTGGTTGGTCCTTAACAATAAAATAATGACTAGAGAAAACTTAAAGAAAAGAGGGCTGAAAAAGCCCGAAGATTGTGTTTTCTATTGTGATAAAGAATCAGTAGACCATCTCCTTTGTAGCTGTTTAGTTGCTAAACTGATTTGGGCTGATATCAGTAACTACTTCGGCTTCGCAGTAGGCACCAATATTACCTCGATTGCCCAACTTTGGGTAGCTAACTCAAAGCATGCCGCCCTAAACACCATTTGTGCAGCTGTGCTATGGACTCTCTGGATAGTTAGGAATGATTTTGTCTTTAACAATGCTTCTTGGCTTAATCTGAAACAAGGTTGGTGGCGTATCTTAAGCCTTCTCAAAAAAATGGGAATGCCTTTTCAAGGACTCGATGATGGAATCGGTGGGAAGTTTCTACCAACACTTCCACCAAGAACTCTCGCTCCCAGGCTTGATCGAAGTGGGGTGACCAACTCCGACTTCGACCTCACCGAGAAATGACGGAAGCTAGGCTTGAATGCCTCCAACACCGAGCTGCTATGCAACAGCCTGTCATCAACGTTGGACAGTGCCATCTTCTCCTCGCCAAAGCTCACACCGCCGCTCCAGCATCAGGATACCCTTGTTCCAGTGGATGCATGCTACGCTGCTTTGCCTTCGCATGGCATTTCCTTTAGTATCTGAGCTGTAGTTGTCTACCTTCCTTCCTTAGTTTTACTTTCGTTTGTCTAAAACCAATATAAGGACTTCCCAATGTAGTTTATTTTTCATGTTTGCTCTCTCTTACTCCCCTATTTGGAGTATGGGGTCACTTAAGTTGTATCAAACCTGCTGTTCGCATGGTTTCTTCAATGGAACCGGGAGTGAACCTCCTGTTATTCTAAAAAAAAGTCCTGAATGAGTTTGGAGATGGACGGGGATGCGATGATAAATTCTTGAGGATGACTCCTTGTGTCTTTAGCTGTTGGAGTAGGCTGAGCGGGAGGCTATGAAGAGGATGATCCTCAAGGAGCATCTTATGGTGGAGGTGCCCACCGCGACGAAGCTCAAGGAAGACATATTGCACAAGGAGTACACGACGGATAATAAGGAGGTTGATGAGTTCTACGCCATGCTTTAGAAATCGCATGGTCGGTGATACGGAGGCCTCGGCCTCTGGCAAGGGAAAGGAAGAGATCATCTACATCTTCTTCAACGAGAATGAGCATGTTTAGGTATTAGATGATTTTGACGGTCTTTAATTTGTATGTAATGTTTCACACTCTTTTGTGTATGAAGGAAACCATGTTTGAATTGATCCCCTGCTGGATCAGCACCTCTTGTAATGTTTATGTCACTTATGCATGTAGTTTTTTGGTTCTTAGTACATATCTCTTTTAGATTTTGATAAAGAGGGAGACAATGTCTATTTATAAGCCCAAGATGAGAGCATACTCTCCAAAAAATACATCACACATGTTAGTACAGAACATGTGAACATGTGCGCCGCGCCATGATC
This sequence comes from Alopecurus myosuroides, assembly GCA_028641055.1. Lineage (NCBI taxonomy): Eukaryota > Viridiplantae > Streptophyta > Magnoliopsida > Poales > Poaceae > Alopecurus > Alopecurus myosuroides. Next base: position 334,064,473 of record CM054062.1, on the reverse strand, counting down.
TGTACGGTAATTTCGAAATTCCTATAGATTAGATCTATTAGCCACAAATAAAATCCCTACACATCTCTACGGCCCTAATCCCGGTGAGAAATCTCTGTAGAAATTTCCTCTAAAACTCATAGTGGACGGCGGAACAATCTGATGGACAAGATCCGCTGCTCGTGCGACTAATAGAAAGGAGGTCGTCAACATGAATCTGCGAGGATACGGCGTATACCGAGGCAGGTTCCAGCTGCGCTGCTGCGGCGCGCACAAGATCAACCTCCACACGTTCATCAGCACGGGCGGCCAGGGCGACACGCGCGCTCTGCTCGTGAAATTCCACGTGGAGGCAAGTTCTGGAACACCGGCCAACATGCTTCCATTTAGAGGCATGGCCACGTGTGGGAGTGGGACACCAGCATGGCCAGGAGCCAGGAGCAAAACTCGATGGAGGTGCACTTCACATGGGCGATCGATCAAGGAAAAGTTTTAGCAGGCCATCATAACTACTTTGTGAACATGGACACTATTCTTTCTTTCTTGTCGACCGAGGTGGCAGGTCACCTGGGCCCGCAACGCCCGAGATCATGACCAACGGTACACGGCAAATCTACACTGCACCGAGCCGGCGTACATCGAGCCGAACATCTACATCAAGCTGTACGACTAAGCCAAGATATGACTCAAGATCTTCGTCGAGCACGTTTATGAGAAGCGACACCATATGCATGCCGGTGTGGAACTTCTCTTCGACTTCTCCAACACTATGACATCTACATCATCGTCGCTGCGAGCACTGCAAGAAAACGGGTCTCTTGCAACGAAATCTGTAGCTACGAATTTTTTCGTTGCGATATAATCACAAATTACGACGAACTTTCAGGTTGTGGTGATAGGGCACTCATATTTCCACGACTCTTTTTGGTCGCGATGAATTATCGTTTTGTTGCGGTAGAGGCCTCCTATTGTCACGATTTCTACTGCTGTTGGAATACAAGCGCGTTTTTGCGACAGAGTATTTTCGTTGCGCGAGGCACTCTTTTTGTTGCCTTAGAGACATGGTATTCCAACGAAATAAGCATTCGTGGTGATATTCAGTCATATATTGCAACATCTGTATTTGTGTTGCGGTAGTTACAAATATTGTTGCAAAAAAAATAGCTAACTATTGCAACCAAATTTTTCGTGCGGCAATACCATATGTTTTTCGCCTCAAATTTATCATGCGGCAATACCTATTGTTTACTGCGATAATTTGGGTCGTATGGTAATAGGTTAAACGTAAAGCAACAATCACCATACTGTTGCGAAAATGAACAAGTTATTTTGCAACGACCATTCATAGACTAGCTTAACGGGCCTCATGGGCCGTGCCCTTGATCACTGTTGCAATTTTCTTAGGACTACAATTCATTTTTGGTCCAGTATCTCAGTTTGGTGAGCACAATTTTTTTTTAAATATTGTTTGCAACTGAATTTCTGCAGCACTTAGCATTTTACTAATGTTGCAACAAGTGACAGTACTTAATAATTAATCAAGAACTCATAGAAGACGCAATTTCACTAGTACATTTATCATGGAAATTCAAAATTTCTAGAAACTGAAACTTTGGAATATTTAAACAAAAATTATGTTATTACACGATCTTTCATCCATGCATGTTCATGGCAAAACATTTAAGCCAAACAGTGCAGAGACAGCCTACACAAAGAATTCATGGTCATCATCCAATTCATCTTGTACCAAAGGAGCAACATGACCATCATTTATGTAAGCCTCATCATCATCAGTATCAGCATCATATTCGACTTGGTCTTCGTCAAACTCAGCAGGTCTTAAATTATTTATGACTGAAACATCAACGTTGGTTCCTTCATCATCATTTCTGCACCAACTAGTAATCTCGTCAGGTACAGTAAATTCTGGAACTGTAATTCCTGCATCGACGACATCCTGTACATCTGCATCACCACGTTCATCTCCTTCTGCAAGATCATCAAGGTCTGCACCATTTAAAACCGAAGGAGCAAACAAATTGCGTGGATTCATTTTTATAGCACTTGCCCAATTAGGGCTCTTCACATCTCTCACATAGAAAACCTGTGCAGCTTGGATGCCTAGAATGTAAGGGTCTTCCGTGAATCGGTGTACACTAGTGTCGAGGTCAATAATTCCATACTTGTCCCTCTTATACCCCTTACTATGATTTCTATTGGCAGGAGGCACGCCGAACCAGTCGCACTGCAATAGAACAACCTCCTTATCAGGAGGAAAGTCAAGAAATATGATTTTCTTTATCACCCCATAATAATCAGTACTGCCGGTGCTTCCTTGCACATTGACTACGACGCCACTATTTCGGGTACTCAAGTCAAGCTCTATTTCGGTATTACGAAAGTAATATCCATTCAGTACTGTACGGTTGAACACACGAGCAATTTGATCAGGCCCTTTAGCTAGTGTATACAACAGACTGTTGACCTTCCCATCTTTATGGAGTTGTGTGATCTGTTTCATGGAATAGAATATGTGTGAGTGTACTATACACCATTGTTTTTTTATTACGAGAAACATTTATGAAAATGCTGAAGTAACTTACCCGTCTTTCGAACCAGCCAACAAAATCTTCCTTGTGTTTCTTTTTAGGATTAGGACAATTGTTCTTTTTGAGCTCGTCAATATGTTCCCTTCAAATAGAAATGCTATATGGTTACTTCATAACCAAAGTATTAATGCATATCATGATATGAAACAAATACATAAGTATCCTTACTGAATCCATGGCTCGGTTTCCTCGCAGTTTGTTATTATGTAGTGCCTCATTTGATTAAGAGCTTCCAAAGACAGTGATTCACGGGCAAAACCTTTCTTGGAGTAATCAACTGCACTCATTATGCTAATCCCTGTTGGTGCTTCATCTGTAGCTCCATCTGCATGGCGTTCGGACTGACTTATTTTTGTAGGCGAGCCTTTAACGAATCGAGTACAGAACGTCATGCACTCTTCAAGTATGTACCCCTCTGCAATTGAACCTTCTGGATGAGCCTTGTTACGTACATATCCCTTCAACGTACGCAGGTATTTCTCAACCGGATACATCCATCTATACTGTACAGGCCCTGCGATCCATGCTTCTCGAGCTAGATGAATTGGGAGATGCATCATAATATCAAAGAAAGCTGGTGGATAGATCATCTCTAGCTTACATAGAATTTCTGCAATTTGTTTGTCCAAATCCACCAAATCCTCATCCCTTAACTCCTTGGAGCATAAATCGGAAAAGAATTTACTGAGCTGAAGCAATGGGGTAAGGACATTCTCCGGCAGAAGCTTGCGCAATGCAATAGGAAGAAGTTTCTGTAATATAACATGGCAGTCATGAGTTTTGAGTCCACTAAACTTGCACTGCTCGAGGACCACACATCGCTTAATGTGTGAAGCATAGCCATCAGGCATCCGTATGCTCTGCAGAAACCTGAGGAGCATTATCTTCTCTTCCTTCTTTAAAGCATACACGCCTTTCTTCATTTTGTACTTATCCTTACCGGCGGGCTTTGCGTGCTAATCCTCCCTAATTTTCAAGAACTCCAAATCAAGGCGAGCCTTCGTACCATCCTTTGTTTTCCCATCCATCTCAAGCAAAGTACCCAGAATGTTGTCACAAATGTTCTTCTCGATGTGCATAACATCCAAATTGTGCCTCACGAGCAAGTGCTGCCAATACGGGAGCTGGAAGAACACACTTTTCTTCCGCCAATTGTGCCAGGGATTAGTTTCCGGTCGCTTTCTCTTATTTGACCGCCCAAATGGTTCATGCTGAATGCTATCAAGCTCCTTTAGAACTTCAATGCCTGTAAGTGGCACCGGGGCGTCTCTATGGTCTGGCTTGTTGTTGAACATAACCTTGTTTCGACGCCATTTGTGTTGTTTCCGTAGAAAACGTCGGTGTCCCATGTAGCAATGCTTTCTACCATACTGGAGCCATAAAAAGTCTGTATGCTTGTGGCAGTAAGGGCATGCTAGCTTGCCTTTTGTGCTCCAACCACTCAGCATTGCGTAAGCTGGGTAGTCATTGATGGTCCACAACACGCATGCATACAACGTGAAATTTTCTTTAGTTGCAGCATCATATGCTTCAACACCATCCTCCCATAGAACTAACAGTTCATCAATCAAAGGCTGCAAGTACACATCAATGTTATTTCCTGCTGACTTTGGTCCTGGAATAATCATTGACATTATCCAGTTCTCTTGTTTCATACACATCCATGGTGGCAAGTTATATGGGATCAGAATGACAGGCCATGTAGTGTGTGATATACTCATGAGCCCAAAGGGGTTGAATCCATCTGAAGCAAGGCCAAGCCGAACACTGCGAGCATCTTTTGCGAATTCTTTCTGACTATATCTATCATCAAGGCTTTTCCAGGCCTTCGAATCTGCAGGATGCCTCATTATGCCATCATCTTTACGTTTCTCCTTATGCCATTTCATATCAGTTGACATATCTTCTGTCATGTACAGCCTTTGCAGTCTTTGAATGAGTGGGAAATACCATAGAACTTTCCGTGGCACTTGCTTCTTTGATTTACGGATCGATGAATCAGCTTTGTCTACGGTTGGACTTGATTTCCATCGAGACGTATGACAGACAGGGCATTCTTGGGCATCAGCATACTCATTACATAATAGCACACAATCATTATAGCACGCGTGTATCTTCTTGTAATCCAGTCCAAACTCTCGAATGACCTTCCTTACTTGTGCGAGATTAGTAGGAATGCAGTGACCCTTTGGCAGCACCTCCGTGAACATCCGCAGCATTAAGTCACATGCTCTGTTGGTCATCCCAGACACGCACTTGATTTGGTAAAGCTTCACAATGAAAGATATCATTGTGACCTCCTCACAACCTGGGTACAACGATGTTTTTCCCTCTTCCAATAGTTTGTAGAACGCCTTTGCAGATGCATTTGGCTCATGTTTCATTCCATCACCGCTCGTGTCTCCTGCATTACTTCCCACTTTTGTGGCCCTTATGAGAGTTTGGAGCATGTCACATATCCCTTCACCACCATCTGCAGCGTCTTCATCATCAGAATCTTCAGCCATGTTGTCCTCATCCGGTTCACCATGGAATACCCAATTTTTGTAGGACGGATCAATCCCATTCTTAAGCAAGTGTATATGGATCTCCTTTTTAGTTTTATGAGCATTATTCAGACATTTCGTACACGGGCAAAAGTTTCTTGCGTTTGGTTGAGCACCATCAAAACTAAATTCCAAGAAACTCTCGATGCCACTTTGCCACTCCACAGAATCTCTATCCTTCTCCATCCAGCTCTTGTCTTGTGACATTTTGCGTTATCTCCGTTTAGCCGGTCTTGTAAAAAAAAAGGAGCAGCATTAGTTCACACGCAAGTATTTCGAAACAACACATACATCAGAGAGACATTCATACTGGTCTTTCAAGTCAGTAAGAATTGCAGGGGATTACATTAGACATTACTTCACAACACAGCGTTCGATTGAAACTAACACTTACACCTGAAACTGACATGGAAATGAAAATATAAAACCTAGTTCGTACCTGAATTCCTGACATTGCTATGAATATTAAACTAACACTTACAACTGAAACTGATAAAACAGACACGCATATGTGAACACAAGCAGCTAGTCTATCTGACAGCAATTGCAATCGCCATTAACTTCATCGAACCGGCAGGATGGAAACCAAGGATTTCATCAGTATTGGTACAAACCTTGTAATTGCGTCTGACGAGCGGCGGAAGCAGCGGTTGAGTACAATTCGGCGGGGCAGCGTTGGCGGCAGTTCAATAGTTTACGCTAATCGAGTTCGGATGGCGGCGAGGTAATAGTGGCGGATTGGTCGGTCGCGCAGGGCCGATGCGGCGGCGAAGTCGCCTGAGGGCGGATAGGGCGGCGTTGTCGTGTGGGGGCAGGGCAGTTTGGAGGAGACCGCGCGGACATACGTAGCCCTTTCGCTCGCCCAATGGCCCAACTGGATTATGGGCCTATTAATTCTACAATATGTCTTCACAGCCCATTTGGCTTGTGAACAATATGTTTTTCCCTTGGCAATAACGTTCAAGTATTAGAAATGCTATATTAAGTTTTACTAGTTTCATTTTATGATTAAATTTATTCATTTCTAAATGCATTGTTGTGTTATATTCAACACTAGTCGGAAAAGCCCAGTTAGTGGTGTGGTTTTTCTTCAGTTCTGGGTGAAACTCGTACGCCCCTGCTATCTAGGTGTCCACTGCCGTGTTTCTGGACTCGACACAGTTTACTACATGATCATTGGCGTTGATATCATAGTCCACATCACTATCCTATAGAAATCGGCAAATAAAAAGGGTATGTAATATTGACTAGAAGCACACAAATGGTATTCAATTATGAGATAACATAACAACCATTAAAAAAATCGCATAAACATTCAAAGATTCAACCAGATAGTACTCAGCATTAACATATAATCTAAAAGTTCGCATAAAGCTAGAACTCTCAGCTACAACCACGATACCTACTCATCATCTGACTGAATAATGACAACATGTGTATCCTCAGTAGGGAGCTATGGGAACATCATCTTCGGTGTCTTCAGCATCGTCAGGTCGATCGTAGAGGAAGTAGGTGGACACATCACCTTCATCGAGATAGAATGTCAATCTCCCTGTTGGATCCATCTCGTAGCGTTCCACAAGCTGGCCCCATTGCTGACCACTGAAGTATGTTTTTCCATCCTCATGTGTGACTACAACTCTGTGCTGGTGGTCTGGCACTCTCAAGCTCACCAAGTTCACCTCCAGAGTTCTAGGGTGGTCCCAAATTGCAACTTGAATATGCTCCAAAAAGTCACGCCTGAATCTGCAAGGTATGATCTGTAAAAAAAAAGAAATACACATTTTTAGTACAAATTTATTGTCAGTTTTCAAAAAGTAGATTGACGAAAGGTATATACCAATCTGTTCTCAAACCCCTCTGGTAGAACAATGGTAAATTTCTTGTTCATGCACTCCTTGTAGCCACACTGTTCATATACATCCATTGCCTGCGGTGGTTCGTACCATACACTGAATTCAGATGCACATCTAACCATTTACCATTCAAAAACCAACTTAAATCTAACAATGTACATCTAATTTTGGTGGCTGAATAAACTTAAATCTAACAATGAAAATCTAATTTCTAAGTCGATCTACATCTAAAATCACAATAATCATCTAACATATAACTCAATCTACATCTAAACCTAACAATGAAATGTACGGCTGCCGGGGAAACTTACCTGCAGCGCGACGGCTAGACGGCGCGAGGACGACGGTGGCGGTTGCGGCGGTGTTTGTCGCGGCGGCGTTCCGTCGGGTGTCGGTGTAGGCGGCCCCGTGGTCGCGGTTGTCCGTCAGTGCCGTGGACAGGGCTAGGCCGCGGTGGGGGATCTGGGGGCGGAGAGGGCTAGCCGTGGCGGCGGTGGGGGATCGGGGGATGCAGAGGGAGAGGACTCGAGTTCGTGTGTGTAGCAGTTCGTGTGCGTGTAGCAATCGATTAAATTAGAGTATAAATGGTTTTCCTCAAAATTTCATTATGTGAACGGTGCCTCCACATTTGATCTTTCATAAATTAGTCCTTAATGATGAAGCCAATGATAAACCGTGCCCACCACATTTGATTCCCTCATCCTGGTTAAATGTTGTTGCACCGTGGTGTCGCATGCTGGTGGTCGGTTCGTCCGGTGGTTGCGAGGCACCTAGGCGACGGATCGTCAGGGATGGTGTTGAGGGTTTGTTTGGGAGAAATCCTTGTCGGAGTACCGATATTAGAGCGGTGTCGCCATCGGGTGGCATCCTCCCTTCGTGAAGGGCATCGCGTCTAGCCTGCATCCGCCGCCACGATGTGCCGGGGGAAACCCTAGAAGCGCGACTATCCATGTTGAAGGTGTTGATTGGTATTTTACGTCCAGGTGCTAGCAGTGTGGTTGTAGTTTGTAGGTGGGCGCAGCGGTCGTTTCGTCGATCCACTTCCGTCTCCTTTTCTTTTCTTCTTTTGCTTTTATTGGTTGTCGCCTCAGCCGGCGTTGTATGAAAACTGTTGTACCGGGTGGTTGCTATATTAATATAGCGGTGATTCAGCCTATTTCGCCAGAGCATGGGGAGAATATCATGTGATACTAGCCCTCTTGCATGATACCATGGTACCGTTTCGAATAAATGAAGTTTTGGTAATTCAAAAAAATCTAGGAAAAATCACGAGTGTTCACATGAAAAGCTACTACAATGTGTAATAATTTTATGTCCAGATACGAAAGTAATATTGACTAACCAAAAAGACAAATCCAAATGTGAATATATAGTGCATTTTTGCTGATTTGTACTTTTTGTTTCTCAATGTGTAGGTCGAATTTGGACCTGATTTTTTTCTACATTACGTAGACAAATTCTTTGGGAACATTAATATTTTGTTCCGGAATTTTATGAAACATCTATAGTTGATTTTTTAAAATGGAAGCATGGGAGAACAAGGGGCTAGTATCACTGAATATTTTGTCCATTGATTATGTGTGGTTTGCACACTTGTTTACATTTATATGAGTCATAAAATTCAATAAAGTAAAGAAAAAATGGTAAAGCTAATCTTAAAAAACAAAATGACATCATGAAAGTAGTAAAACTAAAAGAACATAACATTTAAATTGTGTGAGAATTCGGCAATCTAATATAGAGTCTTAACACGGTTTTTATATTGTAGCAACGGGGCTGCATGCATATAGTTGCACACATAAACCATCAATATCACTGCATTCCTATTACAGACCAATTTCAGGGAGATGGGTAGCAAACAAGTAGAGGCCTTCAACGCACTGGTATAGCAAGAACAACATCTTGCCACCCTGTTTGAGATGACTTTCCTTCGCCATGAACTCTTTCCACCTGCTGACGCACAAGCGACCATCAAGATCAGAAATTGAATATGTCGATGACACCTCAGTTCTCGGGTAGCAAACAATAGTGATGGTACCATTTCTTGCCATATGTGCAGGAATCAGACGGCTTGGGATTTTCTGTTGCATGCAAAGACTTAAAGTCAAGAGAAAAGCTATCGGAAAATAATCATGTTAAAAGAAAGGAAAATAGAACAAGTGTACACGTATTACTTTGCGCATAAGAGAAGATGTGTTCTTAAAGATTTACCACGTGTTTATTGAAGTTCTCGCTGTTTGTCCAATTCAGAGTATGCAGCACTCCGACAACCAGTTGTGCTTCCTCATACTCTCCAGCTCTGTGGAATAGAACAGTGTAATCCAAGTTTTCAACAGCGTCGATCACCGTCTCCATCATCCTCCAGTTAATCATGGTCCCATCGGTGCTAGAGAGTGACTCAACAATGTGACGCCTCTCAGGGGACATCTGGTAGTATGCTGTAAAAATGTAATACGCCTGAAATTAGTGGAGTACACATGCCGCAACCAAGTAATATATTAATGTTTATGTGCACAACATAATTTTTTTGTATTAAGTAAGAACTTACATGGATGGATGATTGGGTCATTTCCAGTTATGACCTCAGTTTGGCCTCGATGTGTGTCGGTCTTGAATACTAGCTCCATACCAACCTTAAGTTTGTAAACCCTGCTAAATTCTTTCCAATAATTTCCATTCAGAAAGGTTATCCCGTCAATGCTGCTAACCTCAACATTGAACGATAAACCTTCCTTGGTTTGCAGTGTCGCTTGAAAACTGGTGTTCTCCAATGGGAAAACACATGCATTTTTAGGAAATATGTTCTGATGTAGCAGGGGATCACCTAAATAAGAGCATGTATTTTATTTAGTTATGATCCAGTAGTAAATTGGACTTACTATAAGTAGATATATCCTACAAGAGTAGCTATTTGTACTTTTTTCCTATAATTGGACATTGAAGCAATAGTCATGTACTGCAAATAACTGAACATGCACTCATAGTTTGCAGAATGGTACGCTTCAAGTATTGAAATTGCATGTAGGTAGTTGATAAAAAAAACACGTCCATAACTAATAGAGATCACAGTCCCAAAAAATTTGCTAGCTAGATCAGCTACGTATATTACATTAATGATTAACACATTACACAATGATTACTAGGACCAGTAGATATGCTACGTATATTACATGTGAATAATCACGAAAAATTCAAATCCAATTTGTACATGAGTAGATTAGAATCCGTATCGTCTTCTCCTCAAATCCCTCTACAAGGGTTATGACGAAATAATCAGTTGTCATGGCATCACTGCCACACATCCCTAGTTTGTCAAAACAAACTGGACACTGCGAGAAAAAACGAATAAAAACCATCAGATCTGGTGTGATAATCACGATCAAGATGAAAATTGATGCGTAAGATCTAGTTGGCACGTCTTTGATTGGCTTCATGATCCAAGTGGAGGGTGCGCCGGCCGGTTGACTACTTCTAGGTCAAACTTGTTGGTTAAGGGCTGGCGGCGGCGAACACGTGGAGAGGGAGGAGGCGTGTGAACGAGAGGCGGTTCTGCGGGATAATGATAACGCACGCTGCCTTAGATCAGGCCGTAGACGTTTGATGGGACAATTCGTCGCCCGCGCTGGCCATTGTGTACGTTTAGTGAACTAAAAAAAGGCTTATTAGTTTAGGCCCACAAACAAGTGAGACAATTTTTACAACCTTCTGTCTATGTACACACACGACACAGGTGTTTCCCAAAAAAATTCTATCGATTTCACACGTAAATCACTTCGACTCTGCTCCTTCCACAATTAATATTAATACTCCCCTGTACTTTCACTCGTATTCTCCACTCCATCTTCTTCCAACCGCTGCACTACACTCTCTTCTTCTTCTTCCATCCGCTCCCCTCTCTTCTTCTTCCAAGAATGGATGAAGAGAAGTATTTCTGCCGCACGATTAAGGTCCCCATCCATGGCAAGGAAACCATCGACTTCACGTACACCAACGACTCTGCCGAGGTGCAGCGTGTCGTAGACATGTACGAGCAGTGGATTGATAGCGGAGAAGAAAGGTTCATGGGCCTCGATTTCGAGTACACATCCCACAAGTTGGAGATCGATAAAAAGGTCGCCGTTCTTCAGCTTGCATTCCGCCGCCACGTCCTTGTGTACCATCACTCCAGGTAAAAGTCATTTTTCCTCTTGTTTTCTGCAACTAGTACTCATTTGCTCCGCCGCCATGTTCTTGTGATTGCTATTTGGTTATTCATGGTTGTTGTGATTGGTGTTACTACTACTTTTTTCCTCTTGTTTTCGGCAACAGTACTCATCTAGATTTTCTGCAACTAGTACTCATCTAGATTTTCTGCAACTAGTACTCATCGAGGCGTAGCAGTTTTCTCACGCCCTTTTTTCGGATCGGAGGGAGTAGTACTTTTCTAAACTCTTGTTGCTTGTGTACTTCAGTGGTGACTCGTGGCAATCTGCGACGCTGGCTGATCTTTTTCGTTTTGGCGGCGTCAAATTTGCAAGTGTTGACACCACCAATGACAAGAAAGTGTTTGCGAGAACCTGGAATTTTTCTATTCCAAAAGAAAATTATGAGGATATCCAAGATCTCTACTTTCATGTGTTCAACAAAAAGAAAGCTGGAATGGCTACCATGGCAGTACAACTTATTGATCCCGTCTACAAAGACATGAAGAAGAAGGATTATCGGTGGCACAGCTACTGGGACAACAAAAATCTAGACATGGAACACATCACCTATGCTGCAATTGATGGGTTCCTCTCCCTAGAGTTGTACCGTGTTCTCAAGCCCTTGAGTGACGCCAAGAAGGCCGAAGAGGGAGGCAGATCAAGGAGGGCGAGGCCGAACCACACTTGGCACTAGATCACTTGCTGCTGCGTAGTATATATGCTACTTTTGGTCTTTGTAATTAGAGTATATGTGAAAGTGTTGATGAAAATTATTCGAGTAGTGAAAATTATTCGAGTAGTATATATGCTACTTTTGTTGTGAAATTGTTCATATTGTAAGTGCTATATCTAATTAGTAATGCAAATTATGTTACGTGAAGTCTGGTTTGAACTCAATGACAACTCTCCCTCGCTGGCGGTGTTCGAGTCTGTCCCTCCTCGAGGCAGAACTAGTGCTGCCGCCCTTCTCCTTTGGGTGGTGCGTCGAGTAGGGATGTAAGATGGAGTTTGTTATTCCTAAGAGGGACAAGCATCGGTGGCGACGCGGCTTTGATCTCTGTTTAGGAAAGGCCTTCTCTTGTGTTTGGTTTTTGCGTCTGTGGGGCATTTCTCGTACTAGCCGGTGTGGAGTGGTGTAAGTGAAAGTGTTGCTATCAACAAACTGTCAAGTTCATGTACTCAAACCACTATCTCCTATAAAAACCAGGTGCGCAATTGCGTACCCTCGAAAGAAGAAACAACTCTTTAACAATATTAATAAGTTCTGCTGAACGGTAACATAAAAAGGACATAATGTTTCACATAGTGCATCATGAAGTAGTACGGGAAGCAACACATAGTTTAAACAAAATAAACATTGTCTTCACAGGCACAACTTAGAAGATCTTGACAACTGGGCCAGCTTCCATGGGATCAGGTCTGAGTGGAAGGAGAGAATTCACCTTACGAAAGGTGACTTGTTCTCCCATCCACTCGTACCTCTTCCCGCGACACCTTAGCACGTCCTGATTACGCATCTTGATGTAAAGATACGCGGAGTCTCCCTCCTCGTGAGACTGGACAATTCGCCAGTTGGTATTACCCAACTTGCTAAGGAGTACACGGGAAACAATGAAAGATGATGGTCGCTGGTTGGGCGTTACCACAGCTTGAAGAACCTTGTCAGTGTGCAACCCCATATGCTCCTTAAGCGGAAGTATCACCAGATCGGAGACATGGACTGAGCATGCTGATTTTTCATCAACATTTCGTGATCTTGGAGGTTCTTCTTCAACATCTTCATCATCTTCTCCAGAGTCTTCTCCGGAGCCTCCATCCAATGACTCTTCTTCAGCTGTCGGCTCCTAAAATGCAATAAGCCAATATGTTAAATCTGATAATAACACCATAAATACAATCCATGTGGGCATGCACGTTTAATTAACCTAAAAGGTACTCTGTACAATTATTACAAAATGAGATATGAAATTGCAGTTGAAATAATGTGAAGATTATTGCAACCCAAAAAAGGTTCTAACACCATAAATACGAGAATCTAGGATGATAACGCACTATACAATTATTTCAACATTACATATGAAGTTGCAGTTCTAATTATTACATGATGAGATATAAAATGGCATTTAACAAAATGTAAATAAGACTCGAGGAATAAAAGAATAAAATTAGAAATCAAAATCGATCTACTCCCTCTTTCCTTGAATACAAGGCCACTATCAAAAATACAATTTCTATGTATACAAGGTCGCTATCTCTTTCAAAGAGAATTTGATTTCGATTCTACCACATAGAATGGTGCTCATTAATGTGAATGTGCCATGCAACCATAGAGTAATATGCCACACATACAAAATATTTAATTAGCACAAAACACAAGAGTTTATTCACATAATTGTTTCTGCTATTTAAAAGTTGGCTTTCTTTTCTTGGTATTTAGGAATTAAGTTAGTGGCCTTGTATAAAATAACGAATTGCAACCCAAAATGAGATGATATGTACATTGATATGCAATTGAAGCTGGCTATGAATTGATATGCAATTGAAGGCATGTACAAAATGAGATATGAAATTGCAGTTGAAATAAGGTGAAGATTATTGCAACCCAAAAAAGGTTGTAACACCATAAATACGAGAATCTAGGATGATAACACACTATACAATTATTTCAACATTAGATATGAAGTTGCAGTTCTAATTATTACATGATGAGATATAACAGGGGATCACCTAAATAAGAGCATGTATTTTATTAAGTTATGAGCCAGTAGAAATTGGACTTACTATAAGTAGATATATCCTACAAGAGTAGCTATTTGTACTTTTTCCTATAATTGGACATTGAAGCAATAGTCCTGTACTGCAAATAACTGAACATGCACTCATAGTTTCAGAATGGTACCCTTCAAGTATTGAAATTGCATGTAGGTAGTTGATAAAAAAAACACACGTCCATAACTAACAGAGATCACATAATTGTTTCTGCTATTTAAAAGTTGGCTTTCTTTTATTGGTATTTAGGAATTAAGTTAGTGGCCTTGTATAAAATAACGAATTGCAACCCAAAATGAGATGATATGTACATTGATATGCAATTGAAGCTGTCTATGAATTGATATGCAATTGAAGGCATGTACAAAATGAGATATGAAATTGCAGTTGAAATAATGTGAAGATTATTGCAACCCAAAAAAGGTTGTAACACCATAAACACGATAATCTAGGATGATAACACAGTATACAATTATTTCAACATTAGATATGAAGTTGCAGTTCTAATTATTACATGATGAGATATATAATGTCATTCGAAAAAATGTAAATAACAATTGTGAAATAAAAGAATAAAATTAGAAATCAAAATCGATCTACTCCCTCTTTCTTTGCATACAAGGCCACTATAAAAAATATAATTTCTATGTATACAAGGCCGCAATCTGTTCCAAAGAGAAATTGATTTCGATTCTACCACATAGAATGGTGCTCATTGATGTGAATGTGCCATGCAACCATAGAATAATATGCCACACATACAAAATATTTAATTAGCACAGAACACAAGAGTATATGTTGTTTGTAGCAATAAAAGAATTCTGAAAAAATGCATGTTACATATTCTTTTGAGTATCTCTATCGGCTAGTACTCCATGAATTACCTACATCACTAAATTCTGAAACACCTAGTTTGATCAGTACAGATTATCATTAGTACAAAAGTTTTTTTGGGAGAATTGCGCAATAGTTGGGCTGTGTTCCATCAAAGATACATGATATGTACATTGATATGCAATTGAAGGTGTCTATGAATTGATATGCAATTGATGGCATGTACAAAATGAGATATGAAATTGCAGTTGAAATAATGTGAAGATTATTGCAACCCAAAAAAGATTGTAACACCATAAATTGGGATACAATTATTACAACATGACTGTGAATACAAGGGCATTATCAAAAACCGAATTTCTTTTTTTAGAAAAATAGGGGTCGCCCCCCTGTTCCATTGACATGAAACAGCGCAAATAGCAAAATCACATCTTACAGTACCCAGGTTACAAGGTGGAGTCCAGGAACCAGGAAACTAAAAACGAAAATAGGCCAACAGCCACAAAGCTAGGGATGAGTTCTTGGCTTCCAGTGAACATCCAAAAAGCTAGAAATGAGTCTTTTGGCTTCCAGCGACACACACAGTAGAAGAACATAGGCAGTAGATAAACGAAACTACGGCGATAAGGTCCAAGCACTCCGCATTTGAAGCCAAAAACCCAATTTCTATCTATTCAAGGCCGGTATATCTTCAGTTTAAGATAGAAAGAACAGTAGATTCAAGTGCAATTGAAGGAATGCTTCAGTTCAGTTCAAACCCAAATCACGAGAACTCGAGGGCAATTGAAGGAACCCTGGATATCACAGACTAACCATAGCAAGTTCACTAAAACTAGATCTAGTTTTGTAAGAGGGATGTGACTCCGTCGGCGCGGCAGTCG
>CM054062.1:331191127-331342596 GCA_028641055.1 Alopecurus myosuroides | reverse complement strand
TCTCTTAGTAAGATGGGGTTCTCCGTCTTCTTTGATGGTGATATTATGGTCCTTTTGAGGAGCAAGACTCTTGACGTCGCTCACGTGGGACATGTTGAAAATGAGTTGTATGTGGTAGACTTTTCTAGTCAACCAAACACTCAAGCAATGTGTCTTTTCGGAAGGCGACTTGGGATGGTTATGGCATCGCCGGCTATCCCATGTCAACATGAGAACTTTGCAAAGTCTTCACAAAAGTGGCCTTATTGTTGGACTAAAAGAAAATGTTTCCTTTGCAAAGGATCGCGTTTGTAGGTCGTGTGTTGAAGGGAAGATGCATGACATTGTGCACAAGGCCAAGACTATTATCTCATCAAAGAGATCTTGGAGCTTCTCCATGTTGATCTCTTTGGTGCCGTGCCCGAGGCAAGTCTTGGCGGCAAGAAGTACTGCTTGGTGATTGTCGATGATTATTCAAGATACACTTGGGTTTATTTCTTCAAGTGCAAGAGTGAGACCCAACAAACCATCATCGACTTCTCCAACGAAGTGCAACGTCAACACAATGTGCAAATCATGGCTATTAGGAGTGATAATGGGTCGGAGTTCAAGAACTATACATTGAATGAATTTCTTAGTGAAGAAGGCATTCGTCACCAATACTCCGCCACTTACACTCCTCAACAAAATGGTGTTGCCGAAAGGAAGAATCGCACTCTCATGGATATGGCAAGGACCATGTTGGCGGAGTACTCTTCTCCCCAATATTTATGGGCCGAGGCCGTATCCACCGCATGCCACTCCTCCAACCGCCTCTACATCCGCAAAGGCTTGAGCAAGACCCCATATGAGATCCTCACCGGCAACAAGCCAAACGTATCCTACTTCCGTGTATTCGGTTGTAAGTGCTTTTATTTGATCAAGGGTATTAGGTTGTCGAAATTTCAATCCAAAACTATTGAGGGTATTTTTGTTGGTTACGGTGCCGAATCCCACACTTATAGAGTCTATGACAAAGCCTCACGGATTGTCATAGAATCTGTAGTGTGGTGTTCGAGGAAAATGACGGCTCCCAAGTGGCGCAATTTCATGTTTCAAATGTAGATGTTGAAATGCCTCAAGAAGCCCATAGGAAGGATGGGTGTGGATTCTTCCGCCCCATCGAGGGACACCTTATGGCGACTCGAGAAGGACTATGCTCTACCCAAGTGGAGCCCTCCTCTACATTTTAAGATCAAGCCAAGGAGTCAACTACTACACCTAACCGAGAACATATTCAAGACCCTCCTCTCATTGATCAAGTGACTCCGCAAGTCGTACCCACTCCTCTCACTAATGCGAGTCAAGATCAAGGCCAAGATCAATCATCCTCTTCATCCTCTTCTCAAGTTGAAGCTAGTATTGAAGATATTGTTGATGACAATATTGATGATCAAGGCCATGTTGGTCAAGATGGGGACCCAAATGATCAAGATGATCAAGTGATTCCTCCTCGCAATAATGAGGAGATCGAAGCCCGTCGCATCAAAAGGATAAGAAGAGCTTTGAAGCAAATTGATGCCCAAGATGACAAGGTCTTGAGGATGTTCAAGCTAGAAGATCCACTAGAAGGCAATTGGCTCATTTTTGTGAGCATCAAGCTCATATCTATATGGTGGAGCCTAAGAAAGTGTTTGAAGCTCTTGAGGACTCCGATTGGGTTGAAGCTATGCATGATGAGCTCAATAACTTTGAGCGCAACAAAGTTTGGAGATTGGTTGAGAAACCCAAGGATTGCCACAATGTTATTGGCACCAAGTGGATTTTCAAGAACAAGCAAGATGATAATGGCATTGTCATTAGGAACAAGGCAAGATTGGTCGCTCAAGGTTACACCCAAGTTGAAGGCATTGACTTTGATGAAACCTATGCGCCCGTGGCTCGCCTTGAGTCCATCCGTATCCTCCTTGCTTATGCTTCCTCACATAATTTCAAATTGCAACAAATGGATGTGAAAAGTGCTTTCTTGAATGGTCCACTAAAAGAGGAGGTATATGTTAAGCAACCTCCGAGGTTCGAGAATCTCAACTTTCCCAACCACGTTTACAAACTTGACAAGGCTCTCTATGGTCTCAAACAAGCACCTCATGCTTGGTATGAGCCACCTTAGGGAGTTGTTAGATGATCGTGGTTTCGAAGTTGGGAAGATTGACCCCACTCTCTTCACCAAGAGAGTAAAGGGAGAGCTTTTCATATGCCAACTCTATGTGGACGATATCATCTTTGGCTCAACTAACCAAGCTTTCAATAATGAGTTCTCTAAGCTTATGACTGACAGGTTCGAGATGTCTATGATGGGTGAGCTTAAATTCTTCCTTGGCTTTGAGATCAAGCAATTGGCTCGTGGGACTTTCATTTCTCAAGCCAAGTATACCCAAGATATGATCAAAAGGTTTAACTTCCAAGATGCTAAGATCAAGACATCTCCTATGCAAGTCAAGTGTCATCTTTCTCGTATCCAAAAGGGAGTAAGGATGTGGACCAAAAGCTTTATCGTTCTTTGATTGGTTCTTTTGCTCTATCTTTGTGCATCTAGGCCCGATATCGTTTTGAGTGTAGGTGTGTGTGCAAGGTATCAAGCGGCTCCTAAGGATTTCCATTTAATGGCGGTTCATAGGATCTTTCGTTATTTGGTTCATACCTCAAGATTTGGTTTGTGGTACCCAAAGGGGGCACAATTTTCTCTCAATGGATATACGGATTCCGATTGGGCGGGGTGATCAAGATGATAGGAAGTCAACTTCCGGGGCTTGCCAATTTCTTGGTAGGTCCCTTGTAAGTTGGTCCTCGAAGAAACAAAATTGCATCTCTCTCTCCACCGCCGAAGCCGAATATGTTGCCGCCGCAAGTGCTTGCACCCAATTGCTATGGATGAGGCAAACTCTCAAGGAATATGGAGTTCATTTGGACAAAGTACCTCTTCTATGTGACAATGAAAGTGCTATCAAGATTGCATACAATCCGGTGCAACACACAAGGACGAAGCACATTGAGATTCGCCACCACTTCATCCGTGATCACGTGGCGAGAGGAGACATTGCACTCGGTTATGTGCCCACCAAGGACAATCTTGCGGATATTTTCACGAAGCCACTTGATGATGCAAGGTTCTTGTTCTTGAGGAATGAGCTAAATGTGATTGATTCAAGGAGCTTGACTTGACTATCTTGCGCACACCCCTATAGATGAAACGTGTTCGAGTTGAGATGTAGGCATGGACATAGGGGGAGTGTTATCCTAACACATTGGGTTCTCCCTCCCCCCATTATGCCCATAGCAAAAATTCATTGTGATCTCTCTTTTTCTAATGTTGAATTGTGAGCTTCAATGTTGAGTTTTGGCAATGCCCCAAGATATATCTTCGCGGTTGCATACCAAGAACTCTTACATGGTGGCTTCGGCCACCAACCTCTTCGTTTCGAAGAGTTGGATCTTAGTTGGGTTTTTCTACTTGTCATTTCATTGCATTTCGTGTGTTTTTCCCGTCTAAGTGGTTCTTCCCAGGAAAATCCCACTCAATTGGTATTTTAGTTGGTTGATTCTTGCTCTTGAGAGGGATAAGTACTAGTCTCAGTTTGTTAAATCTATCCTAAGCCTTTCTCTCAAAAAGCCTTTCTTTTCTAAGCACTAGTGTCGTCCGTTGAAAACGAGGAAATTTCGAATCAGGAGGCAGTCGAAATTTCCGGTTCAGTTTTGAACCGGAATATCCGGCTGTATCGGAATATCCGGTTCAAACTTGAACCGGAATATCCGGTTCGGCGCACTTCATAAAGCCTGGGGCCCGACGGGGAGGGGCAGTTCTTGCCTTTTTTTCCCGTCCGCTCCTCTCCACCAAATCGCCGCCGCCGTGATTCTTGGCCTCCCGGGCCGTTTCCTCCGCGAGATCTTGGAGCTTTGGCCCGGATCTTGTTCTCCTCGCGTTTTGGAACGTTTCTACCCAAGCATTTTTCTCCATGGATCCCGGTAATGTTCAAATCTCTTGAATCTTGGTGCTATAACCTTACCTTCCATGGATTTGCGTTTTGTTGGCTATGCTTGGTAGACCTCATTCCGAAGAGGACCCCCCTACATGCTAGAAACCATAGACTAGATTCCTTGTTTGCAATCCCTGTGGAAATCTGAGATTTAGATTGATTTTGTGCTGATCCGCAACCTACCGGAATATCCGGTCCACGACTGAAGCGGAATATCCGGGTAACCAGAATATCCGGTTCAGTTTTGAACCAGAATATCCGGCTATGTCCAGTACTGTTTTAGGACAGCCCCAAATTGATCTTTCCCAGATTTCTACCTCGATTGTTTCCTGGAATCTCCTCTATCGTTTCTATGCATGATTGTATCCGTTGTGTGACACTAGTGTACCCATCTTGTGCTATCCCCCTACTATCTTGTTTCACAGGTGGTGACCACGAACGGAGTGTTCCGAAGCACAAGAAGCAAGTTTCTACCCGTAACAAGAGGAAACCTCGGCTCAACTATAAGACCGACATTCCTACTCAGGATTTCAATGAGCTCAGAAAGCAGGATGCCTATCTTCTCCGAGGGTTGCAAATATTGATTCTCGATTCTGGAATCTGGAGCAGTCCTATATTTATGCTGACATCTATTGTGACTACCGCTATCCGTGCCGCCCTATGCATCCATTTGACCATGCCGCTCTCAAGGCCAAGGAGGAATTTGCTGATGCAGCCAATGTTGTTGAGCGTTTCGGTCTGGTGAAGCTTATGGAGACTCAGTGCAACTACAACACGCAGCTTGTGATGCAGTTTATGTCCACCCTCGTGTTCTCCACTGGGGATATTGTGACCCATCTCAAGTGGATGTCTGAGGACACACCTTGTGAAGCATCTTTTGAGAGGTTGGCTCGGCGTCTTGGATACTCTTACAGCGAGCACCCTCCTCTTGGTCGCCGCGTCCATGAGGTTGATAGGCCGAGGAGGGAGGTGTCCATGGCTGAGCTATATGCCCCTGGTTTCACTGTTGGGGGACTTGAGGGACTTCTTCCACTTTATGATCAGCTGGTGCGTATCTTCAGAGCTTTCCTTGTGCCGAGTGGAGGTAACAACGATGCCCTCACCACTCCTCTGTGCAACCTTCTGATTCTGGCTAAGGAGTGTATGGAGGAAGAGGACCCGTCTGTCTCCTATACTGTGGATGTGATGGACATCATCTTTCACGAGCTCTATGCTGCTATGATTGGTGGCTACACCATTCCCTATGCTCCCTATATCATGATGCTTATCAAGTATGAGATGAGGAAAGAGTACAACCGAGTTACCCATGGTTGAGCACAAGGTCAGGAAGCTGTATGTCAAGAGGAAGCTGAAGACTGCGGCTGCTTCTCAGAGTGCTCCATTTGAGGGTGGTTCCTCTATGGGTGGTCCTTCTGGCTCTCAGTCTGCTCCCAGGGCGCCTATGTCTGATATCACCACCTTGCGCCACGTCAGGAAGCTCTCCTGGTTTCAGCGCAACGTGCTCTGCATGAAGGTGGACATTCACAAGGAACAGTACAGGGCGTATCGCAGGGACTCTGACTTGGCTAGCTCTCAGCGACAGATTCTCCATCACATGAGTGGTGGCACTGGTGATGTTCCTGCTCCTATTGCTGCTCAGTCCTTCTCTGCTTGGTCTGCTGGGGATTCCACTCCTTGGGAGAGCATTGAGGCGGCTCTCAGGTCTACTCAGGAGACTGCTACTCGAGCTCATGATGCGGCTGCTGATGAGGAGGAGTCTGATGATGAGGAGGAGTCGGATGCTTAGACCGTGTCTGGGACGTTAGATTAGCTATTTCCCTCCTTTTTGGTGTCTCGATGCCAAAGGGGGAGAAGTAGCTATTATAGACTACGGGATTTGCATGGGTTCGGGCACAAGCATTTGCTTTTATCCTTCCTTTGAGAGCTTGTGCCCATTTTATCTTCCTTTGTCGTGCTTGTGAACTTATGTCGTTTATTGTGTCGTTTAAAACTATGTGTGCTATTATGTGTGTGACTATGTTGGTTATCTGGATATTATCATGGTTTATCTATTTATGGTGTGATGGTTATCTATCGTATATGTTGAGGAGATTATCTATGGTTGTGCTTGGTTATTCTTGGATATATCATTCTCGCACAAGGTATATACTTCTTTACACTCAACATATTGGTGATGTTGTCTCATTGTCATGTTTGCTACTTGTTGAAAATTTCTCCCTATACATCATTGCATCCATTTGCGTTTGAGGCAAACAAAAGCTATGCATAGAGATAGGGGGAGAGATTTCCATCTTGTTTCAAGCATGATTACTGTCAAGGTTTATTGCAAATCTTAGTATTGTCATCTAACACCAAAAAGGGGGAGATTGAAAGTGCATTTCGTTTTCCCAGTGTTTTGTGTGTTAGTTAACAATACTAAGTACATTATTTATCGAGGTGTTTAGTGTGCAGGTGTTATACTTAACATCGGCATCGATCACCGAAAAGTCGGTGAAGTTTGGCCTGAGGTTTTTGGGACAGAACTCAACCGGATTATTCATCCTGGACCGGATATTCCGGTTGCTGAGAAAGGAGCACAAAAATGGCTAAGGACTGAGAGTTTCGCATACTGGAGTCAACCGGATTATTTGGTCCGGATTATTCATCCTGGACCGGATATTCCGGTTGCTGCGAAAAACTGCTAAGGACTGGAAGTTTTGCTCACAGAAGTGAACCGGATTATTCGGACCGGATTATTCATCCTGGACCGGATATTCCGGTTGCTGCGAAAATTGGCTAAGGACCGGAAGCTTGGAGCTACTGGAGTCAACCGGATTATTCGGACCGGATTATTCATCCTGGACCGGATATTCCGGTTGCTGCGAAAAATGGCTAAGGACTGGAAGCTTGGAGCTACTGGAGTCAACCGGATTATTTGTACCGGATATTTCATATCAATACCGGATATTCCGGTTGCAGTTGAAGAAGTGGAAAAATGGCTAAGGACTAGAAGATTTGCGTACTGGCATCTACCGGATTATTTGTACCGGATTATTTCAGATCAACCGGATAATCCGGTCCAGCACTGCAGATCTGCGTGGAGCAAACTGACCGGATATTCCGGTCCAAACTTGGACCGGATATTCCGGTACCTTTTTTCCTGCACAACGACTAGTTGTGAGGAGGGACTATAAATACCCCTCCTCTTCTTCCTCAAGTTCTAGTTCTTCCCCTTAGCATTGGTGAGCATTTAAGAACTCACCAAATCTCTCATAACTCCCAATCCCTCCACCCAATCTTGAAGATCTTTGGAGGATTGAAGGAGAAGGCCCCGATCTACATCTTCACCGACCCGTTCTTCATTTCCCCCTCTCTAGCTAGAGGGATCTTGCCTAGGGTTTCCTCTTGTGGAGAACCTAGGCATCTTGTTTCTTGTTGGTGATTCAAGAAGTGTTGGGAGCCCCCAATTAAGTTGTGGGTGTGTGCCCCAAGGTGTTTGTAAAGGATTTGTTCCCCGCCTCAAAGGGGTTCTATAGTGGAAGGTGAACTAGGCCTTTGTGGCGAAGTTCATCGGAGAATAGGGTGAAGCCTTAGTGGCGTTGAGTAGGCCTTTGTGGCGAGCTCACACCCCTCCAACGAGACGTACTCCCCTAAAAAGGAGGAACTCGGAAATACATCGTGTCTCCGTGTGCTTCCATCGGTTACCTCGTTCCTCCCTCTCTTTACTTACTTGTACTTGTTGCTTTGATTGATTGTCTTGTCATATAGGTAAATTCATCACTAGTTGCACTATCTAGAGAATTTACCTTTCTTGTCAAGCCTAAATTTGAGAAAAATTAAAATTTGCCGTAGCACCTATTCACCCCCCCTCTAGGTGCCTATACTTTACTTTCAAAATTGTGTGACACATGCCTACAAAATGCACACTTATTTTAGCTTGTTTGTTTTTCCTGGACTTTAGCATGGTTGCATGTGATTCTTGGTTGCGATCTCTTGGCATATCACATATGATGTAGAGTTATTAGAGTTTATGCTTGATTTTATCTATCTCGTGAAAGCATATGACACATTTTATTTCGTACACTTACATGTGCAAAGAGCAAGGGAATGCTGGAGGTCTGGAGTTGGAGGAGGCTGTATCTCGAAATGGAAGGTGGCTGGCGAGACATGAGGGGCGGCGTTGGCGGGCGTTCTAGGGTTCCATGGTAGGAGGTCCGGGATGAGAGGTCGGAGACGATGGGCCGAGGCCGTTGCCATAGGTTGTTTGTTTTAGACCGCGGGATGTTTTACCAGATTGTAAGGGTCTAAAATGCAGAAGTCAATTTTGTCACGAATGGCGGACTATGGTGCGTTGAACACGGAACCTTATATTCTTTTCAGGCTCCAAGATTCTTGTCCCTTTTATGCTCTATCGGACATAGAAATAATTGAGATTTGATTCGGTGGCTTTGTACAATGTTATACTCTTTTTCATATGCATATGTCATTTGTCTCATATTTTGCATACATAGAAAATAATGGAAATGCAAAGTAACCTCATAAAAAAACTTTCAAATAAGTTGACATAATATCTCCCAAATGGATACTATAAACTAGTCTTTTCTATAAAATCTAGGTGTTACTTTGTTGCTTGATAATTTACTATCTTCTTCCTCTATAAGAAAATGACTCGAGACATGTCACATTTATTTACATAGAGGAAACAAACAAAATCAATAGTTGAATATTTGCATCTGATTTACTAGTACACCTGTTTTTTTAGTAGCTTCACTCTTACTATGATAATTGCATGCCTGACATAATTGCATTTAGGTGATTATCCAGGGATAGAAGAAACATCAGCGCGCTGATGCGAGTAAATGAGTGGGTTGACCACAACGTATAATGTTGAACAATGGGAAAATGGGTGAAGTTTAGGGGCTGGTGGGAGAAGGGATCATACATACATCATTTTCATGCGTTGGCGGTCTGTCTTTCAGTTTGTTGGGCTGAAGAAGATCAAAAGTGGTTTCAGTGACCCAATTTTTTTTTGACATGAATAACTTAAATTTTAATCCCTCATAGATGTTGCCGTTAAAAATTGTTGGTTAAAAAGGTGTCTTTGTTTGCATACCCTACACGTTGGGAGTATTAAGTGCAACAAGTTTACATCATGATGAAAGAAAAGAGACCCCGTGACAACACACAGACATTTAACTAGTCAATCGTTAAAAAATTTAGGAAAAAAGATCCCTTTCAGCTTCTATAGAGGCACAATCTTCTCCCCTGAGCCAACTAGTAGTTTTTTCTTGGGAAAATTTGCTAATGGACACCGTTATTTCGTGTGCTTTGCCAAGACACGGTAAACTTTTATGCCTTTGCTAAGTACCATTATAATTTCGTGGTCATTTGCCCTAACACACCGCACGTACCAAAACGGAAAGGACAATCTTTTTGAGTGATTTGACCATCTTAAATTCTTAATTAAACCTTTTTTTTTTTGCCATTCATTTATGTCAGGATGGACGGGATCAATGCTTGTTGCCACTGGAGGTGCATTGCTTGGTGGCCGGTGTGTGAGCTGCCGTGAGCAAGCAAATGAAATGCCCCTTCCGTTGATTAGCAACGCATGAACCAGAATAAGAAAAAAAAACCAACGTCCATTCTTTTTTCTTGTGCTTCAGCTTGCCATCTCGACGAGAAACAACATCACGAGGGAGCCAACTAAAATCGGGATTCCTTGGCCGCGGGACTGCTGGCTGGAGGGGCAGGGCCTGAAGACTAGGCGAAGGGAGAGAGTCGGGGGGCAACGAATCCAGCCGGAAGCCAAGAGGGTAGGGCGGAGATCAGGGCCGGCAGCACAACGTCGTGCGAGGCGGGGCGGGGAGCTGCATCAGCGGCGCAGCAGGGTGCCGCAGGTCGGGGCGCCGCCTCCAACCAGAAGCTAATAGGACGGGTTGGAGATCCAGGACGGCAGCGCAGCGTCATGCGGCGGAGAGCTGCACCTGCAGCGCAGCTGGGTGAGGCAGGTCGGGCGCCGCCAGTTCCCTTTGCGCTTGTTTTCTTCTGCCTGAAAATGCCCTACTCTGCTCATAAGACGAAGGGATAAGATAGTCAACTCAGGCATGAAAATTGACCTTTCCGTTTTTGTACACGCGGTGTGTTAGAGCAATACCACGAAATTATAATGGTACCTAGCAAATGCATAAAAGTTTAGTGTGTATTGGCAAAGGACGTGAAATAACCGTGTCCATGAGCAAAATTTCCCTTTTTTCTTCGACCGTATTGGATATCCATGAACCGGTCACGTAGACACCACTAAATAGAACCCACCGTGGGTATGTTAAGTCTTTATATTACAGAGAGAAAGGGGACTGTATTCAAATTTGCATAGCATGAAACATTATGGAGTACTCCCTCCGTTCAACAATAGATGACTTCCACATATCTAGATATAGATGTATCTAGACATTGGAAGTCATCTATCGTTGAACGGAGCGAGTATCTCGGAAGGAATATCTTGGGCTTTCTGGACATGGGAAATGGACGACCATCATTTATAGCAACCTGGAAAACCGAAAAAGGCGCAAAAGCTTTGGAAATGGACGGCCCCTAATTTTACCTCTCGAGACGGGCCGTGACTCACTGGCGCTGCCGGCAATGCGGCAACACACACACACACCGGAGCGAGCGAGTCCACCACATTTCCCCCACCGTCTTCACACAGCCATTCCCCTCCTCTCAACCCCAAATGCTCCCCCACTCCGCCCCCCCAAAACCCTAGCCCACCGCCGATGCCGCCCACGCCGGAGCCGGAGGTCCCGGCGTGGCTCCGCGGCCTGCCGCGAGCGCCGGAGTACCGCCCCACCGAGTCCGAGTTCGCCGACCCCATCGCCTTCCTCACCCGCGTCGAGCGCCACGCCGCCGCATACGGCATCTGCAAGGTCATCCCGCCCTACCACCGCCCCCCACGCCGCCACGTCTTCGCCCGCCTCAACCGCTCCCTTCTCGCCTCCAACTCCCCCGACCCCTCCTCCAACCCTACCTCTGACCCCTCCCCCGACCCCGCCGCAGCCGTCTTCACCACCCGACACCAGGAGCTCGGCACCCCGCGCCGCGGCCGCCCGCCCCCGCACGTCCTCAAGCAGGTATGGCAGAGCGGGGAGCGCTACACGCTCAACCAGTTCGAGGCCAAGTCCCGCGCCTTCTCCAGGACCCAACTAGCCGGCCTCCCCCGCGACCCCGCCCCGTCCCCGCTCGCCGTCGAGTCCCTCTTCTGGAAGGCCGCCGCCGACCGCCCCATCTACGTCGAGTACGCCAACGACGTCCCCGGCTCCGGCTTCGGCCCCTCCACCCAGCCCCACCCCCGCCGCAAGAAGCGCAAACGTGACCGCATCTCAGACTCCACGGACGAAGGAGGAGATGAGAAGGCCGCGGTGGGCTGGAGGCTGTCCAGCAGCCCCTGGAACCTGCAGGCCATCGCCCGCGCGCCCGGCTCCCTCACCCGTTTCATGCCTGACGACGTCCCAGGAGTCACCTCCCCCATGGTCTACATCGGGATGCTCTTCAGCTGGTTCGCGTGGCACATCGAGGACCACGAGCTCCACAGCCTCAACTTCCTCCACACCGGCGCGCCCAAGACGTGGTACGCAGTTCCCGGGGACCGGGCCGCCGAGCTCGAGGAGGTCATCCGCGTGCATGGATATGGAGGCAACCCTGACCGCCTTGGTATTGCCTTTTTCCTGTGTTTGTCCTATCCACGCCGCGTATGTTGTAGCATTGTGAGATTGTTTGTTTGTGCAGCGTCGCTGGCGGTGCTTGGTGAGAAAACCACATTGATGTCTCCCGAGGTCATTGTAGCTGCTGGTCTTCCCTGCTGTAGGTACAATATCTGAAATGGTCACTGCTCAATGTTTTCTAATCAGTAGTTTTAATATCCATCTCTGTACTGATACATGCATCCTGCATTTCTGCTTCAGATTGGTACAATATCCTGGCGAGTTCGTGGTGACGTTCCCAAAGGCCTACCATATTGGGTTTAGCCACGGTCAGTTACATCATCCAGCCTTTAGATTTAATTACACCATTCAGTCTGTCATGATGCTGCTAATTGTTGACCCATCCATTCCAGCTGTGATGTACTTTTATATTTATGGCACTGGCAGTAAAATTGAATGATCCGTGATTGCGTGTATACTGATGTGTGCTTCTCTTGTTGTTGTACTTTTACCAGGATAGCCATATATCTGCATGCCTGTAAGATTAGTATATTAGTTCACGGGCACTACTGTAAATTTAGACCCCCTTGAGGTTCTCGCTTATATTTGAGATCAGAGACTACTATAAGAACAATTTATTTTGGGCGACCAACAGATAGTCTACGATGTATAAAGTGAAGATCTACATGTTTTCATTTTCTTTGTTTCTGTGAATTTAGTTAGCAGTTCTAAATGGTCTGACAGATATATTACAGGATTTAATTGTGGAGAGGCTGCCAACTTTGCAACTCCCCAGTGGTTAAAGTTTGCCAAAGAGGCCGCAGTTCGAAGAGCTGTGATGAATCATCTTCCAATGCTCTCTCATCAACAGCTACTATATTTGCTAGCAGTTTCCTTTATATCCAGGTAAACTTTGTTTTTTTCAGTGATTCTACATACAGATCAATGCAGCAGAATAGTAGTAACCTTTTGTCTTCCATAACAAGCCACAAATGGTTCCTAAAAAACAAGCCAATTGGTACAGCTAGCTGTTTAATCAGATGTACTTGTTAGCTATGGCTAACAAAGTGACTGATCATATCTCTTGCCTCAAAATTTATCGTGAGTGCTTTAAAAAAACACTCACTGGGGTATTCACTGGTCAAATGATTAGATATGAGTTCAAAAGCAGTTGTACATTTATCGTGTAAACCAAAGTAGCGAACCAAATGTATGTGCTCATATCACGTAGATAGAAGTTTTGCTGTTACAACATGGAAATGAGTTATTCAGTAGAACATCCTCAATGCAATCTACCCAAAGCTTACATGCTGTTGAAGGGTGCATGTGCTTAGCATGTCGCTTGCCAACCATTATCCTGCTAGTTTGTAGGAGATAGAGTCACTAGTAATTCTGTAATTGCAATGTGATTTAACATAAATTATAAATTGGGTTTGGTGATCTATGCTAGTTCAGATGTTATTTATTAATACATTATGTTAATGATAAAGTTAATAAGTTTTTGGTCTACATTTCTATAAATTTAAGATAGTTTAAATTACCATTGCCATTCCACTCTTTGGAATAGAAGAGATAGCCTGGTTGAATGTAACACTTGGATAGGAATTCATATGTAAGTGGACAAATAATACATGTTGACATCATTAATACCATACAACGATAATGTATTTGCTTGTATCTTGCCTGAATTAAACATGAAAAGTAAAGTTGAAAACTTTGAACGAGTTTAGAAGAACACTAAGATGCCCAAACACATGTGTTTGGCATATAATCAGAACATAATGGCAGGAAACCTATCAATGATAGTGTCCCTAGGGGTCCATTAATTTCTTGGGAAGCTAGCCACATTTTCCCAAAAGTCACTAACAATGTCATCACTTTTATTTTATATCATTGAGATATATGTGTTCCTTGTTTGTTAAAAAATATGGTTCTAATTATGTTGGACAATACCATGATTGATGGCCTCCTATGCCGGCAATTTATTGGTTAAGAAAAGAAGTAACATAAAAAACTCGGCCAACCAAGGGCTAGCACCTGTCAACACTTTTCAAAGAAAAACGACCAAGGCACCAGTCTTTTCGTGGAAATAATTCTGCCCTACAGAGTCGAACGCTGGTTGATGATGCTAGCACACCCCCACCAATCGAGCGAAGCTTGGTTCCAAAAAAAAAAAAACTTTAACAGAAGAAGCACACATGCTGTAGATTCTAATCACTATCTATGGTTCTCTTAGTGTCCATGGTATAGTTACAAATTTAGTCATGCTTATCTCTAGTGCTTTTGGTGTCCATATTAGAAACATGAGTCTGCCACATGCTTATTATGTTTATCATTCAGAACTTTGAATCTAGTGGATTATTTTAATTTCAGAACCCCCAGAGAATTATTGTATGGAATTCGAACCTCTCGTTTGAGAGACCGGAGAAAAGAAGATAGGGAACTACTGGTCAAACAGGAATTTTTACAGGATATGATTAGTGAAAATGAACTTCTGTGTTCTTTTCTCAAAAAGAAATTAATTGCTAATGCTGTTCTATGGGAGCCTGAATTGCTGCCGTCTTCTACTGCTCTACATTCATGCTCCTCTGGTCCAAAAGCTCCTGGGAAGGCTGATGATGGCCACAGTATCGAATCTATCACCAAAGAAAATGGTTCATATAATGGTATTGTACATATGGGTGCGACACAACCTAAATGCATGTCTATGGATAGCAAATCGTCCGATGCTATGTCTGCTTCTGAGGGGCAAAAACTTGATACAGACACTGATGATGAGAGTGACCTGCCTTTTGATTTGAGCATTGATTCTGGCTCATTAACCTGTGTTGCTTGTGGAATTCTTGGCTTCCCATTTATGGCGATTTTACAACCCTCCAAAAAAGCATTGGAAGAGATGTCCGTTGTTGATAGGGAAAAACTGAAGCTGAATTGTGAAAAGAACCATTCAAATGTACCTCCATGTTCTCCTGATCATAGCAATTCAGGTATCTTTTTTCTTACTTCCCAAGCTATCTTCTGGGTGCAGGAAATAAGCGAACCTTATCATGAGGGATGCAGATATTTTCTGTCTAGAACTGTATTCTCATTGCCATTTGCCAATCGTTTTCTCTTATAAATCTCAGTGGGATTGAATTTGTAGCATCCTTGAATTTATAATTTGGACATGATTTTAGCACACTACAGTTTATAGATATTCACAAATGGGCTATGCTATCATTAATTTCATCGTAAATGAATTTTTCTATTATACTGTGCATACTGTCAGCCTAATTAATACACAACAAAATTTACCTTTCTAATATTACTTCTCGGCAAGATTTTTTTGTGTGCTGATTTTGCTGGTGATACATTGACACATTAGTGAACTTCTTTTCCTGTTGTTTCATATTTATTACCAACATGCACGTATACAAATATGTGCCCTTGCTTGTTTATTGAAGATATTATCTTGTACTTTTCCATCCTTTTTATTTCAGGTTCAGCCACAATTATATGGTTATTTTTCTTGTATGTTTGAAAAATTGACAAAGGTTTCTCCTTGTTTATCAGGACGTCCATTTATTGCCAACAGACCTTCCAAACCTGTGGAACAGGCTAACTTCATTCATCAGAATGGGAAGTCCACAGATAAGGAGCTTGATGGACCCTTGCTGCTACATAGCAATAGTTCACATTCTTGCAGCAGTGAAAATACCCTTCATCCATGCATTAACACAGAGACAACCGAGACAAAAATATTGAACGCTGGTTTTGGTACAGAATCAAGTAAACAAATTGGCAGAGGTGACATTAATGTGCAAGCCGTAGAAAGTTGTGCTGGCAGCTGGAATATAACTTCTGCATTTGTACGGCCACGAATCTTTTGCTTGCAACATGCCCTTGAGATTGAGGAGTTGCTTGAAGGCAAAGGTGGTGCACACGCTCTCATCATTTGCCATTCAGGTAGGTTATAAGGCTAACTTCTTTTGTTCTCATATTCTGTTTATTGGCGATGCCTGAGGCATGTTGCCTGATCCTTCGCACTGGATGTGGAATCAGTAACTCCTCTTTTGAAACACTTGTGTTGTGTCATCATGTTTGTTTCATTAAAGCTTTGTTTTAAAATAATATGCTTGCTACAATAATTTAGCTTGTTTCTAGCTGTGGAACTTATTTCTTTGCAACTAATAAGTCATATGGCCTCTTTCACAATGAAGAGACTCTTACTATACTGTGCAAAGTAGTGTATATATTTGGTATTGTTGAATACAAAATAGTAACAAATCCCAAAAAACATGTGCAGGAGCCCTGTACTAGGAAGAACTCTGAATTCATTAATAAAGTAAATATATTTTGAGGATAGACTACTGAGAATACAATTGAACTGGGGTGCTGGTGTTATGCAAGGGAACTCCACGTACAATTAATGGCAGTATTATCTTCCATCTATGTAAATGACAGATTATATGTGAGTTGACTGTTCTAATTGTATCATCTATCTCCATCCTATTATGTAAATGAGTTTCCTTTTGGTTTCTATGCAAAGCGGTATAGAATAATGCAATGATGAAATACTTGTTTACTTAGCAAAAAGGGTCATCCGAAAACCATAGATCAAAACGATCACCCGAAAACCATAGATCAAAAGGATCACTTTCAAATATTGCACTTGTGCTTCACAACATGAGCAATTCGGTATGGAAAAAAGAACGATTCAGGGAGCACTTACCCCGCATTGTGACCAAAGTGCGCTGATTATAGCTGCATAGAAATGATCCTAGCTGGGACCTTTTGCTTCCTTCCAAACATCTTACTTGAATTCTTGTTCTGAATCATGATTCAGAACTAATTCTAGAAATGTTGATAGCTCTTATTTGATTGGTGTATTTCTTGAAGTTTAATTTTCCTCTTAATTTTTTTGCAGATTACACTAAGCTAAAAGCACTGGCAATATCAATTGCTGAGGAAATCGAGTTTCAGTTTGACTGTAAAGATGTTCCACTTGCAAATGCATCCAAATCTGATCTACATCTAATCAACATTTCAATTGATGATGAGGGGTATCAGGAAGATGGAAGAGATTGGACGTCACAGATGGGTCTAAACATGAAATATTTTGCCAAGCTTCGGAAAGAAACACCAGGGTGTCAAGAGCAACCTCCTTTATCGTTTTGGAAGAGATTAGACATCACAGATAAGCCTTCTGCACCTGTGTCTGTTGTTCCAAATCTCAAATGGCTCTGCAGAAAAACACGAACCTCATACAGGGTTGTTGGTTATGTTTCCAGTCATAATGCCACAGTAACTCCTGAGGAAGTTAACCCTGCAGTTACAAAAACTAGGATGGGTGCTTCTGGAAATACTGATGAGAATGGCAAAAAACAGCGAACTGTTGAACAAGCTGCCCCCCTGCAGCCAAGTAGGTTGCAAGAAGCTGATGATATCGACATGTGTTCCGCAGACAGTGATCAAGACATGCATTCTCTCAGTGATATTCCCATTGCTTTAGCTGAATATCCAATGACGCATCAGGTTTCTGAAGGTCCAGTAAGTGTTAGTACTTGTGACGATTCAGATTGTTCAGTCAATTCTCAGGATTCACCTGCAGTGCCAGATGACTATAATACCATTGGACAG
Organism: Alopecurus myosuroides; assembly: GCA_028641055.1. NCBI lineage: Eukaryota > Viridiplantae > Streptophyta > Magnoliopsida > Poales > Poaceae > Alopecurus > Alopecurus myosuroides. The sequence goes on along the minus strand of CM054062.1, from coordinate 331,325,309 downwards.
CAACGAGTGCAGTCAGATGAGCTGACTAGTTCCGCGAGTATGTCTGTACAGCAGTTCCTTGTCAGTGGAAGTATGACCGCGGAAGGTAGCAGCAATCATGAAATGACAGAGTCCTGTAATGTCACTTCAGAGTGCAAAGATAAACTGCTGCGAGTTCAACAAGAGCAGGATCACATTGAACTTTGTAATGATGCTGACAGAGACTTGGCCACGGCATCAGCAACCCCTGAAAATGAGGGTAATTGCGCTAGGACATCTAACTGTTCAGATACTGTACTGAAAGCTAATAAATCTTCATCTGGTGATGTACCTGAGCCATATGATCTTGGAGCTGATCCTGTGACACGGAAATCAAGCTGTGATGGTTTGACGACAGCAATCTCTGGAGAAAATGGAAGTTCAGCTCCCACAGAGACGGATTCTCTCGATATTTTACTTGGAGTTTTAGCAGAAGAATCCGTGCTAGCAGATGTTGGTGCAAAAGATGAGGTTGACAATGCTTCCTTGACACTAATGACGCTGGCTAGCAATGACCACTCTGCAGGCGATGTTGCACAGGATGAAGAAGTTGTAGAGACGTGTAGCTGTTCTGCTGGAGCATCTCTTCCATGCAAGGGCCAGACTTTAGTCAAACGGGAAAACACTGAAGAAGTTGCTGTCTGGAACTGCCAAGATTTGAAGGACGGCAGAGGGATACCAGATAGCGCATCAGATCGTGTAACCAGAACAGTCAAAAGCTCATGTGGACCAAGAAAGTATCAGTACGGTGATCAACCAGACATAGTCTCTAGAAGCATCGGAAGCTCAAAAAGAACAGACATCATATGCTACGTCAGACGCAAGCGCAGGCGCAAAAGAAAGAGCGAAGCCGAGCTATTGATCACTGACAGTTCACAGAGCCTCGGGAGTTTTGCCCGCTCCCCATGCGAGAGCCTGAGACCCAGGTCTAGCTACAAACCCGCAGCAACCGAAGAAGAGACGTCGGTGTCACAAACCGAGACCTCAACAAAACCCCCTGCGGCCACGGCGACCAAGCGCAAGAGGACCGAGGTGGTGGAGCTATTCCAGTGCGACATCGAGTCCTGTGACATGTCGTTTGAGAGCAGGGCCGACCTCCGCGCGCACCAGCGCAACATCTGCACGGACGAGTCATGTGGCAAGCGCTTCGGGTCGCACAAGTACCTGAAGCGCCACCAGGTCGTCCACCGCGACGAGCGACCATTCGTCTGCCCCTGGGATGGTTGTGGGATGACCTTCAAGTGGCTGTGGGCGCAGACCGAGCATGTGCGGGGTCACACGGGGGAGCGACCCTACGCGTGTGCGGCCCCTGGCTGTGGGCAGAGGTTCCGGTACGTCTCAGACTTCAGCCGGCATAGGAGGAAGTTCAATCACCATTGATGATTTGGTCACAACAGCTGGGGGCGAAGCTAGCTCCGGCTGTTTGTGTTTATTACGGGCTTATTTGTTGTAGCAGGCTAGCAGCTCACCGTAGTATTTATTAACCGCTGAGAGAGCTGCCAGGCTTGTTATTAGTGTTGGTTAATCCCCTTGATTAACATTGTCATGTTTAGTCTAAGCTAGGAAGTAGAGATAGTTTGGGGGGAGGCTTGCCACCCACCCCCTTCTTCATCAAGATGTAGAGCAACTGACACGTGGCCCATCATTGATTTGTTTCGTCGGCTAAACTTTGTCGACGCGATGAAGTCTGTATGGTTTTCGAAATCGTCGCAAAACTAGTAAGGGGATTCGATCTCCAACTGCAAAAAAAACTTATGCAGCAACATAAGCTAGGCAGGATCGTCGAAACTCTTATCATCATGCTACAGAACAAGCACCGTTTAAAACAAGGATCAAATCGAATATCAACGATAAATATATTCAAAGACAAAATCCACAGTAAAACCGCACAGCTGTTTACACAGTTGATCAAATCAAGTCAAAGCTCAGCAAGGCTAAAAAAAAAACAGAACTCAGACAGCTAAACTACTGCGACTCGACGGAGGTCGGGGCCGCCTTGGTGGTGTCGTCCTTGTTGCCGGCGAAGATGCTGGTGGTCTCCTCGAACAAGGAGCGCACCTTGTTCTTGATGCAGGACCAGTGCTCCTCCATGGGCGCCTCCGTGAACACCTTGAGCTGCTCCTTGGCCGCCTCCACGAACGTCGCGTCCTCCGCCACCGCTGCCCTCTTGAAGCACGCCGGCACCGCCTCCTTGTTGTTCTCCTCAACCGCCGCCGCCGCCGGAGCCGGTGATCCCTTGTTGTTCTCCATCACGAAAACGCTAAACTGAGATGGGTCGAAAAGGAAAGCTTGGGCGTGTGTCGAGAAGGAAAGAAAGAGATGGATGTGGCTTTGGTGGCCTGGAGCGCTAGGCCTGTAAGTGGGCATGGGCTGCCCACGGCGCCGCCAAACCCAGCCCACTTAAACAGGCAAGTGGTCACCCACGGACACACAACAATCCTCCACGGACGGCAGCGGCGCATCCACTACCGCCGCCACGCCGCTTCGAGATCTCCATGGCGCAGGTGGCAAGCGCATTGCCTGGAGAGATCCCCCACCGTTGCCCCTCCGTCCCTCCCCTCCCCTCATCTGACCGCCTCCATCTAGTCCCTCGAGCAGCCGACGTACAGCAGGACCCATGGGAAGCCGGGCGATGCGTCTGGCGATGTCCGTGGAGAGGAGCAGGACTGCAGGGAGGTTCGACGAAAATCCTGTATGCTAATAGTTTGATGAAGTGGGCTTAAGTGGGCAGTTGGACGCCGCTTAACAGCAGCAAATTTAAGTGGGCAGAATATGGTCTCCCGTTTAATCTACACGGGCAGAAGTGGGAGGCAGGTGGGCGACCACGGACCGGACATGACCACTTACAGTCTGACCTGGAGGTGCGGGGGCGTGCCTGCTTATGTAGTCGGGAGGCGCTGTCCGTCTCGGTTGGGGGGCGTGGGGAGGAAGCCGGCCGGGAGCCTGCTGGAGTAGGGGAAAAGAAAGAAAGAGCTTTCCCCCGACCGGATAGCAATACGGATACGAGTTAATCACGGTACAAACTTTTTGGATACCGAAGAAGAAGGACTCCTCCTAGTAAGAAAATGAAACCATATTTGGCACGATTGATCTTTTCTTACCGAGCTGAATTGGAACGCCAACTGTAATTCCTTGTCCACTGCTTAAAATAAGGAAAACGCTTTGTTTAGGGGACCTAAACAAGCGTAATGTAGATCCTTTTCCTTCCGGCGCACGGGAGACTTCTTGGGCCGGCCTCCAGGCCCAGTTAGCAACAGTGTCTTTTTTAGCCTAATTTCTGAGTTAGCAGCAGCCCACCACGTGCAAGCATAAATACATTAAGTGTTTCGTCATTTTTATGGATGTTGCGTACGTCTTGAAAATTTGTAACAAATTTGCACGCATTTTATTGAGAAATCACAAGCGAGATGTTGCAATGTTTTCCGGATGATTTTGTAAGAAATACGTATATGTGTTTAGAATTCATTGGAATGATATGTTTTTATGCGTTCATTCACATGTTGTAAACATGTGATTTTATTGTTGCTATCATTTTGCTTTTTTGTTGAAACGACGGATAATTTTTGTTGCAACTGGAACGGTGACAAATTATTTTGTTGCTTATCAACTTTTTAATTGATGCAATTTTTTTTTGTTCCAATAGGTTGTGATTTTTGTTGAATTGCTTGAACCTTTTTGTTGTAACGAAATAAACACATTGTTTAACTATTCTTTTGTATCATTAGTTATATTTTCGATTTTGTTTCGGAACAATTTGTTTCAATACTTTTTTTTACACATGGGCGATAATTTTTGTTGCGATACCAATGAATTTGTTGCAATGACAGTTTTGCTGTAATTATCGAGATGGCGCGATATACCTTTTCGCTTAAGTGGGGCTGTTGTGGACTGCGGGTTCTATATCCAAAAAAGTGAGGGGCTCAAATGTAAAAACACGTTTTGCGGATTTTGGCCGTTAGATGCAGATCCGATGGCTCGCGAGGGGACCTAGGATTAGCAAATCCTAGACCGACCTACGCCTAGCACTGCCCTTAAAATAAATTACAAAAAACCACCATAAGTGTGGCTAGGGTTTTAAAAAACCGCCACTTTGTGTCAGGGTTTCAAAAAACCACCACTTCAACAATGACACATAGCAGATATCATTGATTCTCGTTTGACACGGTTCTAATGATTAAACTTCAGGATGATGTGGCGATGTTTGACGGCTGGCTACGGATAGACGACCGCTAACGGCATTGGCTGAAGCCTAACTAGACCCATCCCGACACGGGTCAGTCTAGCCGCTCACTCACTCCTCTCCCACGCTCGCACTAAAGACATAGATTCCGGTCGCCATCGCTGGTGCCGTCACTGGAGACGCTGCCATGCCTAGCTAGAAGGACGGCAAAACCCCCTTCAAGTCATGGCTAAGCGACGTAAGCATCTATTCCTCTCCGATTTGGTAGTTAGGATTTCCAATTTGTTTTTTTTAATTTTTTATTCTCTTCGATCTGTGCTTGTTTGTTCAAATTAGCAGTACCACGATGTGTCTAAAATATACGCATTTTTATCCATGTTTAAACCGTATCTTTGTCGTGAAAATAACGAGATATCACTCTACACCTGCCACTAATCACTAATGTGCAATACAATTGCAAATCTCCATGTCATTATTATTTATTTTCGTTTTAGATGTGGAAATCAGGTCCAAAAGGAAGGAAATGAAAGATTGGAAATGACAATTTCAGAAGCATTCACATGGCACTTAACGACCAGCAGTACGATCGCATGTGACCGTACCAGCCACCGTACCAGGCGTCATTCTTAACGTCAGATCAAATCGACTAAAATTCATGAAAGGTCCCAAAGCTGATTCATGAAGGAAGGCCCCCGAAAACCCAATCTCGTCCATTGACATCATAAAACGGAGAGGAAACAACCCCCATGAGATATAGAGAGAGAGAGCCCCCATTCATCCATCACAAAGTGCTGCCTCCATCACCGCTCCACTACCATCTCGACATCATAGTCATAGTCATAATTTAGATCTCATCGCGATTGGCAATGTTATAAGAAATATCTATCTTTTAGTATCATCACTATTTGCAATTATGTTTCTTATTGTTAATCCGATCGTGATGTGCGAGTAATCCACTCAGGCTAAGGGCTGAGGCCTAAACCTTGTAGTTATGTTCTTCATCTAGTTCATGTGATATTATTTTAACGAGTCCATTGTGTTATTTGCATGTGCTTTTGTATCCGTGCCTCACTCCGAGGTACCCAAGATCCCGAAGAGTGATCAAGATAACGGTATGATGAGAGGGACATGGAAGGCTGATAGAGAAACTCTGTGAGAGGAGCAGGAGTACAACGGGTGAAAGTCAAACTCTTAGGGTGTGTTCAATTTTGGAATCGGGTAACTGTTCCATTCTTGTGTCCGGTTTGGACAAAAAATTGTCACGGAACCGTTCCATTCTTGTGTTTGGTTTTGGAACGGGGTGAGAATGGAATGACTAAAAGTGGCTGTGGTCACCTCTTTAATTATTCCTAATGTCGATTAATTATTCCTAAACTTGATTAATTATACCTAAACTCGTTTAATTATTCCTAAACTTGCTTAATTTGTTCTTAAACTTGCTTAATTTGTTCCTAAACTCAATTGATTATCGCTCGTTCCACCTCGTCCGACCGATTCGGCCGGACCGTGCGTTCCGGATCTAGAGGGAATATTCCCTTTCTGGGAACCAACTCGTTCCATTCCATTTTTCAACTGAATATAGGGATGGGTTCTAGGTGCGGAACGGTTCCATTCTTTTCGACCTCGTTCCAAAACTGAACACACCCTTAGGAATTACAATATGTCACCGTGGTTAATGCTTTCAACGGTTTGTTCTTAAATAACAAGGAAATCCCGTGCTATGGAATAGGGCTAGTGGTTGGACCAATTACTATATGGTAACTAGTGCTCTCAGCCATAGTAGTTTATGGATGCATTTCCTACATACATTTAATAACATATGTATTAATTATACTAACAAGTTATATTTTATCTTATTTATCCCATGGTTACTAATGCACTCCTGCAGGTAAAACCTTAAACTCTAGCCTATTTTAATCCATTGAAACACAACTTATTTTGCAGAACAAGATTTTTCCACTAAACGAGAATTAATAAAAGCTTTTTAGGCTCAACTATTGTCCTTATCAAGTACTTACTTTTAGGTTCGATAAAACCTAGGGTCACTAGAAAAAAACACATATACTACAATTCGGTAATCCAGATCGAAGGTATCGACTCTTTTTCTGGAGTCGTTGCCGAGGAAGTATTTTTTTATACCCTAGTAAGGTCGTAGAGCCCTTTTTAGTTTTGTTAATTTGTATTTTAGTTTATTTCTTGTTAATACTTTATCCTTGTTTAGTTTATTTGGAAACCAAAAAATATTAGTTTACACTCATGTTCTTATTTGAAAACCCAAAAACATTTAGTATGGCAACCAAGAAGTCTGGGGAGTTTGCTATTCCCAATGATGATTATTTACGTGAACCCATCACTCAACCCGCTATTGTTGTGGAGAACTATGCAAATTAAACCTAATATTTTAAACTTGATTCAACAGAACCAATTTAGTGGTCCAGCTTGTGAGGATGCAAGTATGCACTTAAACACCTTCACTGAATTATGTGATATTGTACGCATGAAGGATGTTGATCCAAATGCGGTCAATATGTAATTTATCATTGAGAGGAAAAGCAATGAATGTTTATTAGCATTGACAAGAGGCACTATTAAATCTTGGGAGAACTATTGCAACATATTAATAACTAAATATTTTCCACATGCTAAGACTATGCAACTACGTTCTATCATTATAGGTTTTAAGCAGGAAGATCGCAAGCCACTAGTGCTTGCGTGGGAGCGCATAAAAGACTCTGTTAGGAATTGTCCTAACCATGCAATGGAGGAATAGTTAATACTCGACCTCTTTTATAACACACCTAACCCTATGTCAAAATCTATACTTGATGCAGCCGCGTGAGGAACTTTTATGGTAAAAGAAATAGAAGTAGCCAAGAAGCTGCTCAATGACATGCAAGACAACCATGCTCAGTGGCATATAGGAAGAACACACACAAAGAAAGTGAATGTTGTCACTGAAAGCACCGGTGAAGAGCTAACAACAAAGGTAGATGAGCTAATTATTGTTATTAAAGGTAAGAATGAAGCTCAGGTAAATGCCATCTCCAATGCTCAAATTGAAGAAATAGATTTCGTAGCTCATAATATTTATAACCCTACATAGAAAGGTCCAAGCTTTGGAAAAAATGATCAGAAACCATATACTCTGCAGGAGAACCAAACAACAGTAATTACAACAATGGAGCAAACAATGACAACCGACATTCGCTTGAGGATACCCTCAAATCATTTATAAATTCTCAAACTGAACAAAACAATGTTTTTATAAGATGATTAAAAAATCATAATAATATGCTTGGTCAACTAACCCAGAAGGTTAGCACAATGAATCCATTAAACCGAAACTCATTAGTGAGTGGAATATAGATAAAAAGCTAAAACTAGTTTTCTACACCGTTTACACACAAAGAAACTACCATTCAATTTCTCTAGCACAACTTAAAGGTCCCTAACATAGAATCAAACAATATATATATTTCTCACTCGATTCACAACTTCATAAAGTCCATCGCAGCGACGGCGTCATCGTCAACCTCGATCAGATCCTTGTTATTGCCCTTGGTCTCTGCCAACGGATGGGTCATAGCCTTTTGTAGATCCTCCGCATACTGCACAGATCTCGCCTACTCCGCGGAATGTCTAGCCTGCTCCGTGGCTTGGTAGTTGGTCGTGGCCCAGGCCAGATCCGGGTCCTCCTCCTCCTGATCATTGGAATCAACATTGACGAAGGGAACAGGACCAACATCCTCTGATACCACGAACCAGCGTGACCATGAAGCGGTCCTGCTCGAGCTCAAAGGGGTCCTGATCGAACGCGAAGAGCTCTTGCTCGAACATGAAGGGGTCCTGATCGATCATGCACCGTCCCTAGAATCAAGAAAACATGGATAGGTGACACGGTGGCGCCAGTTGGATCCGCCGCGACCACGATTGGAGCGCCACTGCTCTGAGCCATGGAAAGATGAGAGGATTGGGAACTGGAAAGGAGGGGAGGAGTTCAGTGGGGGACGTGGGGTGCAAGGGAGAGTAAAATTGCCGATTTTCTAGGCGTCTGCGGCCGGACTGACAGTAAAGGCGACCGAGGAGTGTTCGCGCGCTGAGCGGGGCATTGAATCGGCTCGCCAGACTCAGCGTGCGGCAGGACATTTTATACAAATACAGAGGACGAATTCAGGTGGAACTGGGAGGCAAGCCTCTCTTACTCGACGCGCTCTGCGTACAGGGCACTTTTCCAGGGGTCGGTGAGGTTCGCCGGGGCACTTCAGATCTGGCAATCCCGGGCGCCGAACAAATGCAAGGTCTTCTTGTGGCTAGCTATGAGGAACAGATGCTGGACGGAGGACAGGCTGAGCCGTAGAGGTTTGCCACACCCCGCGACATGACCCTTTTGCGACCAACAAGGAGAGTGCATTAACCACCTCCTTCTGGGTTGCGCCTTCGCGCGGAAGATCTGGCACACTTTCTTCGCTAGGTGGGGTGGGACAGACTGGACCCCCTTGGCAGATGACACACTGGTGGACTGGCTCTCGGCCAGGCTGGTGGGAGGGCCGGACAAGAAGGACATGTGAACGACCATCAACCTAGTTTGCTGGTGCCTTTGGAGGCACCGCAACGGGATTGTATTTGATGGGCTTCGGCCGTCGGTGCAGAGGGCCTCTTCATCGATCGAGGAGGAAGTCCAGCTGTGGTGCACAACAGGTCTTTTCAGTCAGACGTATTATTTTGCCGTGGTTGCCCCAACCGGCTGGCATTCTTTTTATATTAGAAAACAACTTGTACAACAAGGAATACGTACACACGTATATACATAAATACAACTCTAACACCCCCTCAATCTAAACCGTCGTGAACAAGGTTAAGATTGGAACTAAAACGACGAAGTGTGAGCTGAGTAGCAGGCTTTGTGAACACATCAGCCAGCTGGTCGGCGGTGGAGATGAACCGCACATCAAGCGCACCAAGAGCCACTTTCTCGCGAACAAAGTGGAAATCGATCTCAATGTGTTTCGTGCGAGCATGGAAAACCGGGTTGGCAGACAAGTACGTGACTCCAATGTTGTCGCACCACAAGACAGGAGAACGGGACTGTAACACACCAAGCTCCTTCAATACAGACTATATCCAGACAACCTCAGCAGTGCCATTGGCTAACGCCTTGTACTCTGCCTCAGTGCTCGAGCGAGAAACGGTAGGCTGCTTCCAAGAACTCCAAGACGCAAGATTGGGACCAAGAAACACTGCAAAACCGCCCGTGGAACGACGATCATCAGAGCAGCCAGCCCAATCTGCATCAGTATAAATACTGAGTCCAGTAAAAGAGGAGCGCCGAAAACGCAGACCAGTGGACACCGTCCCTCGAACAAACCGTAGGATGCGCTTCACCGCCTCATAATGAGCAGTAGTAGGATGTGATAAGTACTGACAGACCTTGTTAACAGCAAAGGACAAGTCAGGACGCATCAGAGTGAGATATTGGAGACCACCAACAATACTCCTGTACTTGAAAGTATCCTCTGAGCCAAGCGGGACACCGAGATCTCTTGTCAACTTGTCCGAAGTAGACATAGGCGTGATGACTGGCCGACACTGTTCCATGTTGGCCCGATGCAAAAGATCAAGAGCATATTTGTGCTGCGTCAGCACCATACCCTCAGAAGTATAGGAAGCCTCAATCCCGAGAAAATACTCCAGCCGCCCGAGGTCCTTAATGGGAAAAGAACCAGAAAGAGTAGCAACAAGACTATCAACAGCAGACGCAGAAGAGCCAGCCAAGACGATGTCATCAACATAGACAAGCATATAGACCGTAATCCCTCCATGAGAAAAGATGAACAGAGAGGTATCCGCCTTGCTGGCAATAAAACCAAGCTGATGAAGCTTATCACTGAGTCGCACATACCAAGCGCGAGGCGACTGCTTGAGACCATAGAGAGCACGTTGCAGCTTACAAACATGATTAGGATACTGCAAATGCTCAAAACCCGGTGGCTGCTGCATGTACACTTCCTCAGAGAGAAAACCATGGAGGAAGGCATTACTCACATCGACCTGACGAAGACACCATCCACGAGAGATAGCAAGAGAGAGCACCAGACGAACAGTGACTGACTTCACGACCGGACTGAAAGTATCATGGTAGTCAATACCGTACTGCTGCGTGAAACCACGAGCCACAAGCCGGGCCTTGTATTTATCAACAGAGCCATCAGGACGAAACTTCGTCTTAAAAATCCACTTGCTACCAACAATATTAGTGTCAGGAGGACGAGGAACCAAAATCCATGTCTGATTCTTTTGAAGAGCATCATATTCAGCTTCCATAGCAGCGTGCCAAGCAGGCTCAGTCAGAGCAGTGCGATGAGAGGCAGCCTCCACCATAAAAGCACGACAACGTCGATACAGGTTATACCGAACCGTGTTGTCCTGATAGATCTTAGGACGAAAAACACCAGTGCGCGAGCGCATGACGACCGTTGATGGAGGCGCGGGTGCAGGTGCTGCAGGAGGTGGCGACGGTGATGTCGAAGGCCCAAGCGAGGGGGCGGGCGACGTGGGCCTTCGCTCAGGCGACGACGGCGATCCTGGCGCCTAGGCGACAGCGAGCGAGCGCGCGACGAAGACACGGGCTGAGGCCCAGGCGACGACGAGCAGGTGGGCGACGAAGACCCTGGCTGTCGCCCACGCGACGACGAGCGGGCGCGCGGCAGACGGCCTGGCTGCCGCCCAGGCGACGTCTAGCGGGCGCGCAGTGGGCCACGCGAGGCATGCAGAGGCAGTGGCGCGACGTCGATCGGCGGATCTGACGCCGAAGGGGATACTTGCACAGGAGAGCTAACCACAGAACCAGGTGCATTAGCCGGCAACAAGGTAATGTCATAATTACGCGTATCGGTGCTCTGAGTAACTGGTTCAGTGGAAGGAAACGACATAGGAATCAGTTGAGAGACATCAACGACAACACCCGGAGTGGAAAAGGGAAACACCTTCTCGTCAAAAACAACATCACGAGAGATGTAGATGCGACCAGTGGAACGATCGAGGCACTTGTAGCCTTTGTGCATGGGACTATAACCAAGAAAAACACACATCTTGGAGTGGAACTCGAGTTTACGTTAATTATACTTACGCAAACTAGGCCAACACGCACAACCAAATGTGCGAAGAAACGAGTACTCAGGAAGTATGTTAAGTAAGCGGAAAACTGGAGTGGCATTGTTGATGAGAGGCGTGGGCATCCTATTAATAAGATAGCAGGCAGTGAGAAAAGCCTCATCCCAATACCGAAGGGGCAAAGAGGAATGCGCTAGGAGAGCAAGACCGGTCTCGACAAGATGACGGTGCTTGCATTCGGCAATGCCATTCTGCTGAGACGTATGGGGGCAGGACACACGGTGCGCGATGCCCGTGCATTGGAAATAAGCATGGAGACGATGGTATTCACCGCCCCAGTCGGACTGCACTGCACGAATTTTAGCATCTAACAAGCGCTCAACATGGTTTTGAAAAGTGTGGAAAATGCTCTCAATATCAGATTTATTTTTGATCAAATAGATCCAAGAGTAGCGACTAAAATCATCAATGAAGCTAACATAATACTTAAAACCTCCGGAAGAAGGCAAAGCAGGGTCCCAAACATCAGTATGAACGAGCTCAAGAGGAGACTGAGAAACACGACTCGGATAATTATCCGGTAATTGATGACTCTTTGCACGTTGACATGCATCACACACTAAGGATTCGATGTTTGAGGAACATGACAGATTATTTGAGCTAACAATAGTTTGAGTAACTTTATTCGAAGGATGACCAAGACGCTGATGCCAATGCTCAGAAGATAGCCGCACGTCGGAAGACGCATAATGCCCAGATGCTATGGTGCGAGCGAAAGGTAGAGGATAGAGACCTCCACGGCTCCTACCGCGAAGAAGAATTTTCTTCGTGTCCTTGTCCTTGACAAAGAAAAAATGTTTATGAAACTCGATGAATATGTGATTGTCAGAAACAAGACGGTACACTGAAAGCAATTTTTTTGCTAAGCCCAGGGACAAGCAGGATATTCTTAAGTTCAATAGGAGATGATGAACTAGGTAAACGAGAACGACCAACATGCGTAATAGACAAACCTGCACCGTTGGCGACTTGCACTTATCCTTGCCGGGGTAGCGGTCCTGGACGTTCATCCGTCCCATGTCGTTGGTGAGATGGTCGGTGGCGCCGGAGTCGAAAAACCAGGGCGGACCCTCCTCGGAAACCGCGTTCCCGGAGCGTGTGTCCTCAGCCTGAAACGCCTGGTTGAAACGCTTCTTGCACTGGAGGGCCTCATGTCCCCAGTACTTGCAGATTTGGCAGCGCGGGCGCTCACGGCCATTGCGACCACCCCCGCCGCCGCCGTTGCCGCCCCCACCACCTCCTTTGTTGGGACGGTTGCCGCGCTGGCCTTGCTGCTGCTGGCCACCGGGCGCCTGGCCGCCACTTGGCGGGCCGGAAGGGCGGCCGCCAAAGCGACCACCGTTGTCGACGAAGGGACGTCCTCCTCCCCGGTTGGCATTGCCTGGCCGAGCGACGGCGTTGGCAGAAGAGGAGAACTCGGGCGCCTAGGAGTTCTGCTCCTTGAGGGACTCACACGAGAGGAGCATGTAATAAAAATCGGAGAGGCTCAGGTTGTCGGCGCCGACAGTGCCAAGAACGGTAAGAGAGTGCTGGAGGGACTTGTACTGAGGCCCAAGACCGACAACGATGTAGTCGATCAGCTCTTCATCCTTGATGGGGGAACCGACCATCGCCATAGCATCCGCGAACCCCTTCATCGTGTGAAAATAGGCCGCGGCGGTGAGATCGTTCTTCTCCAGCGACGTGAGTTGACGCCGCATCTGGCGCGCCCCGGCCCTGTTCTGCGCCGAGAACATGGTCACGAGGCACTCCCACACGGATGCCGAAGTGGTGCGGCCAATGAGGTGGCCGAGAATCTCCTCTGTCATGGAGCCGACGAGGATGCTCAGAACACGCTGGTCCGTGTAGAACCACAGGGCATACTCCGGGTTTGGCTTGGACACGGCATTGGTCCCCGTCCCTTCGGTGACCGTGGCCGACGGCATCGGGCAGGAGCCGTCCAGAAAGCCGTACCAACCCTGGCCGGCGATGTTGGGGACGACCTGCATCTTCCAAAGGAGGAAGTTCGTGCGATCTAGGCGCACCGTGATGGAGTTGGTGTTATAGCCGGTGGGGGCGGAGATGATGGCGCCGGCGGGGATGGTTGGGGTAGAGGCCGAGGCCAACGCGCCGGCGGTGGAGAGCTGCAACACGGATGAGGTCATCGCGGAGGGGCGCGGCTGCCGTCGAGGACACGAGGGCGGCGGCGATCGGTGGCGATCGGCTGCGAAGGCGGTCGAGGAACCCTAGGGTTTCGTTCCGCTATGATACCAAGTCAGACGTATTATTTGCCGTGGTTGCCCCAACCGGCTGGCATTCTTTTTATATTAGAAAACAACTTGTACAACAAGGAATACGTACACACGTATATACACAAATACAACTCTAACATTTTCCGGGGTAGTCTTCGACTGGTGGATAGGTGGAGGTCTCGTGAGTAGTCGACCTATGTAAGGACATCTCCAGCGGCAGTGCTCATTTGGCCCGGACAGGCCCGATTTGAGCAGGCCCGGACAAAACGAGGCCCCAGCGGGGCTGCTCAACCCACGGCCTGGTCTGTTTCCCGTCCGCGGATGCTCAAACCCTGGCGAAATTTGGGTCAGATTTGAGCAGCCCGCGGACGCGAAACGGACGCGCGCGCGCGGCCGCGCCAGTTTTCGGTCAAAGGGGGTGGCCCGCCGGTCAGTGACCGTGGCGACGACTCGCCTCCCCCACCGGTCCTATTTAAATGGGACCCGCGGCCACACGTCCTCCCCCACGCGCACCACCGCCTCCTCAGTCCCCGAGCCCATCAGTGCCTCGCAGTCACTGCCACCCTCTCCCCCCTCGGCTCCCTCGCCGCCGGCCGCAACCCTAGCCGCCGCGCCATGGGCCGCAGCTGGTTGAACTGGGGCAAGGGCAAGAACGACGACGAGGCCGGCAGCTCACGCCGCCGCCGCGCGCCCTCACCCAGCCCCCCTCTCCCACCTCCACCCCCACTCACCCGCGCCGCTCGCGCCCAAGCGGAGCAGGTGCAGCCGCCGCTTCCTCCCTCTCCCCCTCCTTCTTCCCAGGGACCGGCCGCCCCTTTCCGGCTGGTACCCGCCCGCGTACGCGACCGGCCCTACCTCAATAAGAGGAGGTGCCAATGGTACTGGGATCGCGCGATCCCAGTGCCATGGCCGGATGTCCACCTCCCCGATGGGTGGCATCTGAACAGGGACAGGATCCCTGTACCGTCGGTCCCGCGCAGCGGCCTCGAGCGGGAGGTGGAGATCCACCGCCGCCGCGACGAGCTGCCGCTCGACCTGCGCGGCCACCCGGCGTTCGCCGTGAACAGTCCCCATTGGGACACATGGTTCACGGATGAACACGACCTGCGGCGCAGGTCGTATTTCGGGGCGCGCCAGCCGCGCGGGGCGGCGCAGTTCCCGCCGCCATCACCTCCACGCCCGGCGTGGCGTGGCACCGCGGCGCCCCACCCCCTCTCCGCCCCCTCCGCATTGGCGACCGCGCCCCGGCCGTCAAGGAGGAACCACTGGAGGAACCCCCCAGTGGTACGAGGACGAGGACGACGCCGACGCCGCCATGGCCGAGCCCAGCGAGGAGCTCCAGCTGGCCATGGCCATCGAGGCCTCCCGGAAGGAGGCGGAGGCAGCGGCCGCGGCGGAGGAGCGCGCGCTGGCGGACGCACTAGCGGCGGTGGCCGCCCAGCAGGCCGCGGTGGAGGCGGAGGCCTGCGCAGCCGGCGCCAGGGCCGTGGATGAGGCCGTGGCAGCCATCCACGCCCAGGAGGTCGACGTCTACCCCTACCACGAGGAGGTAGACGACGACGGGCGCGACGAGCACGCGCCGGTCCCGGCGTGGTTCCAGCTCATGGTGGGCATGCAGTGGGAATGAGAAGCAAAACAACTCTTCAAAGTTATATAGATCAAGCCGGCCAGGTAATCCTGCTTTCATGGAGGCTTCAGAGCAGAAGAACAATGAGGATAATTCAATACAATCTGGCCAAACAGGTTATTCCGTTGATGGAATCTGGGAAGGAAATTACATCCGGTCGTAATGAGACCGCGCCACAGGCCCACAACGCGAACGGCGGGAGCTCCTCCGCTGCTCAACTACAGCTCCAGCGCTGGAGCTGGGATCTGGCCGCGCATCGAGGCATGTTGGCCCCGACAGCAACCTGCAGAGTTTCTGCGTTCGGGACGCTGATTCTTCAAAACAGCAACGCGATCACATATTTTTCTCACCCGATTACATGGGTACAGTGAAACACGGGCCTACAGTCTATTACAAAAAACATAGGCTATCGAGATAGATCGCGTCTACTGGGACTCGACGGAGGTCGGGCCCGCCTTGCTGGCGTCGTCCTTGGCGCCGAATCCGCCGAAGATGCTGGGCGTGTCGCCGAGCATGGAGCGCACCGTGTTCTTGATGCAGGACCAGTGCTCCTCCATGGGCGCCTCCGTGAACACCTTGAGCTGCTCCTTGGCCGCCTCCACGAACGTCGCGTCCTCCGGCACCGCCGCCCTCTTGAAGCACGCCGGCACCGCTTCCTCCTTGCTGTTCTCCTCAACCGCCGCCGCCGGAGCCGCTGATCCCTTGTTGTTCTCCATCACGAAACCGCTAAGAAAACTGAGATCGATCGAAAACGAAAACTTGTGTGTGTCGAGAACTCGAGATCGAAGAAGATCGATGTTGCTTTAGTGGCCTGGAGGCGCGACCGGTCGCGCCTGCTTATGTAGGAGGCCGGGAGGGAGACGCTGTCCTTCTGGGTTGGGAGGCGTGGGGAGGAAGCCGGCCTGGAGACTGTCTTGGACTAGGGGAAAAGAAAGAAAGAGCTCTCTCCGGACCGGATAACAAGTTAACAACACTGATACGAGTTAATCACGGTAAGAAAAATTAACCATCTTTGGCCCGGCTTACAGAAGTAAGCTTTGCGATCTTTTTAACTGAGCTGGATAGGAACACCAACTGTAATTCCGTGTCCCCTGCTTCAAGCCGCGAGCGAGCTTCCTTCCCAAGAAAGCGCCCGTCCTATAAGCGCGAGACAAGGTTTTGGTTCCCGGTAGGAAACATTTCCCGAGGGGGGTCGAGATTGCCGGTTACCGCGGTTACCGGAAAATCCCGACCGGTTACCGGACGAATTTCAAAATTAAAATTTAAAAATTCAAAAAAATTGATTCCCAATATAACCTTTTACTGAGGGGTTTTGTTAAGATTCAAAAATTTCAAAAAAATTAGGATTTTTTGACCGGGACGGGCATTTCCCGGGGGTGGTCGGGATCTCCGGTTACCGAGCGGTTACCGGATTTCCCGACCGGTAACCAAAACCATGGTGACCCCTCAGCAGCAGAGCCACACATCATCTTCAATCTATACACAAAGCAAACTTCCAGCTTCCATCTCGGTCGGCGTTGGCGATGGAGAGCAAGGCGGGAGCAGAGGAGCTGGCCAGGATGAAGGCAGTGGCGCAGAGCGAGGCGCCGGGGCCCCAAAGGGAGGAGAAGGAGCAGGCGCCGAGGACCAGGGAGTGGTTCGCGCCGGTGACGGCGGCGCGGTACTGGACAGGCCTGAAGAACAGGGCTCGCGCGGCCGGCGAGTACGCGGCGCTGAGGACGCGCCAGGGCGTCTCGCTCTTCGGCGAGCCCAACATCGGGGCCATCAAGATCATCGTCGACCGCTGCTGAATCAATGTAGGCGTGTCAGCTGGTCCATGGTTTACTTGTTCATGTCGTCAAAGATGGTTACTGAACATAGTCTTTGTTGCATGGTTACACAACGCTCGTCACTAGTACTAGTTGAGGTTTCTTCAGAGTTAAAAATAAAATTAGCTATTGATCCCGTGTAGGCAGCTACTTGTTCCCGGCGTCGTCAGAGTTGATTACATAGCTCATGCATACGTTCCTTCATCGATTGATTTGCAGTTCCCTTGATTGGATGGAAGAATAAAAACTCCACATCTAGCATTCATCTTTTTTTTTTTGAAAGCTCACATCTATTATTAAACCTCAGGTATAGTTACAGCAATGTTTAAACCAGCTGAGGGCTGTAGAAACCAAACATGTCTACCCTGCGGTAGTGAGGAAGCGAACCTAGCTAGTCGGTGAGCTTCCCCATTCGAGCCCCTCTTCTCATGGCAGAAAGAAGTCTCTCCTCTTCGCCCGGCCTTCTCCTTTACTTCTGACAGAATGATTCCGAAAGTCCCCAGGTTGATGCATGCAGACCGTTCTGTCGTGGGATAATCACGGCAGACGTTACCTGGGGTAACTTATTTTGGGGCAAATCGACTCTGGTGTTTGGGAGAGGGTTTAGCTCAGGGGAAATCATTTTATCAGGTGATCTGGTAGCTCGGGCTGCAATGTCGCCGAGTCTCTGATCTAGTTACAACTATTAGCTCTCGTGCCAGAGGAATACTCGAATATCGGGGAAAAACTCTTCCCTTTTCTCTGTCCCAGGAGCCGGTTTATATATTACCCGACTCTCTGGGTTCCTATACAAGACATACCCGGAATCCTACCCGGAAACCGCACACAACCCTACGTTTCCTAATCGTGACCCCCAAGGTACGGATTACAAGACCTACATTCCCCCTTGGGACTTCTAGAAACTCCTCCACCTTGGGCCGGGTCTTGCGCGATTCCCTTCGGGCCGGGTTTCACCTGGGCATAAGCCTACCGGGTTACCATGCCCCCATCAGTAGTCCCCAGAATAGCTTGGGCTTCTCGGGATCAACCATGAAGCGCATGCTATTCCCTGCAAAACAATAAACATTCAAATTCATAATACACCGGGTTAGAGTGCTTTAATCATATCTAGGCCTGCTCTTTGGGCGGTCCATATAATAACCCGGTTTTCTTTTCCAAGTCAGGGCATCATTTCCCGGGTCAACACTCCAAAGAAACGTAACAAGACCCGGTATTCGTATCGCTATCAGTTAATCCGAACAATACGCCCAAAATCTATCTCAATCTCTATCCGGATATCTCGCAACGAATACTTTGAAACCTATCCCCAAATATCCGGGCCGGATCAATCTATACCGAATTTTTTTCACTTACCGCCCAAACCTAGGTTTTTTCCCCCGCGCCTATAAATTGGCCCCAGGGGTCAACCCTAGATCCAAACGCCATTTCCCCTTCTCCTTCCTCCTCTCACTCAGCCTCCGCGCCCACGAGCCCCAAATCGAGCTCGCGCCCGCCAAGGCTGCGCCAGCATCCGCCGGGTCGCCGCCGGTTGCCGCCGTCAACGCCCGCAACCGCGCCTCCATCCGCGCCGCCGGAGCCCTCGAAACAAACCGCCACCGCCAGCGAACCGCCGCCGCCGCGCTCGCCGTCGTTCTCGGATCGCCGCCGCCACGCATCTCCACCAACGATCCATCCCGGTAAGCTCCTCTACCCACTAGATCTAGGTTTCCCTTTTCCTCAATCTTGCGCTAGCATTTTGGATTGAAACTCACTCATAGTCATCCGCCGTTTCTCCATTAGCTAGGCGCGCTTTCATAATTTCCAATCCCGTATTTTTCCACAATTTGCTCTTAGTTAGATCTATTTTCCATATCCCTCGCAAATACTTAGCCGGTTTACCTTTCCTTTTCCTGCAGCATCAAATAGTTGCGCTCTTCAATTTTCTCGGCCTTCACTTACTTGCCTTTACCCTCATTCAGATCTATACTCCATGGCTCCCAAGGCTAGCGCTAAGCTGAAGGGCAAAAACCCGGCTGGGAAGCAAAAGCCGGGTCAGTCGATTTCCGCCAATTGGGCGAAATCGACTGTCACCAAGGCCAAACTTGACGAGCTGGCCGAGTCGGGTGTCCTGCCCGCTGAGTCGGACATCCAGTGGAGGACGCCGGGTGAGGAGACCCGGCCTACACCAGGCCCGGGTGAGGTAATCGTCTTCCTCGAACACGTGATCCGGGGTTTCTGCCCCCCGGGTCACCCTTTCTTCCGAGATCTTCTAGACCACTATAAACTCCGGGTATTTGATATCGGCCCAAACTCCATGTTAAATGTCTGCCACTTCATAGTCCTCTGTGAGGCTTATTTATGCATTTCTCCAAACTTGGCTTTATTCTTAGAACTATTCCAATGCAAACCCTGCCGGGAGAGCACGGACGGGGCCCTTCTGGTTTGTGTGTGTGTGTGTGGGGGGGGGGGGGGGGGGGGGGGTCTCGATCCAGAGACGTAAAAACTCTCTGATGCCGACTCTCAGTCTTCACTCTCATGTGAAGCACTGGTAGAAAACATTTTTCTATTGCCGAGACACATCTTTACCCGGCGAAAAGCCTTTGCTGGGTTTCTCTGACAATGTCCTTTCTCTTTCCGATAATCTAAACTCTTTCGCATCCGAGGCCGATAGACAGTCTATCCGGCCTCTTCTCCACAAACTCGCTGTGCTTTCAGCCCAAGGGCTTATTGGGCTTAACCTGATAAAAACCTGGGTCAGCTGCCGGATCCAGCCAAACAACATCCGGCCCAAGCTTATGTGCGATTACTCCGGACACGTCACCGACTCTCTCCGATACTCGGAGAAAACTTACCCGGACGCAGATGTAAATAAAATCATGAAGACTTTCTTGGCTGAGAGAGTTGATGTTATCAAGAGCATCGCCGGGCTTGCCCCTTTTACACGCGCTAAGCCGGCTCCTCCAGTAAGAACCGGCTATTACTCTTTATTCCGACTGACACTTCTTATGTATAGATACTAACTTTTATCTCTGTATTTCTTACTCAGGAAACTGACGCATTCCAGAAGATTGTCACCCCTCCCCCCTCTGAAAACTCGGAGGAGGAGGAGGAGGAGGAGCCGACTGATAGCGATGAAGGTAACTCCGGGTCTCTTCTTAATAACCACTTCGTTAGCTTATTAGACCAAACTTCTCCTCCTTCCGACAATGCTCCTCACTCACCAGCGCTAGAGGACAAGGACGACACTCAGTCAGAAGAGAGTGAAGCAGAGCCGGAGGCTGATGTTGGGGCGAAGAGGAAGAGCAGGAGAGTCGTTTTCAAGGTGCCATATTCTTCCATGACCTCCAAGCCATACTCCTATGCCAATATGTGCGAAGTTAACAGGCATCTAACCACTTCACCATCTCTGAAGGAATCAACTCCAGCCAAACGACGGGCAACCCGGACCTCTCCGGGTGACGATCCTCTTAACCCGGGTATTCCCATGTCGCCCGCTCGGCGAGCCGGTACTCCTCCAAATTATCAAACCCATATACCTCGAAAATTTCCACCTCCGAATCATCCCTTAGCCGGACAACTCCGGGTCTCACTTTCCGATTCTTTATCAGCATCTTCTGGGTCCAGCAACGATCTTCCAGCCGATTTCATCATGGATACCGGGTAACTCGCTACCCTTACTAACCAATATACCTTTATTTTCCTTGTCTTCCGTCTATTACTTACTAACTTTTTCCTTTTCTTTCTCAGAGCCAAGGTTACACTTAGTGACCCGTAGGATGTGCACGTTGATAACCTGGCCATGGAAGACCCGGAGAGTGCTACCAAGCCCGCGTCTGGCAGTGAAGAGGAAGAGCTGAACGACCCCATTGTCCCAGATACCGGGTTTCCCCTGCCAACTCATCAACCAGATGACGCTGATGTCGAGTTTCTGGGGACACAGAGGGCTGCCCCTGCTCCTAACACCCAGGCGGCCAGAGTCGACCCGATGAAGCAGGAGAGGACCCCGCCACCGGGTAACCAGAACCCTAGCTCCTCTAGGCCAAATCTGAGTGGCTTGACTTTGAGGGGATGCTAGATGAACTTTTTTCTCTAAATACCAATGAAAGAGATATTCTCGAATCCCTAGCAGCTGAGCATCAGGTAACTCTACCGATATTATTTGCGTACTCACCTAGTCCCCAAGTTCCGGGTGAACTATACATAGTTTACTCGGTACTTCCATAGCTATATAACCTTCCATACTCGGTTTTTACGCTGCAACCGACTAATATCTCCTTGTCTACTTTTCAGGCTTATGTGACCCGGACGGAGGAGATTGATGGGGATATGGTAACCCGGTAGGCTTATGCCCAGGTGAAACCCGGCCCGAAGGGAATCGCACAAGACCCGGCCCAAGGAGGAGGAGTTTCTAGAAGGCCCAAAGGGGAACGTAGGTCTTGTAACCCGTATCTTGGGGGTCACGATTAGGAAACTTAGGGTTGTGTGCGGTTTCCGGGTTGGATTCTGGGTATGTCTTGTATAGGAAACTAGAGAGGGTAATATATAAACCGGCTCCTGGGACAGAGAGGAGAAGAGAGTTTTTTACCCGATTTTCAAGTATTCTTGTGGTACGAGAGCTGATAGTTGTAACCCTAGATCAGAGACTCGGCGACATTGCAGCCCGAGCTACCAGATCCCCCGATAACATGATTTTCCCTGAGCTAAACCCTCTCCCGAACACCAGAGTCGATTTGCCCCAAAGTAAGTTACCCCAGGTAACGTCTGCCGTGATTATCCCACGACAGTTGGCGCCCACCGTGGGGACTATGTCCAAGGGTGTTTACATCACGGGAGAAGCTCGGGAAAGCATGAAGAACCTCGTCATCGGCGAGATCATCACCAACCCTGAAGGAGAGAAGATGGTGGACGACTCTGGTTGGGGACCAGAGTCGGATCTGCTGGAAACCGGATCTATCGTCACGATCGGCCGGGTCAACATCTTCATTGGTATGGTACGTGCATCCGGTTCTGTTCCTGATGATATTGAGTATGATTCTGTGTCAGGAGAAGCGACCTGCGTTCAGTCGGATGGAGAAGAATCGGTTGGGACAGCCGATCCGGAAGAAGAGCCCACCACGAAGAGGGAACAGAAGGAGGAGCCGGTATGGACCCCGCGTGGCCGGGTCACAAGAGAAGATGATACCGAGTCTATCCTGCACTTGCTTGAAGACAGGTACGAGGAAGATAGCTGCGACAAAGAGGAATACGAATCTTCACCAGGCATCGCGCGCCGGGTCGCGGTCTACACAGCCCCTGCAACCAATCTTAATCAGGGGGATGTGTCGACGGCCGCGGTCGGAGCGGCGCGAGCGCTGGCCCAACAGCAGGCACCGGTTGACAGAAACCTGGTTATAGCCCGGGTCGATGGAGAGTCGGCTTCTGTTACCAGTCATACCGGAGAAAGCGAACAGCAAAGGAACATGTTTGGATTCACAGCAAATAGAACACCGGGTGCGGGAGCCTCGGTTCCGCGAAATCCGGCTCTGTTCAACAATAACCTAATCTTAGATCCCACAGTGCTAGCGACGGTGATAACCCCAGAAAACGCGGTGGCACGTGCCCGAGATCTGGATGTGGCTCACCGCGCATTGGATCAACAAAGGAGAGATGTCGAAGCCGAGAAACAAGGGATGGCCGTGCGCCAGCGCGAATTGGAAGAACTGGAGAATCGTCTTCAATCTCAGTCGACTAGGATTTACAATCAGAGGCACCAGACGAGATTAATCACTCGGAGGAGTTCGTTGGTTTTCGCCAACATCTCTGTCGTGGGATAATCACGGCAGACGTTACCTGGGCTAACTTACTTTGGGGCAAATCGACTCTGGTTGCCATTTATGATAACATTACAACAGGGCGCCGCGTCCAGAGCAAAAGGGAAGGCGGAGGAGGAGTCCCGAGGGACGGAGGGGCTCACCGCGGGTCGAGGAGGGCCGACATGCGAAGAGGAACACCCGAGCCTGACGGAGACGTCCTCGGGTACAGCAGCGCGCCGGGGGAAGAAGGTGGACGGCGTGGGCATCGCAGGCGCCCTCCGGCCACGGCGTGGAGGCGCAGAGGAAGAAGGTGGCGCCCCGGTTCCATTCCCGCAGGAACCGGGGTCTTTCGACGTCTGTGGTGGCCGCGCCATCGCCGCCAAACTCCGGCCATGGAGGGTGTGGCTCCGGTTCAGGAAGTTCAGAGCAGCAGGTTCGTCGCCGGGGGATGACGACGGTGTGGCCTCCCTGAACCCTCCCAGGGCCGGACGAGGAAGCGACGACGACGAGGGAGGTGCCGGGATTCCATCCCCGCAGAGATCAGAGCCCGAAGACGACCACAACGACGGCGCGGTGCTCTCCAAGTTTTGGCCATGGATGCTTTTGTTCCGGGTTCAGAAAAAAGGATTCAGAGAAGAGGGAGTTGTAGAGGAAGAGGAGGGATGCTGGTGGCGGTGGCGAGGGAGAAGGAGGAGTGGCTAGGGTTTGGGAGGAGCTTTCTTGGAGGAGGGGAAGATAAGGAGGGGAGCGTGGAGGAGTAGGTGAGGAGGGTGCGGTGGTTGCTGCTGCTTTTGGAGGAAACGACAGAGAGCTCTCCTCGTGCCTGGCTGTACGGAGGAGGAAGGAGGTGGGCTGGGGGGCCGACTTGGTGGGGTTGTAGGTGGGCCTGTTGGCCTGCCTCCCCCAGCGAGTTCTTTTTTTTTGTAAGAGAGAAAAGGGAGAGAAGAAAGGTTATTTTGAGGGATTTTGAAACTCCTAAAATTGTGAAACCAATTTCTTTGCACTTGGCAACTGAAATGCCCAGGTGCACCAACTTTTGTTTTTCAAAATTTTAAATATTTGTTGTTGTTTGAAATTTAAATGAATTTGCTTGAATTTTGCAATAATTGAATTATTTGAAAATTACCCAAGTCACTTATTTGGAAAAACAAGTTTATGGAAAACAATTAAATTGTTTGATTTGAATATTTTATTTGAAAAAGTTGAAACAGACCAAGTGTGAAACATAATGATTTGAATTTATTTGAAATTCGAAATTCTACACATGAGTGCATTATGATGACATGACGCAATGCGTGCAAAAAAAACAAGCAATTCTATTTGAGGGAAATCCCCCGGGTGTTACAAGATTCTTGGATGCGCTGCGAATCGACATAGCCATCTCGTAACTGCTCAACCAGGTCTCTGGGTCCATGGTCGGCTCATAATAAACCACTTTACCCGGTTCCTTGAATTTATCCGGGTAAGGCTCAGCCCTGATGGCATCCGATAAACACTTAGGCCCGGCGAGGTTTGCCGGTACTAGCCTCACTCGGGAAACGTGCGATCCTGCAGCAGGCGCGGCGGACGGTGCAACTGCTACCGGCCCTCTTACCGCAGACCCGGCTGCTGCGCGCCTGGCTCGAGAACTGTCCACAATGGCTTGCGCCGCTGATGCTGCGGGCGTTGCCGGTCTATGGGGAGGAGGCGGCATTTGCTTCTGCTCTGCCCTCCGCCGTGCCGAGTTTGACTGAATATAACCGGTATTCCCATTCTGCCGACTAACATATGGTGTTCCATGCATGCCACTCCTATTATCCGGGTAATTGGCCTGTTGAGCTACTGCTGTGCGTAACAGGTCTATCGCCCGCCGGGTCTCCACTGCATGGGGTGACTCTCATACGGGGATGCGATCAAGTGCCAATGTTGCTGCATATACGTTATCCATAGGATTATTGAAGTGACTCGGTGGAGTATGAAATCGCGGTGGTGGTGGTGCGGTATTGCCAACAGCGATCCCAGTTTACAGCATGGGTAACCCGGCCTGCACGTTTGCCGGCTGTCCTCCCAGGGTTGCAGCTCGATATCCGGTTTCTTGATTCACAGCCGGGATTGGTTGATCCTGAGGGGGTAACGAACAACGTAGCCGGTAACCTCGTCTGGTGCCTCTGATTGTAAGTCCTAGTCGACTGAGCTTGAAGACGATTCTCCAGTTCTTCCAACTCACGCTGGCGCACGGCCATCCCTTGTTTCTCGGCTTCGACATCTCTCCTTTGTTGATCCAATGCGCGGCGAGCCACATCCAGATCTCGGGCACGTGCCGCCACGTTTTCTGGGGTTATCACCGTCGCTAACACTGTGGGATCTAAGATTAGGTTATTGTTGAACAGAGCCGGATTTCGCGGAACCGAGGCTCCCGCACCCGGTGTTCTATTTGCTGTGAATCCAAACATGTTCCATTGCCGTTCGCTTTCTCCGGTATGACTGGTAACCGAGGCCGACTCTCCATCGACCCGAGCTATAACCAGGTTACCGTCAACCGGTGCCTGCTGTTGGGCCAGCGCTCGCGCCGCTCCGACCGCGGCCGTCGACACATCCCCCTGATTAAGATTGGTTGCGGGGGCTGTGTAGACCGCGACCCGACGCGCGATGCCTGGTGAAGATTCGTATTCCTCTTTGTCACATCTATTTTCCTCGTACCGGTCTTCAAGCAGGTGCAGGATAGACTCGGTGTTATCTTCTCTTGTGACCCGGCCACGCGGGGTCCATACTGGCTCCTCCGGCTGTTCCCTCTTCGTGGTGGGCTTTTCTTTTGGATCGGCTGTTCCAACCGATTCTTCTCCATCCGACTGAACGCAGGTCGCTTCTCCTGACACAGAATCATATTAAATATCATCAGGAATAGAACCAGATGCACGTACCATACCGATGAAGACGTTGACCTGGCCGATCGTGACGATAGATCCGGTTTCCAGCAGATCCGACTCTGGTCCCCAACCAAAGTCGTCCACCATCTTCTCTCCTTCAGGGTTGGTGGTGATCTCACCGATGACGAGGTTTTTTTTTGACACCATTACTGTGGGGGAAACCCCCACAGCCCCCCATTTATTAATTAAATAAAAGGTTATTTACAAATATGTACAATATATACAAGGGGATTAGGGGAGTGAAATAAAAGGTTATTTACAAGCCGATGACGAGGTTATTCATGCTTTCCCGAGCTTCTCCCGTGATGTAAACACCCTTGGACGTGGGCCCCACGGTGGGCGCCAACTGTCGTGGGATAATCACGGCAGACGTTACCTGGGGTAACTTAGTTTGGGGAAAATCGACTCTGGTGTTTGGGAGAGGGTTTAGCTCAGGGGAAATCATGTTATCAGGTGATCTGGTAGCTCGGGCTGCAATGTCGCCGAGTCTCTGATCTAGGGTTACAACTATTAGCTCTCGTGCCATAGGAATACTCGAATATCGGGGAAAAACTCTTCCCTTCTCTCTGTCCCAGGAGCCGGTTTATATATTACCCGACTCTCTGGCTTCCTATACAAGACATACCCGGAATCCTAACCGGAAACCACACACAACCCTACGTTTCCTAATCGTGACCCCCAAGGTACGGATTACAAGACCTACATTCCCCCTTGGGCCTTCTAGAAACTCCTCCACCTTGGGCCGGGTCTTGTGCGATTCCCTTCGGGCCGGGTTTCACCTGGGCATAAGCCTACCGGGTTACCATCCCCCCATCACGTTCACCACCTCCAGGCAGTCAGAAGCGATCCGAATCCTTCCCAACAGTAGATCATCTGCCACGTCCAACGCCTCCCTGCACGCCAGGGCTTCCAGAGTTCCAGGATCGCCAAGAAAATCCCCTGCGCCGATCGGTGCACTGCCCCCACTGCTCCTCTAGCCACCGCCGCGTCGACATTCACCTTTGACGAGTCCGCCGGTGGGGGTATCCATGCCGACTGAGTAGTGGTCTCCCGTCCCTTGTTGTGCTGGACGTATCAAGATCCTGCAGAAATCTGTCCACGAAAGAAGTTGTTGCCATTGGACTTTGAAAAACCTCCTCGTGGATTGCTTTCCTCCGCGCGTGCCAAATAGCCCATAGCATTATCAGCATTCGCGTTAGGTCCTCCTGCTGCATTGCTTCCATCATCGAAAATAACCATAACCACGCCACCGGCTGTGTAGAACGCCCAGACGCACCGTGCCATGTTGCACTCAATGAGAGAGTGACGCCAAGAATCTGGTTGACCACAGATGGCGCATGCCGCCGTTGCCGCCATATTTCTCCGGTGTCGAGTATCACCCGTAGGCAGTTATTGTTGAGCCAATCTCCATATGAATACCCGTACCTTCGAGTGGATAGGCAGCTTCCACAAATTGGACCAAGACTTCCCTACTTCCTCCCTCCTTGAGGTCGCTGCTTTTCCCTCGACCCAATCTACCCGAGTTTGTTTTGTTCTCGCCAAAACTCGGTAGCAGGAATTGACCGAGAAAATTCCCTTGCGCTCAAAGTGCCATGCCCAAAAATCCCGCTGTACCCTATGGCTCAGGGGGATGTTCTGAATGACTTCCGAGTCCATTGGTAGGAAGAACTCGTTTAGCTTGGGTATATCTCACCTTGCTTCTTGTTGTATGATATAATCCGATACTAGCCCCGGTGCTCCAACAGTTTTGGGGGCTATCGGTTTGAGGCGTTCATCCCGTGGAAGCCAATTATCTGTCCACGCTTCAGTTGATTGGCCATCGCCAATTCTCTCTATCAGGCCGATCTGGAGCGTATCCCTCCCCTCCAATATAGACCTCCATACCTGCGACGGATTGGATCCGAGCTCGGCTGTGAGTATATCTCCATTCGGATAGTAAACTGCTCTTTACACACGAGCACTCAATGTATCTGGTTCCTGTAACAGCCGCCATGCTTGCCTCGTGAGTAAAGCAAGGTTGAACAGTTCAATATCGCGAAAACCAAGCCCCCCATCGTACTTGGGCTTTGTCATTTGCTCCCAAGAAACCCAACTTGTCCTCCTCTTGCCTCCCTTACTCCCCACTAGAATTTACGGAGCATGGAATTAATGTGCTCGCATAAACCCTTCGGGAGTTTGAAGCACAACATGGAGTATGTTGGAACTGCTTGAGCCACTGCTTTAATGAGTATTTCTTTCCCACCCACCGACAGCAGTTGCTCCATCCATCCCAAAACCTTTTGCCAAACCTTGTCTGAGGTATTTAAAAGCTCCACTCTTAGAGATGCCTACATCAGACAGCATCCCGAGATATTTCTCGTTTAGGGTCTCTCTTTCCACATTGAGCAACTCTTTCACTTCCCCTTTAACTTCCTCTGGACATCCCTTACTAAAAAAGATAGAGGATTTGTCCATATTAATCCTTTGGCCCGAGGCCGTGCAATAGCATTGCAACACTCTCTGGATTTCCAAAGCCCCTTCTCTACTTGCTCCGAAGAACAAGAGGCTGGCATCGGCAAAGAGTAAGTGGTTGACCGCAGGTGCAGTCGCTGCCACTTGTAACCCGTTGAGCTCCGGTGACTGGTTAGATTTCAAAAGGCACGAGAGGCCCTTTGCTGCTATCAGAAACAAGTAAGGCGAGATGGGGTCGCCTTGTCTGATCCCTCTTGTAGGTCGAAACTCTTCCTGCGGTACACCATTTAAAAGCACCGAGAAAGAAACAGTCGAAACCAGCCGCATTACTAGAGACACCCAGGTTGTGCTAAACCCGAGTTTCACCATTATTGCCTCCAAGTATCTCCACTCTACTCTGTCATACGCCTTCCTCATGTCCAGCTTTAGAGCCGCAACTCGATGCTTCTTCGTCTTGTTTCGTTTCATGAAGTGTAAGCACTCATAAGCCGTAATGATATTGTCAGTGATTAGTCTCCCTGGAACGAAGGCAGACTGCTCCTCTGAGATAATTTCTGGTAATATCTTTTTAAGTCTGTTTGCCACCACTTTCGCGGCAATCTTATAGACCATGTTGCAAAGACTGATAGGACGGAATTGTCCCAGCTCCGTTGGACTTGCAACTTTAGGAATCATGACAATGAAAGTTTTGTTTACCAAATCCGGGCTGTCCTCCCCGGGCAGGATTCGTAGCACTGCCTTTGTAACCTCGTCTCCACACACACTCCAATTTCTCTGGAAGAACTGGGCTGGGAACCCATCTGGCCCCGGGGATTTTGTTGGATACATCTCGAACAGGGCTCCCTTCACTTCCGAGATATTGTATGTCGCATCAAGCATGTCATTCGTCCAGGGATTCACTTTGTTTGGTATTGAACTCAGAACGGCGTCGATCCCTTGCACTCCTTCAGACCTATAAAGTTCCTTGTAAAAACCACTCGCCAACCCGCCTAGAAATTCCGGGTTTGTCTCCATTGTACCGTCCCCCTTAATCAACTCGGTAATACGGTTTTTCTTCCTTCTTTGACTCGCACGAAGATGGAAAATCGAGTATTCCTATCGCCTTCCGATAGCCATTGAACCCGCGACCACTGTCGCCACATGATCTCTTCCTGTTCTAACAGCAGAACCAATTGGGAGGCAACCTCCCCTTCACGCGTGCCCAGGCCTAGCCTTCCCGGTACACTCCTCAAGTCGCATAACTCCCGTTGGAGATTGCGGATCTTCAGTTTCACGTTTCCAAAAGTCACTCTTCCCCAATGTGCGAGTTCGTCCGACAAAGATGCGAGTTTAGCATGCAAGTCCTCGACCGAGGAAATCTGATGCCCCTCGCCCCACTTCTGTTTCAGAACATCTTCAAAACCTCCATGACTCTCCCATGCCAATTCGTACCTAAAGGGACGTTGGGCACGCACACTGACATCTCCCCTCGGCTCCCGCTCCAACAGAATTGGTAGATGGTCCGAGGTAGCCACCATTGCTAGGTGCCGCAGCTCAGCCGACGGGTAGCGTACACACCACTCAGGTGAGGCAAGAGCTCTATCAAGTCTGGTCTGACAGAAGGATCCCCTGTTACCTTTTTTTTCAAAAGTCCAGTCCACCCCTTTATAGCCCAGATCACAGAGACCACACACGTCAAACGTCTTCCTGTTCATCTAGCATTCATCTGCCATAACCTCGGTTTGCATCACTTGCTTTTTACCTGTAAGTGGGCAAGCCCACGGGTGCCCACTTAATTATATGTTGTCCTCCCGGAGGGAGGTTCTGGGCGCTTGGCGCTGATTCCGACGAGGAATCTCCGGAGTGCTGCCCTACTTCGCCGGCGTCGATCTACTTCTGCCGGACTCCATCTCTCTCGCCCTCGAGGGATATGGTCGACAGCAGACAAGGTAAAAGACAGGTAAGAAGGCTACAGCAGAGGGCGGCGGCGATTGCGCTAGCCGTCTCTCCGACATCTGCGAGTTCGCAAGAGAGTGGACGGACATCCACGGCGGCGGAGGTAAGCATCTCGTCTAGGGATCAACGGCATCGGCTGAAGATTCCGGCGATGCCGCCGTCGACTTTTCCTTTGGTAGCTTCGGACCAACCGTGGTTCCGCGTCCAGAAGGTTGGCCGGAGGCTGAAACTGGTCCTCGCCGGCGAACCGTCGCCGGAGGGGGTGAAGATCACCGACGGCACTAGTTTTCGATTTTCAAATTTCGATCCGAGTATCACGGTGGGTCATACGGGCCGCTCGCACCGGATGAGTTTGGGCTGTTCTCGGGCGGCTACTGCGGATCACGGCCACACGGGCCCACATCGGATTACGTGGCCGTATCGAGTTACGAGACGGGGGCTAGGTTTCGGTTCACGCAGAGGCTCTGCTCCAATCGTACCTTCCATGGCGAATCAAGGAGGCGGCCGGGGTTACTACGGAGATGGCCGTGGCGGGGCGCGCGGCAACGGAGCGCCGCCGTTTAGAGGTGGCCCGCCGGCGAGAGGGGGATACGGCCCCAACTTCTACCAAGGCGGGCGGGGTGGCGCCGCGGATCAACAGCGGCAGGGCGAGCTCGGCAACGCCAATGGAGCTCCTTTCGGGGACTTCAATGCCGGCGCCGGCTTCTACGGTGGCCAGTACGGCAACGGGGGAGGAGGCGGTGATCGTCATCGCTTCCAAAACCGAAACTATGGCGCAGGGCGGGGCTTCTACCGAGGCAACGGCAACACGGCCTACCGAGGTCGTGGTCGTGGCCGCAACCCTGTGCCGCCGCGTGAGACGGCAGTGCCGACGATCGGCGGGGTTTCCGTCGAGGCAGTTGTCAGGCGGGTGACCGAAGCGCTGTGTGCGCAGGGCGTCGCGGGCGCCCAAGGAGCTTCGACGTCTTCTTCGGCAGCGGCAGCACCGGTTGCTGCTGCCCCAAGACTGCCGGCAGTCTCCTTACCTGCCGCGGGGTTACAGCCGGCTTCCTCTGCCGCGGTGGTGCCGCCAACCGGGCCGGTTGTCGCGGCAACGACGGCTGCGCGTCCTCCTGCCGTGATGATGCCGGGAACAGCGGCAACGGCTGCTGTCCCTGTACCACTACCGGTCACGGGGCGTGATCACATGCTTGTGGCGCAGCGCAAGGCCGCTGCTTCAACAGGAGGGGGTGTGCTTGCTGTTACAGTGACTGAGGAGACTGATGATTCGGTTGCAAAAAAGGCTAAGAAAGACAAGGCGAAGTGCTTCCAATGCGGCGTCCAGGGTCACTTGAGTGTAGAGTGCACGGAGATAGTTTGTGAATATTGCGAGTGCACGGGTCATATTCCTGATGATTGCCCTTTGCTCACGGTGGCGAAGCAACAAGTAATCACTCACGGTTTTCTCAACGAGGGGTTAATGTTCTTTGAGGCGGTACCTACGGCATCCTATAGGCCGAAGATTGATTCTGCGCGGCTGGGTAGGCTCTCTATCACGGGTGGATCGCTGTCCGTGGAGGAGGTTATTGTGCAGCTGCAACGTTTGGTACCATCAGATCAGTTTAAATGGGAAGTGGTGCAAGTTGATGATGGGGTTTTCAAGGTGTCTTTTCCGACTAGAGCTGAGTTGGATCGCATGGTTGTTTTCGGTGCTTGTCATATTCCGAACAGTACATGTGTGATTACAGTTGAATCTTGGGTTACTGAGATGAAGCCGCTTTATCTCTTACCTGAGATCTGGATCAGGGTGTCAGATATACCGCCTAAGCATCGTGGTGATTTTCTGCTTCTTTGGAGTCTTGGTTCTTTGTTTGGAAAGACTCTTAAAGTTGATATGAAGTATACTCGGAAGCATGGGGTGTTGCGGGTTCTGGTTGGGTGTATGGACTACGCACAGATTCCTGATGGTTGGCCCGTTTTTATTCGTGATGGGTTTTATGAGCTGAAGTTCTTTGTGGAGAAGCCGGATTCTGATGATGAGGACGTCATGGCAGTTGATTCTACGGATGATTCACCTGACGATGGGGGGCGTGATGGCGGGAGCTCGAAGCAAAAGGGGCCTATGAGTGGTAACATGGACCTCGATAATAATAAGGAGAAGGATAATGCACCTAGTGAGGAGAGTAGTGGGGCGGATAAGAGCACGGAGGTGAATGGCGTGAAGAATGTTTTTGCTACCGGGGTGGTCCTTTCTCCTTTAGTGGCCAAATCGGTAAGGGAAGCTCGGTTACATCTCATTTCGTTGAGTAAGGGGGCACAATACGTTGACACTCCTATTACGGCGGCGGGTGCTGATGGTTTTTCCGATCATATGAGTGAGTTTGTTGCGCATGAGGTGATTCCTACACATGGGGTAGCGGCAGTCGAGAAGGATGTCGGTGGTGTTGCTTCGGCCCCTGCATCGGCAGGGGATTCACTTGGTCGGATGGCCAGGGTATCAGACGGATACCCGCGGTCCCCCTCTTCACCGACGGTGGCTTCTTCTGGACGGGTGGCCCGGGTGTCAGACGGACGCCCGCTGCCACCTATTTCTTCTTCGACTGGGATTACACCCACCGAGTGTGCCAGGGAGTTGGCACCACGGCGTCTGGTTGATGCGTTTCATGGTGTGGCTGTTCTCACCACTCAACCAGGCGGGTTGGGTGGGGAGACGGGGTCGACGGACTCACCTCTCACCGCGCACTGCTCACCTCAACCAGGCGGGTTGGGGTTGGAAGCGGTGGCGGTAACGCCTTCACGACCTTCGAGGGCGGCGGTTTTGGCTTATGGGGGCATGGCCGAGACTGAGGTGGAGATCTGCTCTAGTGCTCGCCTTCGGGCTAAGCCAGACGCGGACCTTCCGCAGGAGCTGCCTATGGCCCTTGCGCAACGGAAGGATTCGAGTTTTGCTAAAGGTAATTTACATTCTGTTGATTTGTCTTTGCTTTCATTTACCGATTCTGAAATTAAGGCGAGAGCAGATAAGTTAGGAGTTTCGCTGGGAAAGAATAAGCAACAAGTTGATTCTTCTATTTCGGGTATGCTAGAGCAAGAACGTGCTAGATCCATTATATTCTTGAAAAATAATTTAAATGATAAGCTGGAAGATGATTTAGTTGACTCCCACTCCAGCTTGGCTTTAACGAAAGCTACTAACTTGAGTGCGGATCTTTCTGATAGTGGGGTAGAGCAAGAGGATGATCATACGGATCATCTTCCATTCTCCAAGACGGTTAAACGTAACCGGACGAAGAATGTTTGCAATTTGTCTAAGCCCAGGAGGAGTTCTAGAATTAAAAAATTTAAAAAGTAAGATGAGAGGTTTAATTTGGAATAGCAATGGGTTTGGGGATCATGCGAAACACCTAGCTGTTAATGAGTTTATCAAAGATCATAATCTCGATTTTATTGCGTTGATTGAGACAGGCAGATCTTCTTTTACTACTCATTTCTTGGACTTTCTTGCGGGGGGGGGGGGGGAGAGATTTTACGTGGTTCTGTCTACCTCCTCATGGACGTTCTGGAGGGATGTTAATTGGATTCAATAACACTACTCTCGCAGCACAAACCGATGTGTCTGGGGATTATTGTCTAAAATTTCATGTAAACACCAAAGCGGATGGTTTCTTATGGGCTTTTGTTGTAGTTTACGGAGCTGCACAAGACTCTAAGAAACCTGAATTCTTATCGGAGTTAGTTCGTATTTGTGATAATGAAACTCTTCCGATGTTGATCGGGGGGGATTTTAATATCATTCGGAGACAGGAGGAAAAGAATAATGACAATTTCAATGCTAGGTGGCCTTTTATTTTTAATGCCATTATTGAGAGTTTAGACCTCAAAGAGATTACATTGTCTGGTAGACAATTCACTTGGGCGAGCTGGGGAGATAATCCTACTTACGAGAAATTAGATCGTTTTCTTAATAGCATTGAATGGGAGCAGAAATATCCGCTGGTTTCGGTACATGCTTTGACCCGCACGGGGTCTGATCATACACCGCTACTTTTGGACTCTGGGCTCCAGGCACATGTCGGAAATAAAAGTCACTTCTCATTTGAATTATCCTGGATACGCCAGGATGGTTTCTATGAGTTAGTGCGTAGAGAATGGATGAATATTAATGGTGGGAATGATCCGGTAGAGAGGTGGCAAAACAAAATTAGGCATCTGAGACAATTTCTTCGTGGATGGGCTAAAAATCAAAGTGGTGAATATAGGAAGCTGAAAGACAAATTAACGACTCTTATTGATATGCTTGATATAAAGGCAGAATCGATTCCTTTAAATGCAGCCGAACGGGCGGCAAAAAAGGAGGCCGATGATTATTTACGAAAGTTGAAACGGGACGAGGAATCTAAATGGGCACAACGAGCTAAAGTAAGACATATACAAGAAGGGGGAAGTAATACGAAATACTTCCACCTGATTGCTAATGGCAAACATAGGAAGAAAAAAATATTTCAGCTAGAACAAGATGAGGGCACCATTATTGGAGATTTAAACCTGCGGGTTTTTATTTCCGAATATTATAAGAAACTATTTGGGGCACCGGCGCCGAATTATGTTTCTTTAGTCGAGGATATGACGGAGGATATGCCCCAGATCTCCCCTGAAGAGAATCAAATTCTTACATCTCCTTTTACCGAAAAGGAGGTGTTTGAAGCTGTATCTCAGATGGAACACAATAAAGCCCCAGGACCTGATGGGTTTCCCGCAGAGTTTTATCAGAGATTTTGGGAAGTAATTAAGTCAGACTTGATGGCCATGTTTGCCCAGCTATATAATGGAGACTTACCATTATATAAGCTTAACTTTGGGGTCATAACGCTGCTACCTAAGAAAGAGGACGCTAGCCGTATTGAGCAATATAGACCAATTTGTTTACTTAATGTTAGTTTCAAAGTGTTCACAAAAGTAGGGACTAATAGGGTTACATCTATTGCGAGTAGAGTGATCCGACCAACTCAATCAGCGTTTCTACCCGGTAGAAACATTCTGGAAGGGGTGGTAGTCCTACATGAAACTATACATGAATTAAAAAGGAAGAATTTAGATGGGGTTTTGTTTAAAATTGACTTCGAAAAAGCTAATGACAAAGTGAATTGGTCTTTCTTGCAACAAGTGTTAAGAATGAAGGGGTTCTCACCAGTTTGGTGTGAATGGATAGCTCGTTTTGTCCAAGGAGGGAGTGTCGGTATTAAAGTTAATGACGATATCGGATATTATTTTCAAACATTAAAAGGGCTGAGACAAGGCGACCCGTTATCACCTATCCTGTTCAATCTCGTAGCGGATATGTTGGCAATTCTCATAGAGCGAGCTAAGGAGGATGGCCAAGTAGGAGGGTTAATACCACACCTTGTCGAAGGAGGGGTATCAATTCTTCAGTATGCCGACGATACGATCATCTTCATGGAACATGATATCGAAAAGGCCCTGAATATGAAGCTTATACTTGCGATGTTTGAGCTCATGTCGGGTCTTAAAATTAATTTCCACAAGAGTGAGATTTTTTGTTTTGGTAAGGCCAAGGATTCCCAAGATCATTACCGTAATATCTTTGGCTGTGAGGTAGGCAGTCTACCTTTCAAATACCTAGGCATACCAATTCATCATAGAAAACTTCTTAACAAAGAGTGGAAGCCCATTGAGGACAGGTTTGATAAGAAACTAAGTTCTTGGATAGGTAAATTGTTATCTTACGGGGATCGCCTCGTGTTGATCAACTCGGTCCTATCTAGTTTACCTATGTTTCTACTGTCCTTTTTCGAAATTCCCGTGGGGGTGAGGAAACGGTTGGATTTTTATCGATCGAGGTTTTTCTGGCAAAGTGATGTCAAGAAGAGGAAATATAGACTAACTAAATGGAATATTGTTTGCCGTCCAAAGGATCAAGGAGGATTAGGGATTGAAGTACTACAAATTAAAAATATGTGTCTGTTGAGTAAATGGTTATACAAGTTATTAACGGAAGAGGGGGTGTGGCATGAGTTACTCTCTAACAAGTATTTGGGGGATAAAACGTTATCTCAAGTAGAGAGCAAACCATCGGACTCACCATTCTGGAAAGGTTTAATGCGAGTGAAAAGTGAATTTTTTTCACGGGGCAAGTTTTCTTTAGGGAACGGGCAGCAGGTGCGATTCTGGGAAGATACATGGCTAGGGGATGAACCGTTATCCCAAGCCTACCCGTCATTATATAATATCGTTTCCCATAAGAATGTTACCGTCGCGAATGTGTTAGCGCATAATCCTTTGGACATTCGGTTTCGAAGGAATATAGTTGGACACAGAAGAGATCGCTGGTTACATTTGGTGGAGAAGCTTATGGGAGTTTCTCTAACAGATGATAGGGATGAGTTTCGTTGGAAACTAACATTGAATGGAAGGTTTTCTGTTAAATCGTACTATGCTGATTTGATGCATGGATCCACAATATTTTTACGAAAATACTTGTGGAAATTGAAGGTGCCACTGAAGATTAAGATCTTCTTATGGTTCCTTAATAGAAGGGTTATTTTAACTAAGGACAATTTGATTAAGAGAAATTGGCATGGTTGTAAAAAATGTGTTTTTTGCGATGGAGATGAGTCTGTAGAACACTTGTTTATAACATGTCCTTTTGCCCGTGATATTTGGCGTTTGATTCACTTTACTTATAGCATTTATCCACCTACTAGCATTGCGAATATGTTTGGTACTTGGTTAAATGGTATTGATAGGAAAACAAAAGCACGAATACGAGTTGGTGCGGCTGCTTTCCTATGGGCAATTTGGAATTGCCGTAATGATGTGGTTTTTAACAGACAAACGAATATTCACTTTTTGCAGGTTGTAAACAAGGCGGTCTATTCTATCCAGATGTGGGCTTTTCTTCTCCCTCTGGATCAACGAGGACTTATGGATTCCGGCTGTGCTCGACTGATGGCGGTCGTTCGGGCTATTTACAGCCAGGCTGGGTGGCTTAATGCTAGGCGAATTAATGCGTAGTTCGTCCTTGTTTCGGTGGCTAGTCTTTGTGGCCACGCTTTCGGACCCATGATTGTAATAAGCTACTTGCTACATGCTTTGGATGTTTTTCGAATTTGATTAATAAAAAACCGGCTGTGTGCATCATTTTGATGCAGAGGCCGGGGCCTAGGCTCCCATTTCTAAAAAAAATTTCTTAAGGCTACTCGTACAAGTTATACAAAATTACCCAGCCCGTAGGTAAGGAAGATTAGATGCTAAAGTGACCTAGATGTCACCATAAACCGTACAAGATAGTACAAGTCAGCCTTCAGTCTTCCTCTCCAGGCACTTCTACAAGGTCTGTAATTCTTTCTTTCTTTGCTTCCAAATTCTCCAGGCTGCAGCATCCAAGATTAAGGAAAAGGTCGGCTAGTGAGGAACTTACCGTTGATATTCTGGAGTACGTGTGAGTCTATTGTATGTGGAGTCTAGACCAACAGTTGATACTACATTACCACTTAATATGCATTAGAAAAAGAGATGTTCTCAAGTTTCCTTATTTCTACAAGAGCACAGACGACACCAGAGTTGAATAGAATTAGCCGCCTTCGTCCTGTAGTAGCAGCGCACCATCATTGATATTTAATT
Source organism: Alopecurus myosuroides (assembly GCA_028641055.1). NCBI lineage: Eukaryota > Viridiplantae > Streptophyta > Magnoliopsida > Poales > Poaceae > Alopecurus > Alopecurus myosuroides. The sequence continues at coordinate 331,287,592 of CM054062.1, read as the reverse complement.
AGCTTTTTTTCTGACAGGGAATTGGTATCGAGTTAAGTTGCTCATGTCAATATGTCATTAACATGACAAAAAAGCTCTTAGCATTGCTGTTGTCCCAGACCCTTTGGATGACAAAAGAGCTATTAGCCATCAATATGTCCTTTTCACCCATTTGCAACTCCCCTGTTTCTTGTTTGGATGGCTGAATGAGAACTACAGACCTATTAGCATTGAACTTTGTATGCTGTTGTACAAATTCATGCATGGAAAGATGCGGTTTCACTCAAGATGTTTCAAATTCTCGGGTAATCTGGGCTCTTTTATATGTAGAATAAACAATAAAGTAGTGATAATGGACTCTGTATACCATGATTTAGCAGCAGTGTTTGTGCTAACCACTTCGCATACCATGTACATGTATCAGCAGCATTCAGGTCTTTGGACAGAAAGTATTTACAGACAGTACGACTAAAGTACAGCTTAGACAAGGAAAAGTCAGTTTGTAACATGGATAGTTAAATACAATCTGGCCAAACAGACTATTCTGTTGATAAGTGTGCTAGCTCTACCAATCAACAAAACAACTCCCAAATCTTGAACTGGAATGGAATTACATGACGACATTTATTTTACTGTTATTATTATTATGCTACTCCGACTTCAGTTTTCATCATTACATAGCAAATCTAGGAGTCCTTTTTTGTAGTGAGAACTAGAAGAATACCCCGCGCGTTGCTGCGGGGATCGTTTTAGGAACTACAGTACATTGTAAAGTTTATAAGAGAGGTGATACAATTGATCATATTATATATTTTAAAATTATTAATATGAATAATTGGATGGTTTAAAATTATTAATATGAATAATATCAAAGTTGCTACGGGAATTCCTTTAGAAATTACAGTATATTGTGAACAAAATTTTATAATACATGCGATGTATTATGTTTCCTATGTAAATATGCAAAATTCAATTGATCATGTTATATATATATTTTAAAATTATTAATATGAACAATTAGATAGTTTAAGAAATAGATGATGTGTAGGGTGCATGTAGTGATTAATAAATATTAGTGGATATGACATGGACAATTGATTGGTTAGAAAAATGGATGATGTGGACAGCTTGCATGTTGAGATAGAAAAATCATAAATGCATGCTAGTGGGGTTTTGCTTTATAAGAAGTATAGATGGCAGGAGAGGCTCCTAAAGTCTAGTCACCATGGATACAATTTACAACTATACAAAATGACACAACCAATAAGAAAGGGAGATTAGATGATAGTAACCTAGATGTCAAGCTTTTGTGGCACCACCACCAGGGAGTTCTACAAGGTCTGCTGAGATTCTTTCTTTGCTTGCAAGAGCAAAGATATGAAAGAAAAGGGCTACTGAGAAACTTAACTTTGCTGTAAGTCACCACCCTCGAGATTCTGGAATCAGCGCGAGTCCATTGTATGTAGAGTCTAGATCATCAGTTAGTACTAAAGGGCGCCAATCCACGTAAGTTTCCGATGATGCAAGATTTGGGATCAATGTCTCACCCACAAATGAGACAAATGCAAGGCACTTAGATGGCTCATTACACACAAGTCCATGCCCCTGTCTGTAAGGTTAAACACTATGGTGAATCCATTCGGTCAGTGTTTAGGCATCAGACAGCACTGGCACTAACATAGCAGCAGCTCCCTGTTCCAGATTCAGAAGACAGATGCATATAGGTATTGCTAAGCTAACATGACAGCAAAGGGGAACAATCCCGATTTCAGATTTTCAATTCGAGATTCAACACGACGTAGACAAGAATAGTTCGGAAGTTCGTTCCTACATCAACACGCATAAACCGAATGCCTCTCCATTGAAGAACAGATCAATGCACTAACCCGGTATCCAGGAATACATCACAAACAAATGTAGAAGCAGGGCAGGGAAGCGGATGCAAAAATTTACCACCTTTACTCTCAGGAGCAGCCTGAATGTTTCCTCTACTGCAGACCTACCTACTCGGCAGCCTTCCCGGCGCCGTCGTCCTCCTGGCCAGCACTGGCACTGCCACCCCCGGCACCCTTGTACTTGTCGAGGGCGGGGCCAGTTAGGCGGCAGATGCGCCATATTGAAATATATACATTGTACTTGTACTGTCACGTGTTCGTGTGTGATTTACATGGCCGTGTTTATCTTCTTGTAGAAGTAGCGTAGGGTGGTTAGTATGCTAACCACCGTAGAGCTTTCCTTTCTTCTCAAGTTTCTGTATATTGTAACAGTACATGTAAATCCGTTGAGCCCGGTTGTGCTCCTATATAACATGCAGGCGACCCGAGGCCAAGGGTACGCTTAAACCTATTTCATTATATGGTATCAGAGCCACGGGGTCTCGAGTTCGAGACCCTGCTCACGCAGTATTAAAAACAAAAGAAAAAAAGATTCTGCGGCCCGCACCAAGCCCACGCTAAGGACTAAAATAGCCTAGACGTGAGGGGGAGTGTTGAAATATAAATATAAGGCTAGCCCCTTTCCATCAGTTCGGACTTTTGGGATAATTGGCTAGTGCAACAATTCTATATGGTATCAGAGCCATCCCCTTCCAATCTCATCTAGCGAATCATGTCGCAAGCCTCATCATCATCCATGGCGCCCACCTCCGCTCTCGGTCACCCGGTGAGTGAGAAACTCACCCGGGACAATTTCCTGCTCTGGAAGGCCCAGGTGCTTCCGGCTGTGCGTGGCGCGCAGCTCACCGGCTTCCTCGACGGTACCATCGTCGAGCCCGCAAGAGAGGTGGAAGTAACTGCAGAAGGGAAGACAACCAAGGTGGATAACCCCGCCTATGGACTCTGGATCGCCCAGGATCAACAGGTCCTAGGGTATCTCCTCGCCTCGCTGTCTCGCGAGGTACTGGCTCAGGTCGTGGACATGACCACGTCGGCAAGCCTGTGGGCGGCGATCGCCCAGATGTATTCTTCGCAGTCCCGCGCACGCGTCATCCAACTACGCGCCCAGATTGCGAATTTCAAGAAGGGTGACCTCACCGCCACGGCATACTACACCCGCATGAAAGGGCTTGCCGATGAGATGGCAGCCGCTGGGAAAAAGATCGATGATGACGATCTCATCTCGCACATCCTCGCGGGACTAGACGCGGACTACAATCCCTTCGTGTCCGCGATATCGGCATCGGCGCGCTCTGGAGCGCCTCTCACGCTTAGCGACCTCTACGCCGAGCTACTGGTCGCTGAGGGGAGGCTGGAGGCGCAGAATCCGGGAGCCCAGCTGGGCGGCTCCGCTAACCTGGCGTCGAAGGGCGGACGCGGTGGCTTCTCCAACAACCGTGGAGGAGGCAGTGGCTTTAACAGCTACAATGGTGGAGGGCGCGGTAACGGTGATGGTCGCGCCAACTTCCCCAACAACCTACCTCGACAACCATACACTGGAGGTGGTGTCAATCCGAGGCAAGGACCGAAACCAATCTGCCAAATCTGCGGCAAAACGGGGCATATTGCGCTCCGCTGCTGGAAGAGGTTCGAGAAGAACTTCAAGTCTCCACTCCTGAACGAGGAGAAATCGGCGAACTCTGCTGCTGCACCGTCCTACGGCATCGACACCAACTGGTACTCCGATACCGGAGCTACTGACCACATCACGAGTGAGCTTGATAAGCTCTCTGTTCGGGATCGCTACAATGGTGGTGATCAAGTACACACGGCGAGTGGGTCAGGTATGGAAATAATGGATATTGGTCGTACGCAATTTCATACCCATGATCGTCCTCTCCATCTTAACAATGTTTTGCATGTCCCACAATCATCTAAAAATCTTGTTTCTATTCACAAACTCACTCGTGACAATAATGCTTACGTTGAATTTTGGCCTGAATTCTTTTCTATCAAGGATCAGGAAACGGGGAAGGTGCTGCTCCACGCCAGGAGTAGAGGTGGCCTCTATCCATTACCTTGCATGCCGCCTATTCATGGAAGACATGTCCACGGTGCTAATCGACCATCCTCTTCCCACTGGCATAGGCGTCTAGGTCATCCATCTTTTTCAGTTGTTAGTCAAGTTCTTAAAGAGAATAATTTGCCTTTCTCCAATAAAAGTCATGAGTTAGTTTGTGATGCATGTCAAAAGGCCAAGAGCCATCAACTTCCTTATCCTAGATCAACTAGTGTATCCAAAGCTCCTTTAGAGCTAATTTTTTCAGATGTATGGGGACCTGCCTCTGTTTCTGTTGGAAGAAATAAATACTATGTTAGCTTCATCGATGATTTTAGCAAATACACTTGGATATATTTGCTTCGAAATAAGTCTGATGTTTTTCAGAAATTTCGTGATTTTCAGCAACATGTTGAAAGATTATTTGATAGAAAGATTCTTGCCATGCAAACTGATTGGGGTGGTGAGTATCAAAAATTGAGTTTCTTTTTTGAGCATATTGGCATCTCACATCATGTTTCCTGCCCCTATGCTCATCAACAAAATGGTTCTGCGGAACGAAAGCATAGACACATCGTAGAAGTTGGTCTATCTCTATTAGCTCATGCATCCATGCCCTTAAAATTCTGGGATGAAGCCTTTCTTACAGCTGTGTATCTCATTAATAGAATACCAAGCAAGGTAATTCACTCCCAAACTCCTATGGAAAAACTACTTGACACAAAGCCAGATTATTCTTTCTTGCGCATTTTTGGATGTGCCGTGTGGCCCAATCTTAGACCTTTTAACAAACACAAACTTGAATTTCGTTCCAAAAGGTGTGTTTTTCTAGGCTATAGTGGGCTACACAAAGGATATAAGTGTCTAGATGTGTCCACGGGGAGAGTATATATTTCTCGAGACGTGGTTTTTGATGAATCTATCTTCCCCTTTTCGGAACTACACCAAAATGCTGGGGCCCAACTTCGGGCCGAGATTTCTCTTCTTCCACCCACACTCCTAAATTCCACTTCTTTTGATCATGGGGGAGATTTGCATGACCGTATGACTATTATTTCTAATGCAAATGAGCAAAATTCTGGTGATACTAGTGTGCAGGAAAATACTTCTTTTGTGCAGCCACAGGATTCCACAGAAGATCGAAGCGCTGGAAACGAGGCAGATTCGCCTGCAAACAGCGCTGAAAATGGTGCAGAATCAGCTGCACGGTCGGGTTCCCAGGCCCGCAGCGAATCCGCCTCGGGATCGAGGCGCTCAGGGGGACAGACGCAGTCCCGCAGCGAATCTGCTTTGGGATCGAGGCGCTCAGGCGGACAGGCGCAGCCTCGGTCGGCGTCGACAAATCCAAGTCCAGCGCGTGGCGCGACACGCGGTGCTGGTGGGCCAGGTGCGGGCGCTGGCAGGCAGCATGCATGCATGCGTGCTGATGGCGCGGGGGACAGGCGCGGTACCTGTGCGTCTGCAGTGCCTGGCGCTGATTCGTCCTCGACACGTGGCGGCACGGCAGACGCGGAGACATCGTCTTCGGGCTTCGAAACTGCGTCAGGTTCGGGATCCCGAGAGGATCCTGGATTCGCTGACAGTACTGCTACGTCCGGATCCTCTGCGCCGGATATTTCTGCAGCAAGAGAAATTACTCCATCTCCGCAACCAAGAATTCATACACGGTCTAAGAGTGGAATTATTAAACCTTTTTCGTATACTGATGGTTGTGTGCGATGGGGGAATTTTTGCAGTACAGGTGAACCAGAAAATTGGCAAGAAGCCATGAGTGATGGTAATTGGCGTGGAGCTTTGAATGAAGAGTACTCCGCGCTTGTGAGAAACAACACTTGGCACTTGGTTCCGGTTAAGAGGGGAATCAACGTCATCGATTGTAAGTGAGTTTATAAAGTTAAAAGAAAATCTGATGGTACCATTGACAGGTACAAAGCAAGACTTGTGGCTAAAGGCTTCAAGCAAAGGTATGGAATAGACTACGAGGATACATTTAGTCCTGTAGTTAAGGCAGCTACTATTAGATTAATTCTATCTATTGCTGTATCAAGAAATTGGGGTATGCGACAGTTAGATATGCAGAATGCGTTTCTTCATGGCGTTCTGGAAGAGGAGGTTTATATGAGACAACCACCAGGGTATGAGGATCCAGAAAAACCTGATTTTGTCTGTAGATTGGACAAGGCTCTATATGGACTCAAACAGGCGCCACGTGCATGGTATTCTCGGTTATCCACTAAATTGCAGTCTCTTGGTTTTGTACCTTCAAAGGCAGACACATCTTTATTCTTTTATGATAGAGGTGGAATTATCATGTTTATGCTCATATATGTTGATGATATAATTGTTACGAGCTCTTCTTCCAAGACAGTTGATGCATTGCTGCTTGATTTGAGAGCTGATTTTGCACTAAAGGATCTTGGTAATCTCCATTATTTTCTGGGAATTGAGGTAAAGAAAATGCAGAATGGTATTATTTTATCTCAAGAAAAATACATTGGAGATATATTGAATATAGTTGGTATGAAAGGTTGCAAACCAGTTACTAGCCCATTGTCAACATCAGAAAAATTGTCCTTGACTGTAGGTGATCCTCTTAGTGGTGAAGATTCCACTAAGTATAGGAGTATTGTTGGTGCACTTCAGTATTTGACTCTTACTAGGCCAGATATTTCTTTTTCTGTGAACAAAGTATGTCAGTTCTTACATGCACCAACCTCTTTACATTGGTCAGCTGTAAAGAGAATTTTGAGATATCTACAGTTTACATCATCGCATGGATTGAAACTAGTTAAGTCAGATTCTTCTGTTGTGAGTGCATTTTCTGATGCAGACTGGGCAGGTTGTCTTGATGATAGGAGGTCAACTGGTGGGTTTGCAGTATTTTTTGGGTGTAATCTTATATCATGGAGTGCTCGTAAACAAGCAACTGTGTCAAGATCTAGCACAGAGGCTGAGTACAAATCTTTGGCTAATGCAACAGCTGAAGTAATATGGGTGCAAACACTGTTGAAGGAAATAGGTGTTGAGCATCCTGAGGCTGCATCTCTATGGTGTGATAATCTTGGAGCTACCTATTTGTCAGCTAACCCTGTTTTTCATGCTAGGACTAAGCATATTGAAGTGGACTATCATTTTGTTCGGGAGAGAGTTGCGAACAAATTGTTAAATATTCGGTTCATTCCAACAGGGGATCAATTAGCTGATGGATTTACAAAACCTCTCTCTGCAAAGCAAATGGAGGCTTTCAGGTACAATCTCAACTTGAGTAAGTTGTGATTGAGAGGGGATATTGAAATATATACATTGTACTTGTACTGTCACGTGTTCGTGTGTGATTTACATGGCCGTGTTTATCTTCTTGTAGAAGTAGCGTAGGGTGGTTAGTATGCTAACCACCGTAGAGCTTTCCTTTCTTCTCAAGTTTCTGTATATTGTAACAGTACATGTAAATCCGTTGAGCCCGGTTGTGCTCCTATATAACATGCAGGCGACCCGAGGCCAAGGGTACGCTTAAACCTATTTCATTATATGGTATCAGAGCCACGAGGTCTCGAGTTCGAGACCCTGCTCACGCAGTATTAAAAACAAAAGAAAAAAAGATTCTGCGGCCCGCACCAAGCCCACGCTAAGGACTAAAATAGCCTAGACGTGAGGGGGAGTGTTGAAATATAAATATAAGGCTAGCCCCTTTCCATCAGTTCGGACTTTTGGGATAATTGGCTAGTGCAACAATTCTATATGGTATCAGAGCCATCCCCTTCCAATCTCATCTAGCGAATCATGTCGCAAGCCTCATCATCATCCATGGCGCCCACCTCCGCTCTCGGTCACCCGGTGAGTGAGAAACTCACCCGGGACAATTTCCTGCTCTGGAAGGCCCAGGTGCTTCCGGCTGTGCGTGGCGCGCAGCTCACCGGCTTCCTCGACGGTACCATCGTCGAGCCCGCAAGAGAGGTGGAAGTAACTGCAGAAGGGAAGACAACCAAGGTGGATAACCCCGCCTATGGACTCTGGATCGCCCAGGATCAACAGGTCCTAGGGTATCTCCTCGCCTCGCTGTCTCGCGAGGTACTGGCTCAGGTCGTGGACATGACCACGTCGGCAAGCCTGTGGGCGGCGATCGCCCAGATGTATTCTTCGCAGTCCCGCGCACGCGTCATCCAACTACGCGCCCAGATTGCGAATTTCAAGAAGGGTGACCTCACCGCCACGGCATACTACACCCGCATGAAAGGGCTTGCCGATGAGATGGCAGCCGCTGGGAAAAAGATCGATGATGACGATCTCATCTCGCACATCCTCGCGGGACTAGACGCGGACTACAATCCCTTCGTGTCCGCGATATCGGCATCGGCGCGCTCTGGAGCGCCTCTCACGCTTAGCGACCTCTACGCCGAGCTACTGGTCGCTGAGGGGAGGCTGGAGGCGCAGAATCCGGGAGCCCAGCTGGGCGGCTCCGCTAACCTGGCGTCGAAGGGCGGACGCGGTGGCTTCTCCAACAACCGTGGAGGAGGCAGTGGCTTTAACAGCTACAATGGTGGAGGGCGCGGTAACGGTGATGGTCGCGCCAACTTCCCCAACAACCTACCTCGACAACCATACACTGGAGGTGGTGTCAATCCGAGGCAAGGACCGAAACCAATCTGCCAAATCTGCGGCAAAACGGGGCATATTGCGCTCCGCTGCTGGAAGAGGTTCGAGAAGAACTTCAAGTCTCCACTCCTGAACGAGGAGAAATCGGCGAACTCTGCTGCTGCACCGTCCTACGGCATCGACACCAACTGGTACTCCGATACCGGAGCTACTGACCACATCACGAGTGAGCTTGATAAGCTCTCTGTTCGGGATCGCTACAATGGTGGTGATCAAGTACACACGGCGAGTGGGTCAGGTATGGAAATAATGGATATTGGTCGTACGCAATTTCATACCCATGATCGTCCTCTCCATCTTAACAATGTTTTGCATGTCCCACAAGCATCTAAAAATCTTGTTTCTATTCACAAACTCACTCGTGACAATAATGCTTACGTTGAATTTTGGCCTGAATTCTTTTCTATCAAGGATCAGGAAACGGGGAAGGTGCTGCTCCACGCCAGGAGTAGAGGTGGCCTCTATCCATTACCTTGTATGCCGCCTATTCATGGAAGACATGTCCTCGGTGCTAATCGACCATCCTCTTCCCACTGGCATAGGCGTCTAGGTCATCCATCTTTTTCAGTTGTTAGTCAAGTTCTTAAAGAGAATAATTTGCCTTTCTCCAATAAAAGTCATGAGTCAGTTTGTGATGCATGTCAAAAGGCCAAGAGCCATCAACTTCCTTATCCTAGATCAACTAGTGTATCCAAAGCTCCTTTAGAGCTAATTTTTTCAGATGTATGGGGACCTGCCTCTGTTTCTGTTGGAAGAAATAAATACTATGTTAGCTTCATCGATGATTTTAGCAAATACACTTGGATATATTTGCTTCGAAATAAGTCTGATGTTTTTCAGAAATTTCGTGATTTTCAGCAACATGTTGAAAGATTATTTGATAGAAAGATTCTTGCCATGCAAACTGATTGGGGTGGTGAGTATCAAAAATTGAGTTCCTTTTTTGAGCATATTGGCATCTCACATCATGTTTCCTGCCCCTATGCTCATCAACAAAATGGTTCTGCGGAACGAAAGCATAGACACATCGTAGAAGTTGGTCTATCTCTATTAGCTCATGCATCCATGCCCTTAAAATTCTGGGATGAAGCCTTTCTTACAGCTGTGTATCTCATTAATAGAATACCAAGCAAGGTAATTCACTCCCAAACTCCTATGGAAAAACTACTTGACACAAAGCCAGATTATTCTTTCTTGCGCATTTTTGGATGTGCCGTGTGGCCCAATCTTAGACCTTTTAACAAACACAAACTTGAATTTCGTTCCAAAAGGTGTGTTTTTCTAGGCTATAGTGGGCTACACAAAGGATATAAGTGTCTAGATGTGTCCACGGGGAGAGTATATATTTCTCGAGACGTGGTTTTTGATGAATCTATCTTCCCCTTTTCGGAACTACACCAAAATGCTGGGGCCCAACTTCGGGCCGAGATTTCTCTTCTTCCACCCACACACCTAAATTCCACTTCTTTTGATCATGGGGGAGATTTGCATGACCGTATGACTATTATTTCTAATGCAAATGATCAAAATTCTGGTGATACTAGTGTGCAGGAAAATACTTCTTTTGTGCAGCCACAGGATTCCACAGAAGATCGAAGCGCTGGAAACGAGGCAGATTCGCCTGCAAACAGCGCTGAAAATGGTGTAGAATCAGCTGCACGGTCGGGTTCCCAGGCCCGCAGCGAATCCGCCTCGGGATCGAGGCGCTCAGGGGCACAGACGCAGTCCCGCAGCGAATCTGCTTTGGGATCGAGGCGCTCAGGCGGACAGGCGCAGCCTCGGTCGGCGTCGACAAATCCAAGTCCAACGCGTGGCGCGACACGCGGTGCTGGTGGGCCAGGTGCGGGCGCTGGCAGGCAGCATGCATGCATGCGTGCTGATGACGCGGGGGACAGGCGCGGTACCTGTGCGTCTGCAGTGCCTGGCGCTGATTCGTCCTCGACACGTGGCGGCACGGCAGACGCGGAGACATCGTCTTCGGGCTTCGAAACTGCGTCAGGTTCGGGATCCCGAGAGGATCCTGGATTCGCTGACAGTACTGCTACGTCCGGATCCTCTGCGCCGGATATTTCTGCAGCAAGAGAAATTACTCCATCTCCGCAACCAAGAATTCATACACGGTCTAAGAGTGGAATTATTAAACCTTTTTCGTATACTGATGGTTGTGTGCGATGGGGGAATTTTTGCAGTACAGGTGAACCAGAAAATTGGCAAGAAGCCATGAGTGATGGTAATTGGCGTGGAGCTATGAATGAAGAGTACTCCGCGCTTGTGAGAAACATCACTTGGCACTTGGTTCCGGTTAAGAGGGGAATCAACGTCATCGATTGTAAGTGGGTTTATAAAGTTAAAAGAAAATCTGATGGTACCATTGACAGGTACAAAGCAAGACTTGTGGCTAAAGGCTTCAAGCAAAGGTATGGAATAGACTACGAGGATACATTTAGTCCTGTAGTTAAGGCAGCTACTATTAGATTAATTCTATCTATTGCTGTATCAAGAAATTGGGGTATGCGACAGTTAGATGTGCAGAATGCGTTTCTTCATGGCGTTCTGGAAGAGGAGGTTTATATGAGACAACCACCAGGGTATGAGGATCCAGAAAAACCTGATTTTGTCTGTAGATTGGACAAGGCTCTATATGGACTCAAACAGGCGCCACGTGCATGGTATTCTCGGTTATCCACTAAATTGCAGTCTCTTGGTTTTGTACCTTCAAAGGCAGACACATCTTTATTCTTTTATGATAGAGGTGGAATTATCATGTTTATGCTCATATATGTTGATGATATAATTGTTACGAGCTCTTCTTCCAAGACAGTTGATGCATTGCTGCTTGATTTGAGAGCTGATTTTGCACTAAAGGATCTTGGTAATCTCCATTATTTTCTGGGAATTGAGGTAAAGAAAATGCAGAATGGTATTATTTTATCTCAAGAAAAATACATTGGAGATATATTGAATATAGTTGGTATGAAAGGTTGCAAACCAGTTACTAGCCCATTGTCAACATCATCGCATGGATTGAAACTAGTTAAGTCAGATTCTTCTGTTGTGAGTGCATTTTCTGATGCAGACTGGGCAGGTTGTCTTGATGATAGGAGGTCAACTGGTGGGTTTGCAGTATTTTTTGGGTGTAATCTTATATCATGGAGTGCTCGTAAACAAGCAACTGTGTCAAGATCTAGCACAGAGGCTGAGTACAAATCTTTGGCTAATGCAACAGCTGAAGTAATATGGGTGCAAACACTGTTGAAGGAAATAGGTGTTGAGCATCCTGAGGCTGCATCTCTATGGTGTGATAATCTTGGAGCTACCTATTTGTCAGCTAACCCTGTTTTTCATGCTAGGACTAAGCATATTGAAGTGGACTATCATTTTGTTCGGGAGAGAGTTGCGAACAAATTGTTAAATATTCGGTTCATTCCAACAGGGGATCAATTAGCTGATGGATTTACAAAACCTCTCTCTGCAAAGCAAATGGAGGCTTTCAGGTACAATCTCAACTTGAGTAAGTTGTGATTGAGAGGGGATATTGAAATATATACATTGTACTTGTACTGTCACGTGTTCGTGTGTGATTTACATGGCCGTGTTTATCTTCTTGTAGAAGTAGCGTAGGGTGGTTAGTATGCTAACCACCGTAGAGCTTTCCTTTCTTCTCAAGTTTCTGTATATTGTAACAGTACATGTAAATCCGTTGAGCCCGGTTGTGCTCCTATATAACATGCAGGCGACCCGAGGCCAAGGGTACGCTTAAACCTATTTCATTATACGCCACTTGGTGAACACCTCGGCGCCCATGCCCTCGTAGAAGTCGATGGCGTTTTGGTTCCAGTCGAGCACGCACCACTCCACGCGGCCCATCCCGATCTCGGCCGCCCTCCCGGCGACGGCGGACAGCATCATCCGGCCGAGCCCGCGGCGGCGCCAGGGCGCGCGCACGAAGATGTCCTCCACGTACAGACCGGGCTTGGCGAGGAAGGTGGAGTAGCTGGGGAAGCAGATCACGAACCCCGCCGTCACGCGCCCAGCGCCGCGCGGGGACGCGAAGGCTGCAGCCTCCGGGTCGGCGAGCGGGGACGCGAATTTTTGACACATTGGACTACCTCAAAATGCATGACTGGAACCGGGAAAATGGCAACTAGTATTCACAGAGGGCCAAAGGCCAAGTGAGCAAAGCGCAGGAAACCTCTTATACAATGGGGAAATATAGAAAAAGAACTATACATCTCTAACACCCCCCCTCAAACTCATGGTGGGTCAATAACACTGAGTTTGGAGAGGAAGAACCCATGTTGCGCTCTAGTTTGTGCCTTGATGAAGAAATCCGCCAACTGAAACTCAGAAGGTACATACTGAAGAGCGAGAATCTGATCCCGCACAGCAGCACACACGAATGAGGCATCCACACTGATGTGCTTGGTGAGCTCATGCTTCACCGGGTCACGCGCAATCCTGATAGCACCTGTACTGTCCGACAATAGGTGAGTTGGTGTAGTAACAGAAACACCAAAATTCTCTAGTAACCATCGTAACCAAGTCACCTCAGCAGTTAAAGAAGCCATCGCTCGCAACTCAGCCTCTGCACTCGAACAAGAAACTGCAGTCTGTTTCTTTGTCTTCCAGGCAATGAGCGAACCACCAAGGAACACACAGTAAGCAGAAAGAGACCGGCGATCCAAAGGATCACTAGCCCATGTAGCATCAGAGTAGGCCTGGAGCTGTAAGGAGCTGGAGCAAGGAAAGAATAGACGGCGAGAGATCGTGCCACGAAGATATCACAGAACACGGAGGAGGTGACTATAGTGAACCGACGTAGGAGCAGAAACAAACTGACTGAGAATATGAACATGATAGCAAATATCTGGACGAGTGACAACGAGATAGACAAGACTCCCAACGAGATGTCGATAGCGTGTGGGATTAGGAAGAGGCTCACCATCAGAGGCACGGAGGCGAACATTGAGCTCCATAGGAGTCTCAGCCGTACACTCATCACCAAGAGCGGCACGAGTAAGGAGATCCTGCATGTACTTTTCTTGGGAGATGTAGAAACCATCAGAGGTAGAAGAAACCTCGATCCCAAGAAAGTAGCGAAGAGGACCAAGATCAGTCATAAGAAACTGCTCATGGAGACGAGCCTTAACAAAGGAAATGTACTCAGAGTCGTCGCTAGTGATGATCATATCATCAACATAGAGGAGGAGAAGACTGCGACCACGAGGAGAAGTGTGAACAAACAACGCTGGATTATGATCACTGGGTGAGAAGCTAGCGGCAGTCACAACTGAAGCGAAACGCTCAAACCAAGCGCGAGGGGCTTGTTTAAGGCCATAGAGGGAGCGCCGAAGACGGCAGACCATACCATCAGGAACGGAGTACCCCGGTGCTGGCTGCATAAAAACCTCCTCACGCAACTCACCATTGAGGAAAGCGTTCTGAACGTCAAACTGAGACACATACCAACGACGAACAGAAGCGACAGCTAGAAGAGTGCGGACCGTGGTCATGTGGGCAACAGGAGCAAATGTCTCATCATAATCGCGTCCCTGCTCCTGCTGAAAACCACGAGCCACAAGACGAGCTTTGTAACGCTCGAGAGAACCATCAGAGCGAGTCTTAATCTTATAGACCCACTTGCACGTGGTGGGACGAATGCCAGAAGGAGGGGAAACCAGATCCCACGTGCCAGTGCGCTCAAGCGCATCAATCTCCTCAGCCATCGCAAGCTGCTATTCAGGCTTAGCCATGGCATCACGATAGGAAGTGGGCTCAGCAATAGCAGAAAGACCGTACTGAGAGGGAGAATAGCGATCAGGAGGCTGTAACGAAGACCGAGTACGAAGATGGTGAACAGGAGTGGATGGAGGAGAGGACGCTCTGGAAGTGGAGGGCTCGTTGGAAGGAGCATCCACGGCACGAGGACGACGAGTGTAGTGGAGAGGTAAGGGAGAGAGAGGAGGGTGGTGCACTGGAGGTGGAGAAAAGGAGGGATCCCGTGGGGAGGAGGGTGGAGAGGAGGGTGTTGAGACAGTAGACGAGGGACTAGGAGAAGACGATGCCGGAGGTGGATCAGGAACATAAGGAGTCGGAGGTGGTGTGAAAACATGAGGCACGGAGGGAGATGTATTGGGGAAAGTGAGAAAAGATATATCAGTCACCGAGAAGGTCGAGGAGGAAGGACGAGGGTAGTATGTGCGAGACTTATCAAAGGTCACATCTCGTGAAATGCACATCCGGCGACCAACAGGATCCCAACAACGATAACCCTTATGCTCATCACTGTATCCAAGAAAAACACACTCAACAGACTGAGCAGTGAGTTTGGTGCGTTCGCGTGGAGCAACAAAAACATAGCATATGCAACCAAACAACCGAAGCGCCGAGTAATCAGGCGAACGATCAGAAAGACGCTCCATAGGAATGCCACCCTGCAAGGCAGCTGAAGGCTGAATGTTTATGAGATAGGTGGATGCGGAAACAGTCTCAGCCCACAAATGGGGTGGAAGAGAGGCGGCGATCATCATCGCACGATCCGTCTCAAGGAGATGGCGATGCTTGCGCTCAGCAACGCCATTCTGAGCATGGGCACCAGGACAAGAAAATTGGGCAAGAGTACCCTGCTCAGAAAGAAAACCACACAACATCTCGGAGATATACTCTCCAGCCGAATCAACACGAAAAACTCGAATGGGCGTGGAAAACTGGGTGTGAACCATAGCGGCAAATCGCTTGTATATAGAGAGAACCTCGCTACGAGATTTCATAAAATAGAGCCAAGTGTAGCGAGAGAAATCATCAATAAAAATAACATAGTAGCGATGACCTCCTTTGGAATCAAAGGGAGCATGACCCCATACATCAGAATGAACTAAGTCGAAAGGACGCTGAGATACAGACTCACTGGTAGGATACGGTAATTGAGTCTGTTTGCCAAGTCTACAACCCTGACACTGAAGCAAGACATCTCTTGAGACAGGCCCCAGAAGACCCCGACGGACCAAAGACGATAGGAGAGAACCACAAATGTGACCAAGTCTATGATGCCACCGCTGAAAAGAAGCGGAAGCAACAAGAGCATGTGAGCCAGTGGGTGCAGGTGCGGCAGAAGGAACACGAAGCCACTCTAGCTCACAAAGGCCTAGAGAGTCACGGTGCCGAGGGCCAGCCCCAACCAGAACCTTTGGTGTGACGATCCTGGACAGAGCAAGAATCAACATCAAGAATAACACGACAACCGGAATCAGTAAGTTGAGCAGCGGAAAACAAGTTCATCGTGAGACGAGGGACATGAGACACATCTGGAACAGAAAAAGACGAAGTGGAAAGAGTGCCACGACTAGCAACAGGGAGAGGTGTACCATCAGCAGTGAGAACATTGACAGGAAAATCGAGAGATCGAAGTGAGGACAAGACAGAAGAATCAGAAGACATATCAAAGGAAGCTCCAGAGTCCAGAACCCACGAAGATATACCTGACTGTGTGGACGGTGGTGGTCGCTCGATGGTGGAAGCTGCGGTCACAGAAGCTGCAGTACCCGTCGAAGTAGAGCCAGTGGAAGCCAGCAGACGCTTAAGCTGCGCAATATCCCGGTCCGTAAGCGAGAGAGCCGCAGAAGAAGGCCGAGTCCCAGTAGATGAGCTGTGACCATTGTTACGCATGTCCCTTTGCTTCTTGTAACAATCAGACTCTGGATGGCCCGACTTCGAGCAGTAGCCGCAGATGATACGGGGGCGAGATCGGCCATCGCCACCAGAAGGCCGAGCAGAAGAAGGGAGGCTTCCATCGCCACTAGAAGCCCGAGCAGAAGAAGAGCGGCTCACCCCCCCCCATGGGGCGTGGGAAGTAGCGGCGGAGCACTGGGACGAACAGACGGTACAGCAGGAGCCCGAGCAGCAAGCACAGAGGGAACCGCAAGCAAACCAACACCTCGAAGGCGTGTCTCCTCAGCACGAAGCTCAGAAAGTACCTCTGAGATAGGAACACGACCACGAGCAAGCAAGTTGGCACGCCGAGGCTCAAACTCCGCACAGAGGCGAGACAAGAACTCAAAGACGCGCTGAAACTCCAAGTCTGATCTCGTAGTCAGGCAGCATAGGCATGTACCACAAACAACAGTGCGGAGAGAGTCAAGCTGACGCCAGATAGCAGCGCTCTGTGTGTAGAACTCGTCAATAGTGGAGTCACCCTGCTGAAGATCATGCTCCTGACGTACCACAGATAAGTAGAGAACATCTCCGGAGAGCTCGTAGCGCTGACGAAGATAAGACCACATCTGAGTAGCAGTAGGAAGGCCCATAAACTCGGAGGCAAACTGAGGCAGAACACTAGAAGTGAGGACTGCCGCAACACGTGCATCATCATTACACCACTGAGTGTAAACAGCCAAAGCATCCCTGTAGGCGGACAGAGCAACCGAGTAATCCGATACCTGCTGATCATAAGCATCAACTGCTGCATCGTCAAGAGATTTGGCTGCATCCCTGTCAGCCTGAGGAGCATCATCAGCAAGGACCGGTGGCGGCGGCAGCGGCGGAATAGGAGCCACAGGAGCAACAGGGCGTGGTGGACAGGAGACCTCGCCCGAGAGAACACCCCAAAGCATAAGCCCGCGCACATGAATGCACATATGCGCTGCAAACTCAGCATAATTGGTGCCATCAAAAATCACCGGGCAACGGGGTATAGCCACATAGCCCGACATAGTTCTGTCTCTCTCCGGATTTTTTTTTTGAATTCAACTTTCAGATCCGATCTGGATCGAGCAAACCGAGCGCTCGTGCTCGTGAAAGAGCGGCCAGAGGCGGAGCAGCGGCGAGGAAGCCGCGCTGCCGAGGCCGGCGGTGGCCCAGGCCGGCGACGAATCGGGGACGAGGTCAGGGCCGGTGGCGGGCGGACCGGAGACGAGGGCGACAGCGGGCGGCAGGCAATCCGGGGCGACGCAGGGCGGCCCGACGGCGGTGGCCGGACCAGGGCAGCGGTGGCCGGAACGGAGGCGACCGGAGGAAGAAGAAGAGCGCCAATTTTGGGGAAGAAGGAGAGAGCACGCCAACGGGAGCGGCGGCGTAGGCACGGAGTTGCTACGTGCGCTAGAGACCCTAGCTGGGCTCTGATACCATGTTGTGGAACTGGCAAAATGGCAACTAGTACTCACAGGGTGCCAAAGGCCAGTACGTATACAAGTGAGTAAAGTGCAGGAAACCCCTTATACAATGAGGAAATATAGAAAAAGAACTATACATCTCAAACAAACCACTCCAAAAATGACTTGTCAAATCTGTCGTGGCGGCCGGCCAGCCAAACGACACGTGGAGGGTGCCGCCACAGCCGGAGGCGGCAGGCGCCCTGCCGCCACAGCCACATGCGGCATGTACCTAGACGTGCGTGCGCTGATTGCGAGGTGGGCATGCCGCCGCTGGCCAAGGCGGCACCTTGCGCGGCCGTGCGTAGCAACGAGAATTTCCCAGGTGCTAATTCATAGGTGGACCGGATTCCATGGGTGATCTCTTGGAATGAGCTGCGCTTTTTCTCAGGTGAGCATTCCCAGGTGCTAATTCTTAGCTGCACTCAAGAAGCTGCGCTTTTTCTTTCTTTCGGATCGTTTGGACAGAGTTGCACGTACATGCCGTCTGTGGCTGTGGCGGCAGGCCCTACGACCTCCAGCTGTGGCGGAACCCTCCACGTGTCGCTTGGCTGGCCTGCCGTCACGGCAGATTTGACAATTCATTTTTGGAGTGGTCTAATTTATAGCAATGCACTTTTTGAGGTGGTCCAATATGTCAAAAATTCCGGGGACACGGAGAGGTCAAGGCGAGGGAGCCGACGGTGGAGTCGGTGGGCGGGATGGGAGAGGAGGACAGGTCAAGGATGAGCGCGGTGAAGAAGGCGAAGGGGGCCGTCTGCGGCGTGGGGAAGAGCGTGGAGTGCAGGAGGTCTGTGGTGGCGGCGAAGAGGTCGGTGAGCAGCTCGAACTCCGCCATCTGGCGGATGAGGCTGTGGATGTGCGGCACGTCGCGGGCGTCCGCCAGCCGGAGCTCCGCCCACGCCGAGCCGAAGAAGGTCATCGGCGCCGCCATTTTGGTAATGGGTCGGTGGGAGCGGGGAGATTTTACAATATGCCCTCTCATATTTGCCACATATTAGTTGGGCTTTTACTACTCCCTCCCTCCGTTCCATAATATAAGAGGTTGAAGGTTTTTCGGACAAGATGCAAAAATTGCGCAAATGACATGTCTGACCCTCCCAAGCGAAAAGGGAAATCGTCCAGGTTCGCGCAAACACGAACCTGAAAGGCAGGGAACCGCCCATCACGCAAATCACGGCAATTACACAGTGAAACAGAGAAGTCGCCCATCGCGGCATGTTACAAATTCCGAATCCTATTGCCGGCCGTCGCTGGCCAATACCTTGCTGTCGCCCATCAGATCTTCCATCGCTGCTCGCCCAACAGAAATCCCAACTCTGCCTCTCTCTCGACAATTCTTGCCTAGTAGATCGCCACCTCTCTCCCAGCAGATCTCCCAGCTCTCTCCCAGCTGTTCTCGACCAGCAGATCACCCAGGCTCTCGACAAGCTTTCTTCCTAGGTTCTTGCCCAGGTTCTCGCCCAACAGATCTCCCAAGTTCTTCACAGATCGTGCAAGCACATGATCCTCCTCAACACAGATCATCCAAGCTCCTGAAGAACATTATCCTGCAAGCTCATCAGTCTTTGCAGTACCAAAAATTTAGCACATCAAATGAACACACCTCTACATTTTGAACTTGCAGGATCATGGCATACACACTACAGTGACAACACATCTTTGCCGTACCAAATCTTTTTTTTTGAACTTCACTACATCAGGAGTATTATGGAAATTTATCCCCCCACACATGGTAATAAGGATACCGAAACTGAAAGTTCGATCCCTTTCCAATGAAGGGAGTACATCACTACTAGAAAAAGGCCTTTCTGTGGCGCACCAAATTAGGATTCTGTGGCGCACCTAGGGGCCAGAGGGGTGCGCCACAGAATTCACGCCACAGAATTTTTTTCTGTGGCGTACCTCAGCCGTGCGCCACAGAAATGTCAATTCTGTGGCGCACCTCAGCCGTGCGCCACAGAAATTTGCAATTCTGTGGCGCACCAAGGGGGGGTGCGCCACAGAATTTTTTTTTGAATTTCAAAAAAAAAAGGCGGCCAGATCTGGCCGCGGGAAATTTTCAAAATTTCGAAATTTCGCCGGATTTCGTCGGATGCTCGCCGGAGTTGGTGGGTGGAGGATGGGGGTCACCGGAGTTGGTGGGGAGGAGAAGGAGAAGCTCGCCGGAGGTGGTGGTGGTGGAGAAGGAGGAGGAGGAGGAGGAGGAGGAGGAGAGGTGGTGGTGATAGAGGAGGAGGAGGAGAAGAGGTGGTGGTGGAGGAGGAGGAGAAAGAGGAGGAGGAGAGGTGGTGGTGGAGGAGGAGGAGGAGAAAGAGGAGGAGGAGAGGTGGTGGTGGAGGAGGAGGAGGAGGAGGAGCTCACCGGAGGTGGTGGTGGTGGTGGTGGAGGAGGAGGATGGTGGTGGTGGAGGAGGAGTGGTGGTGGTGGTGGAGGAGGAGGAGAAGGAGGAGAGGTGGTGGTGGTGATGGTGGTGGTGGTGGTGGTGGTGGTGGAGGAGGAGAGGTGGAGGAGAGGAGAGGTAGAAGATGAGAAGTGAAGGAGAGGAGAGGTAGAAGATGAGAAGTGGAGGAGAAGTGGAGGGGAGAAGTGGAGGGGAGAAGTGAAGAAAAGGAGGGGAGGAGGCAGATTTCGAATCTGCCTCCCAATTCTGTGGCGCACCCCACCTTGGTGCGCCACAGAAATTTTTTTTTTCTTTTTTTTTATTTTCTAGTCAAAATCTTAAAACGGCCATAACTTTTGTTCCTTTTGGAATTTGGCGATTCTAAAAAAAGCTCACAGGCCGAAGGCGAGTGAGCTTGGGTTTATTTTTTTCTCTAGTTTTTTTTTAATATCTTGATCATTTTTTTTCGACATCGTATGCAAAAGTTATGCCCATTTTACTTTTTTTATAAAACTTTTGCTCAGAAAGTCGAAATTCATATTTCAAAATTTGATAAAAAAGTAGACATTAAACTCTCCGTGCATCTATAAGGGATTTATTTTTTGATGCTTTTTAGACCGCCAACTCTTCCGTCAAAAACTAGAAAAGGCGTTCCCGGGGGGGGGTGGAGTTGGTGCGTGAGGGCAGAATTTTTTCGGATGGGAATTCTGTGGCGCACGTGGCAGTGGTGCGCCACAGAAATGTCATATTTCTGTGGCGCACTGACCACCATGCGCCACAGAATGGGAGTGTAAAGTTATTGGTGTGGGCCCCCAGCTCATTTCTGTGGCGCACCCCCATCCGGTGCGCCACAGAATTCCTGTTTTCTGTGGCGCACCACGGTCCCGTGCGCCACAGAATTCCTGTTTTCTGTGGCGCATGCCCACCCGTGCGCCACAGAATTACATTTCTGTGGCGCATCGAATAGGGGTGCGCCACAGAATCGATTCCATAGAAAGGCACTTCTCTAGTAGTGCATACATAAGCAAAGCAAAAGTATATGCACATTCATAACTTAAATATCCTTGACATGTTTTGGAGCTAAACATTAGGGCATGATCTCTAGCTTTTATTGGAGAAAATGGAAAAACCCACTTTTACCTGGTGGTGCTGCTGCCTCCTCCTTGTTACATGATTAATATTAGGACATAGGTAGTTACATTAATATACCACCAAGTGTTCACTAGGTATTGCATTAATAGACCATCAAGTGTTCACTAGGTATAAACACACCATTTGTTTCCAGCAAACAAGCAAGTTTATGCAAAATTCATGCAAATTTGTTAATGAAAAATCTAGTAAATTAAGTATACTAGGAGTATGTGTTGCTGTGCATTCAAATCTAGTCCTATATGTTGCTCCAAGCAAATTAACTGCAATACTCCAAGCAAATTTAGTATACTACTCCAAGCAAAATACTGCAAATTCAGTACACAAACGAGCATACTCAAAGTACTCGACCATACTAAATTTACTCCATACACAAACCATACTCAACCATACACAAACAAGAGCTAGGAGTATGATACTACTGCAAGTACTGAATCAGACGCAAGGAGAAAGACATGAGTACTCAACCTGTAGCTGAGGACGATGACGCCATGTTTAACATGTAGCCGCTGCTCCAAACAACAATATGCCCTTTGGAGGTTTCACACCAGTAGACTTAAAAGTTGAGGATGACGCAGTGGGAGTTCAACCAGCTCTCTGATACGAAATATCTCAGTGTCAGGAGAGACGGTGTAATACTCTACATGGTCATGTTTACTAAGCTGGTTATCGTTGAGAATAGCTCATATGCCCAACTAGAAACCCACCTGACTAGTATGTGCAACATTGACTAGAAATCCTTCCACTACATTACATTGATACACTATCTCCCGAGAAGTGCAACTGAACAACCGAACAGAATTAGCGGTAACCTGCCATTAAAATTACGGTACCTGGTTAGTTTTGACAGTACTTATTAAAACAATACTCATGCATCATAGTCCTCTAACTGTTTAAGATGTAGAACAGCTAATTGACTAGTGATATACACTGAATAGTTTAACAATTTCTTCTCCAATTCAAGTGTTAACTGAATTCTACTCCTAGAAAGTTTATGCTAACTAAATTTATGTTAACAACAAGCGGTGCAAGTGTTAACTGAACTCTACTCCTTGAAAATTCAAGTGTTAACTGAATTCTACTCCTAGCCATGACTTGAAAAACAACTAATCCTACTTCAGCAGCGCCTCCTTGCCGTACGGCATCGCACTCTCCAGTGTGTCGATCCCACTACATTTAATTTTACTCTAGAGTATGTTACAAATCGTAGGCGCTTAGTCGATCTACCGAGAATAAACAATCACAGCAAAACACGACACCGAGATTTGGTAACGCAGTTCGGCGAACTCGCCTACATCTGCGGGGCATGACTATGGGCGCTCCTCCCCATCGATACCGCTGCACCGGTCGCCTTGGTCGCCGGCACAAGCCGCCGGCTCCCCTTGCGCGCCTGCTGCTATCAAGTCGCCATCGACGACAAGCCCGCCGAGGCAATACAGACGCACTAGATCTCAACGCCACGCCGGTCCGGCCGCCCCTGCCACGGGCGCCGGACCGTCCCCTCGTGATCTTGTGTCTAGCCTACCAGCTTTCGTCGTGTCTATTTAGACTACTCCCGGTGCCTTTATATATTAGGCCAGGTTACACGTGTCCGACTCAAACACCTAACCTTCCGTTTAATTACAAGTCCTAACATAGCCCTACTCGTACATATATTCGACATATATTCCAACAAACTCCACCTTGGCGAATATGCCCTTCGCCATCTTGAAGCCGTCATGCCGAATCTTTGTATACCTGGACTTGAACCATTAATCATGAGCTCAGCTGCTACTCCCTTGACTCCATATGACTCCACCTGCAACCGTATTTCCTTCCTTGTTTCACCACGGTCAATGCTCCCACGAAAATTAAGTTCTTCCTCACTCTTGTCTTATGCTCCCAACTCTCCGGAGTATTCGTCCACCGCCGTCACACAACGATCATAAAGTCACCATATCGACAACGCCGTTGCATCGTCACCTTGGTAGCCTCGTCCTTGATCCATGTGAAAGTGAACAACTCACATATTAGGTGTCACAAATAAGAGTTATCTGAACTCATCATTCTCGCTATTGTTGACTGCATCTCTGAAAGCTTGAAGAAATTTCGCCGTTGCCTTAAGTCATCTCCAGTCAAATTCACAACTGTCTCATCACCGCTTTCGCAGATTCTCCATGGCCGACTCATGTCCATCACTTGATGTCAATCCCGATAGACCCAGTCACCAACTCGAACCTGGTACTCGCCAACACTGCTTCAGAACCTCTGCACACATGTCAAACCTCTTGTCCGACCGTCCGTGCCCTGGTCCATCGCCGTGTCCCGTGCTTACTGCACACCTCGCTGCTATTACCGCGTCGAGCATCCACAATCTTGGCCAAGATCTCAAGGGATGCTAACCCACACCATCTCAGGCCCCACTGCAGATAACCATCAGTCTACCCGACCGATGCCGAGTTCCACGTATCTCTCGAACCTTGACGTCCAGTCCGACCAACGTGCTTCTCGCCTTCCCGCTGAAATAGGCTTCGACTCTCCGAGCTCTTACGCCGTAGCCCCTCCATCAGCCGAGTGGAATCTTTCGCAGACTCCAGCTCCACCTTCAACATGCCTCCATGGTAGATGATCAGTCCACCCCGCGCCACGTTGAAGCGCGCATAACCATGCGCCGCGTGTTGCCACGCCACAGAATTCGGACACCATCAGCTGTCACGCTCCTACGTCGTCATCGCCGATCTTCACCGTCTTCTGTCACGTCAGACTATCCAGTCCAACCCAGCCGAATGCATCCGACTGCAACCATGCTCCACCTTGCACCTTGTACACGAGCCAAATTGTCGTGCACTGTCCGGCGCACTATATATGCATGATCCTCCGCGACACGCTCTAGCATGTCATCATGCCAACGTTGCGATAGGAAACCGTGCAAACAAGCAACAAAACTAAAAGAAATTGCTTCCTGGTAGATTTCGCGGGTGCACGTAGCATCCCACAACTCCCAATGCTCTTTTCTTTTCCTCCATGTTGCTTCTCCATGCACGGCATCTAGCACATAATGCGGTTCCTTTTTTTTTTAACAAATCCCATTAGCTGTTGCATGCCACTGCTTCCGTACGAGGCCAATGCCTCACCCGCGCATCTCCTCGCAGCCAGCTCCGCATGCACGTCTGCCTACCAGCACATGCGCACCTTGGACCAACCATTGACCCGCTCTCTGTCCTTGTGGCTGGGCCTGCTTGCCATGCACGCACAAAGCCACACAACCAACTGAGTGTCCACGCCTGGCCACCTGCCCTAGCGTTCTGCAGGCACAGCGCCGATGCCTCTTGGGCTGCTAGCCACGCATAGCTGTCCGAGATCGGATCGATCCATCTCGCCGACTACGCAGCTGTTGCATTGCACACGTGACCCTGTACTGCCGTTCCACAGATCGATTTTGTCGATCCGCCGCCATGGCCGCATGTACACGTCTCATCCGGTCTGCCCGCATGTACTACTGCTGTCCGATCGCTTCTGACCTGCCGTTTCCGATCCCTGCTAATATACTTGATCGTCTCCTTGAGGCAAACGAAATCAGCACATCCATATGGCAGTCACCTCTAGATCAATTTCCAGCGCGTCCGAACCTCGCTCTGATACCACTTGTTACAAATCGTAGGCGCTTAGTCGATCTACCGAGGATAAACAATCACAGCAAAACACGACACCGAGATTTGGTAACGCAGTTCGGCGAACTCGCCTACATCTGCGGGGCATGACTATGGGCGCTCCTCCCCATCGATACCGCTGCACCGGTCGCCTTGGTCGCCGGCACAAGCCGCCGGCTCCCCTTGCGCGCCTGCTGCTATCAAGTCGCCATCGACGACAAGCCCGCCGAGGCAATACAGACGCACTAGATCTCAACGCCACGCCGGTCCGGCCGCCCCTGCCACGGGCGCCGGACCGTCCCCTCGTGATCTTGTGTCTAGCCTACCAGCTTTCGTCGTGTTTATTTAGACTACTCCCGGTGCCTTTATATATTAGGCCAGGTTACACGTGTCCGACTCAAACACCTAACCTTCCGTTTAATTACAAGTCCTAACATAGACCTACTCGTACACATATTCGACATATATTCCAACAGAGTATTCCAGTTCAGTTCACACTTTCACACACAGACGGATAAACATAATATGTTTTCATAATGTATCTAGATTTTCTTAGCAAGTTTTCTCAAGAAATACCACTCTGCATTTAGATATCTATCTTTTCACATAAGAAAAATTCAGAGACTAGTTTTTCACATAAGGAAATGACAGATAATTAGATCACTCGAGAGGCAGCCTATAACTTGGATATGGAAGGCAATTTAGAAGGATAATCACATTTTCTAGGGCCTTGTAAATTTATAAGATAGAAAGCCATTGATTATATTTTTGTCACGTTGCTCTGCTGGAGCTGCAGCCTACGGAGTAGAAAATTATGAGAACTAGTTGAATGCCCATGCGTTGCTATGGGTTGTAGTGTTTCTATCCGCAAAATATGAAAAATCACACATGTAGAAAGAAATAGCACATAGTATTTCGAGAAATAGTAGAATTTATTATTTATAGAAAGATATAACTGGAGGTACAACCCATATAATTATTTCTTGTCAACTGCGATTAAGGCTCACTCATAACATGGACAAGGACGGTCCAAGTACATGTTTGGGGGCAGACCCATATTCATTGATGCGACTTAAATTAATAATTATCATACACATAGGCCCTAGGTACACAAGATCATAATATTTTTTTCCCATGAGAAAGTAGTTTAAAAACAAATTATACATCTGTCCAAATTACTAACTAAGAAATATGTAAATTCATGACTAAATAATCATACATTATTTCAAAGTAATAATACAACTTTCAACGATCTTCTGACAAACTCAACATGGTTGATTTAAGCATTATCCAAATTTTGACGTTTTCGACCATGTTGTGTGAGACACCCATGTGTTGCTCCAGCTTCATCCCGCTCAAACAACCACTACATAGTCTTATAGCTCCTTATCTTTTTTATAAGACCCTTTACCTCCCTTTGGAATATAAGAAGCGAACTGATCAATAATGGAACTACAAAGTACAAATATAACATCATTTAAATAGAGAACATGTTTAGTTCTAGAAAATGATACAAGTACTTTACTCGCGAGCAAAAAAAAACTTCCACGAATTCACAAGATAATTAGTATGAGCATATTGCGAGTTTGCGACTGGTCTACGATGAGCAAGTAGTGGAGCTGTAATGTATGGTCTCAAATTGAGAACACAAGGGGTGTAATGCAATGTGAACTTACATGATCTCTGTGACTAAGGTAAGAGTATATAAAACCATGATCATCGAAATTTTATGCCACGATGGTCAATTTGACCATCCCCTTTTTCTTTAAAAAATATTCTAATTATGCAACTACGAAAGGTTATTAATCATCATGCTGCGCATATAGTGTGTATATACCAATTGGAAAATTGAGATACTTCGTTTAATAATTTTTGTACACAAGATGGCACTGGTTTAATATACCCAAGGATTTAATATCTGCCCTCTATGTTCTTCGTTCTCAAGTAAAAAGTCTAATATAACTACTTCAATGCTCATCAAAACAGAAGGAAATCGATAACCTAGCTGAAAGATCATTACCAATTGTCGCCTTCACCATTCCAGTCCGGCACCCACAGTACAAAGATTCAAGAGAAAAAGAGCCCCAACTGATCAAATTACTTATCGAACTGCTACCCTAACAAACAAAAACTGAGATAAACGTACCAAGGTGGCACACTCCTCGATGAAATCTGCCCCGCCACGGCATGCAATCTACAACGACGAATCATTAGCATCTGATAGTTATATCTTAGGCACCAGAAGCTACATGAGAATAAATACCGATCTCGTTTGTGGAGTCTAGGATGATGCCAACCTCGAGGTTCCACGGGTGGCCCGTGTCAGAGGTAAATTTTGGAGTTGACCTCGTGGTCGGTGGGAAAGAGAGACACACCGCGTCTTCTAACTCTTCACTTAAGATACCAGTATTTCATGAATTTGTTAAGCCATAAGCATACGTAATATATACTGATAGTTATATATTAGGCACCAGAAGCTACATGAGAACAAATACCGACCTCGTTGGTGGAGTCTAGGATGACGCCAACCTCGAGGTTCCACGAGTGGTTGTGCCAGAGGTAGATCTTGGAGTTGAACTCGTGGTCGACGGGAAAGAGAGACGCACCGGATCTTCCAACTCTTCGCATAAGATGCCAGTATACCATGAAGTTGTTAAACCCTAAGCATATCTAGTATATACTGATAGTTATATCTTAGGCACCAGAAGCTACATGAGAAGAAATACCGACCTTGTTGGTGGAGTCTAGGACGACGCCAACCCCGAGGTTCCACGGGTGGCCGTGCCAGAGGTAGATCTTGGAGTTCAACTCGTGGTCAACGGGAAAGAGAGACGCACCGCGTCTTTCAACTCTTCACTTAAGATGTCAGTATACCATGAAGTTGTTAAGCCCTAAGCATGTCTAGTATATACTGAAAATAGTACACACACACACACGCACAAAAGGCATGAAGAGCAAAAGCGCCATGTTGAGCTGGAAATTGTCGGGAACTGGTTAACAAAATGAAAAAAAAAAGTAAGTTGTTATGAACATGACGCAAGATCTAGCACCAGTTTGAGATCTCCAGGGCTATGTAATTCTGAATCATAATAGAGACAAAGTAACCTAATAGGCTGTCTTGCTTTGCAGCTTGTTGCCTTGTTTATCCCCAGCTGCGCATACCAGCCTCACCCTTCCTTGTTGGTGTACACACAATCGTTTCCCATCGGTAGTTTCTCTCTTCAAGTGCTTCCTACCATTCTTCCATGTTTGTTGGCCACGGGCTAGATGTTAGTCATGAAGTCGTGTTGACACACACCGATGTGTGTCTTGCTAGCTCTGGACGTCACCTTACACTATCCCCGACTGCCTCCACTACTCAATGTCGCCTTGCCTGCTGTAGAGTGATGCCTGCGATTGTGGTGGTTGAATCACCTCATATAAATCAGTTACCTCAAGTGACCAGAGCTCACTTCACGATCAAAAACCAAGGAGAATGAAAATACAACGCTGCTAGAGGCGTAAATATTGAACTAAAAACAAACAGATTTATCACTTGCACTGGCAGTTTCTTCTGTGACCTGTATGTTTAGGTACGTTAAAACAAAATGATTAACAAACCTTGTTGGTTGTGGCTACATTATTTTTCTTCAGATAATTAAAACAGAAAAGCTACACCACCAATGTAGTGCTTTACTTTTACAATGCTAAAAACATGACCACAGAATGTGTGCATATTAATTCAAGCCTGGTAAACTGTAACGTAACATTGTAAGGGGTACCAAGAAGATACTACTTTGATGACAATAAACTTACAGATTTAAAATCCTGATCGATGGAAGGTATATATAGGGCTTATAAATTGTAGACATAACTTGAACAGAGTGCTGAACAAAAATTAACTCGTTGGAAGATAAGACCGTGGGCTACCTGCTTGCAACGTCGAGCGCCGGGTGGGAGTGGACAACTCCAGCGGAATGGACTCGTCGATGACCCGACGGCGTTGACACATACGAGACACAGAGCCTAGTGGGTCTGGCCATCTTGGAAGAGGTTCTCCTACTATGAATGCGATCTTCTGGCATGAGCGCGTGGTCGGCTTGTGGTCAGGATCAAGATCAGATTGGTGGGGAAGTATTTGAGGGGATGTAGGATCCTTGGTCGAACTCCATGCACATCATCTCGTCGGCCGGCGTCCTGATCTAGGGAAGGAGGAGACCATGGCTGCGACGGGGAATGGATGATATGGGCTGGATCGCGGCGGCGGCCCGATGCAAGTAGCTAGGAGGCGGCTGGTCCGTGGGATATGACATAGGAGGCGTCGGGTACAGGAAACCTAGGAATTGTGAGACTCCCTTATTTAATCGTGAGGCTACCTTATTTACGGAAAGATCGATTGATTTGTTACTTGCCTTATTTGTTAGCTTGGGCGATCGATAGAGGGAGGCAGAATCTTTGTCGACCAAGCGACGCATGCGGGAGCGGACGACGGGAGTTGGACGTACCAACGTACGTCCAACTCCCATTTAATAGTAAAGATATAACATACTCCAAATGATAGAAATATCAAATGTAGTAACCAAATGTAGGCTATAGTGCCAGAACTATGTCAAGTAGTTCTGTTTTGTTTTGACCAACAGAAAGAAGCACTAAATAAACCAAAACAGTACAACGATTGGAATAATGTTTTCTTAGTGTGATTAAAAGGGAGTTGTTCAGAATGAACACACTAGTCAACTTGATTTCCCAAGTTTGCAGTTTACTATCCACTTTATTTCTCACAAGAGAAAAAACAATCCACTTTAATCGGTTTTTAGGTATGACAAACTATAACTTAGAAATAATCTATCAGTTCAATCTAGAGTTTCTGACCCTACAACGAATACAATCTTGTGCCATTGTTGTCCATTTCAGGTTATCAACAAATTCTGGAGTACTCGATGTGCCACAACAGGACCGGAAATTCAGGAGGTTTACCAACCAATTTTAGAGTAGTCGATGTGTGCCACAACAGAAACGGAAAGAGATTTACCAACCAATTTTGATGTACTATTTCCGACATAAACAGAACTTCAGGAATGATGATCCACGAAGAATCGAATACACACAAAGAAAATGACCTACCAGGTTATGGTAGTTGGCGATCTTAGCCATGGTGGTGCTCTCGCCGCCAGGGATGACGAGCGAGTCGAGGTCCTACAACTGCTCCTGCTTGTGCACCTCCACTCCGTTCACTCTGATCCTCCTCAGACCTACCCAGACACACTAGACCGGCTGGAGAAAAGTCCAACTTATGGGTCTATCCCCTATACGCGAGCTGAAAGGGGGTAGAAAAGCGAAACTAATTTCTTAATTGTGTTTGATTAGGCCCTAGGAACACCCACGCCAATGTTCTACGCATAGTGTTCACAAGATCCCCTCCGGTTCGGCAGATTCGGGAGTTTTGGGCTCTAATAGTCCTCAAACCATCCAGAGAGAAGCCGATACCGACGAAGCCCTAACACAAAGAGTGAGGGAATCTTGAGAATCTACAATCCAAATCACACTTGTACACACATGATACAGCCACCACTAGAATTTGGTGGGACTCATACGCTACGGAGCCCCTCTCCGACGAAAACCTAGACCCGCTGGAGAAAAGTTTGACTTATCGGTGTATCCCCTATACGTGAGCCGGAAGGGGGTAGCAAAGTAGAACTAATTGCTTGGTCCTGTTTGGTTAGGCCCTAGGGATACCTAGGACAATGGTGTACCCACACTCTTGACAAGACCCCCCCCCCCCGCCCCAGGTTCGTCAGATACGGGAGTTTCAGACTCTAAGTTGTCGTGAAACCAGCTAGAGAGAAACCGATGCCGGTGAAGCCCTAACACAAAGAATGAGAGAATATTGGGAATCTACAACACAAATTATACTTGTACACACATGGTATGGCAACCATTAGCATTTGGTGGCACTAAGACGCTCTGGAGCCCCTCTCGGGCGAAACCCTAGACCCGCTGGAGAAAAGTCTAACTTATCGATCTATCACTTTGAGCGGCGTCGGAGGGGGTTTACAAGTGGACATATTTTCTTTCTCGTGCTATTTTATCCTAAATCCCATTTTTTACTATCATATAATGTGATATGGTCTTACGAAAATGTTGCACGATGGATGAAAACAAAGCACACGAGGAGAAATAGAAGAAAAATACCTATGCCGACAGCCTATTGTCGGGACCGTCGGCATAGATTTTGGTGGGACCAATCTGGCCAAGCTGGCAGCTAGCTAAGCCGACGGCCAAAGGTATGCCGACGGCCGAACCAAAAGGCCGTAGGCATAACTTTTGGTGGGCCCTCCCTTACCACGCCGACAGCTAGGTAAGCCGACGGCCATGCCGAAAGGCCGTAGGCATAGATTCTATACGCCGACGGCCGTTTCGAAAGGCCGTAGCCGTAGGTTCTATATGCCGACGACCAAAGGTACGCCGACAGTATTATTTTGGCCGTCGACATACCACCTTGTATGCCGATGGCCCCGACTAAAAGCCGTCAGCATACCTTTTGCCGTCGGCGTCTGGTCTTTTTGCCTGCAGTGCAACATGCAACAAAGCCCCTTATTGGAACAGTTGGATTCGGTTTTTTTTTTTG
Source organism: Alopecurus myosuroides (assembly GCA_028641055.1). Taxonomy (NCBI): domain Eukaryota; kingdom Viridiplantae; phylum Streptophyta; class Magnoliopsida; order Poales; family Poaceae; genus Alopecurus; species Alopecurus myosuroides. The sequence goes on along the minus strand of CM054062.1, from coordinate 331,256,113 downwards.
ACTTCTCTGCATTGGACAAAATCTTTCCCTGCAGTTGTTGTCAATCCCCTAGGAAAACCTATTTCGGACCACACCCCATGTATTATCTCCATTAAAAGTTTAAAACTGCAACTCCTGCCAGTAAGCTCTTCTGGTTTGAGAATTACTAGGTGGCCCATTCAGGTTTCTTAAGCACAGTGGCTGCTAGTTGGACTAAACCCACCCACACAAATCAAACTCTGCTGCTAACCTTACAGCTAAGTTTAAAAGGCTAAGATATGACCTTAGGCCGGCATTGTAGTAAATCCATCTCAAATTTAAAAAGTCTGTGAGAACTGCAATAAGGCCTTGCTTAAACTGGATAATTTAGAAGATGAGAGACAGCTTTCTATTCCTGAAACTAACTTTACTTCCAAAAAGATGGGATTATTTTACAATGTCATCATCCGCTAATTGCTAGAACTAAAAGCAACATTCACGAATTATTAGATTAGCTAACGCCGTGGATCTTCACGTAGAGGGCTAACCCCTTAGCAATTGTCAGGCTCGGTCTCACGCGACATCTCCTCTAGCGACTTGCCTTTGGGCTCCGGCACCAGAAACGTGAGCATGAACCCCATCAAGCTGCATCCGGCGAGCACGAAGAGAGAGTTGCGCACGCCGATGCCGGGCTGGTACCCGTGGGCTGTCCTGGCTGGGTCCGGACTCTGGGCTAGGTACAAGAACCCGAACGACCCGGCGATGGCACCCACCTTCCCCGACGCCGCTGATATCCCATGGCAGGTGGCTCGGAGCCTAGCCGGGTAAATCTCCGCGGGCACTATGAACGTGGTTGCATTGGGCCCGAAGTTGGCGAAGAAGAAGGTGAGCCCGTACATAGCGATGAAACCGGCCTGGTGTCCCTGGCCCGTCCAATAGTCGTACGGCATGGCCAGGCCCAGCATGAAGGCTGTCATCATGAAGAAGCCCATGGCCTGGATCTTGAACCGGCCAACGGAGTCGATGAAGGCCACCGTGAACCAGTACCCCGGCACCGTGCCGCAGAGTGCGATCAGGGTCTGGGCACGCGCGATGTGGTACAGCTCGTCCAGCGCGCTCATCGTCGCCGCCGGTGGGATCCACCCGATGGCGCTGAAGATGTCCTTTTGAAACAGGTTTTGCGAGTAGTAGGCGATGTCGAGGAGGAGCCACGTGGACGCCGTGCCCACCAGGTGGAGCCCGTGCCGGCGCACGAACTCCCCGGAGAAGAGCCCGAACGACGGCGGAGGCTTGTTGGCCGTCTCAAGATCGCCAGCCTGCTCCGTCGCCTTGGTGGTGAGGTCGACATGGAGCACCCTGGACATGTCGGCGGCCGCGCGGTCGGCGTTCTTGGCGATGAGCGCCGTGTACCGCGCCGTCTCCGGCATCTTCATCCGCCAATAGAAGGTGAGCGCGGCGGGGAGCGCGCCGAGCATGAGGACGATGCGCCATACATAGTCGGCCTGGTCCGGGGTGGACGCTGCCGGGTTTTCGGCGTATGGCGGGGCCGGGAACAAGTACTTGAACAGCGCGGTGACCCCGATCGCCACGGCGCCGCCGGCAAGGATGCCGAACCCCTGCATCGCGAACACGGCGGCGATGAACGCGCCACGCGTGCGCTTGTTCGCGTACTCGGACATGATGGTGGCGGAGAGCGGGTAGTCGCCGCCGATGCCGAAGCCGAGCCAGAACCGGAAGAAGCAGAGCGTGGCCATGACGCTGGTGGGCGTGTGCCCGAACGAGAGCCCGGAGGCCACGGAGCAGAGGATCATGAGCAGCAGCGTGATACCGTACACGCTCTTACGGCCCGCCTTGTCGCCGAGCCACCCGAAGAAGAGCTGGCCGGAGAGCGTGCCGACGAACGCCACGCCGTTCACCGCCGCCGAGACGGTGGGCGGGAGGGTGCCCGGGTGGGGCGAGCCCGGGACGGCGTAGTAGACACGGCCGATGAGCTTGGTTACGAGGGAGATGCAGAAGAGATCGTAGGCGTCGGTGAAGAAGCCCATGCCGGCGACGACGATCGCCGTGAAGTGGTACCACTGCGTCCTGGCGCCGTCCAGCGCCGAGAGCACGTGGGCCTGGTCGCCACCCGCCATTGCGCCCCTAACCTCCGGCGTGTGCGTGTGTCCCGGCCGGCGGCGAAACTGCTCGCGCGATCCGCCGCGGTACGGTGTTGGGCTGAGGTTTTTTCGCGATGGGAGTGAAGTGAGGGAGAAGGTACAGTTGTGGGTCGATCTGTATATACGGAGGACAGTTGAGAATATTCCAGGCTCAATTCCTTGGAAGACAACTTCTTCTCCCTACTTAACCGTTCCTGCTGCTCAACAGCAAACTTCGATGGGTGCATATGCATGCATGCATGTCGATCAGCATATCCGTTATGTTGTTCACTCATGTACCCGCCCCCTCCATTTCCCTTAAAATAGGTATCGTTGAAATAGATGTATCTTGCTAGATACATATATATTTTAATGACATTATAATTTATAAGATGGAAGTATACATGATTCAGATACTTGTTTGTAGCTCGAGAAAAAAATCCAGGCAGGAAAAATTCGAACAATTGTTTGTACATATAAGACATGTCCCTGATCATCTCGGTGTGTGGTTTGATCGTCATCCTTGAGATGATAAGCCGTGCCGAGAACAAAAATCAAATGTAAAAAAGGAAAGTTGTTGAAATCCCTCAGTAAACACCATTATTGGATGTAAATTAATTTACAAGGAGAACTCAGAAAGCCGTCTCGACCTCCCTCTACACTTTTCTTATTGATGTCTTTTTTTGCACTCTCATCCTCCTAATATTTACAGTTTACACTTTAGTACATAACCGCATAATAAATATTTGCAAACAATAAGCTCAACTCTCCCCGTTATGGGGCAAACATATCATCACTAGTAGAAACATGGCCATAGGATTTGACCTTTAGTACCTGCACCGTTAAAAATCGGTACTAATGGGGTCTAGTACATGTTCGAACGGGGAGGGCAGTAGGCACGGCTAATACCGGTTTGAACCGCACCTTTGGTACCGGTTGGTGTCTAGAACCGGTACCAAAGGTGTGTGGCAACCGTTCGCCTGGTGCGGGCATCTTTGGTACCGGTTTGTGGCCAAAACCGGTACCAAATGGTTGTGGCAGGGGCAGGTGGCCACGTTTCGCCTGGCGCTGGGCACCTTTGGTACCGGTTGGTGGCAAAAATCGGTACCAAAGGCCGAACGGTTTGCCTCTCGTGCGCGTGAGTCGCGAACTGGCGCACTGTAAGTTCCTGTTTCTCTCTATTTCTCTGTACGGTAGCCTTTCCTCCTCTCTTCTCTCCCTCTCTCTCTCTCTCTCTTTTCTTCTTCGTCTAATCCACCATATGGAACCAATCAATCGCATTGAGAAAGTTCGCGCACATGTCACGAACGTGCTTACAGTCTACTACACCAACGAGAGCGCTAAAATACCGGATTATCTTGCCATGTTCGAAGGATTGGTTCAAAGCGTGAAGGAACAAGAGAAGTTCATAGGGCTTGATATTGAGTTCACGCGCGATGCTAAGGAAGTTGTCGTCATCCAATTATGCTTCAAAACAACTGTTTTGGTCTTCCAATGGGCAAGGTACGTTTTAATTGGGGCTCTTGATCTATATGAACCATTTGAATTCTATAGGATAGCAACCATTTGAATTGCATAGGATAGCAACCATTTGAATTCGATATGAAAATGAATACTATTAGTGAATTAATTTTTCTTGTTACAAATTGGCAAATCCATGATAGAACATAGGACAGCAAAATGACATATAGTTAATTTACGTCATAGGATAGCAAAATGACATATAGTAGTGAATTAATTTTCCTATTGGCATATATATATTTAATTCGTATGTTATTGCTATGATTCTTAAGTAACAATTTGTTCCATTCTAATTTGTTGTTGTAGTAGTGACAAGGAGTGTCCAGCTCTCATGAACTTCCTTTACCGCAGTGGCATTAGTTTTGTTAGCGTTGATATCAATAATAACAAGATCAACATGAGGAAAAGATTCAAAATTGAGATACCGGCTGTCTGCCACATTGATCTCCAAGACATATTCAGGCCTCGGCATAATAGGACTCCAATGGCTCATATGGCATTGGATTTGATCGACGACTTCTACGCTGATATGAAGAACAAGATCGAGAACCACGATGAGTGGGAGACGACCCAACTTCACCGCAAGAACATTGAGTATTTCCGCCATAGATGCTTTCGTTGCATACGAGTTGTACCGCATTATTCGAGTGGTCAACCATGGGCAGTGTCACCTCGTACCGCAAGCACCAGCACTTGATGATGATGAGGAGGATGAGGATGATTCAGACGACTACTACTAGTGTGTAGTGCTTGGGGTCGATCTTGTGATCTCTCTATATATATAGTACTTGGGGTTTATGTTCTTGTGCTTGGGATTTATGTTCATGTTTAAGTTTAAGTATGATGTGAGTACTTGGAATTTATGTTCTTATGTTTGGGATTTATGTTCATGTTTAAGTTTAAGTATGATGTGAGAAGATTTCATTGTGATCTATGCAATGTTCAGGATATCGCTTATCGACTATTTATCGGGCATTTTTCTTGTAAATAACAAATTGTAGCACTAAGACATCTAAAATATGCTATAAAAATATATCGATGTCATTAATTCTATATATTCTGTCTTTTCAACCCCATTTTGACGTCGGTACTGACTTTATTCGTATAAGTCTGGTTTTTCTACAACGGGGTTGGGATCCCACCACAAGATAGGGGGTGCAATAACATGTGTATAAGTGTGCTATGGGTGTGACCTAGTTCACCGGTATCAACTTCTCTCTAGAGAGTTTCCGTACTTAGAGTTTGAAAGTACTAGATCAGACAAACATTAGAAAAATTTATGAACAGTTGTGTCATACCTTTGTCTTCTGACTTTCTAGGACCTAGCCTAACACAGCCAACCAAGGAACTCCGACATTGGGATCCCACCACAAGATAGGAGGTTCCATAACATGTGTGTACAAGTGTGCTATGGGTTTTGGATGAGAGACACTGCACTTCGGGGTGTGACCTACTTCACCGGTATCAACTTCTCTCTAGGGAGTTTCATGACTTAGAGCTTGAAAGTACTAGATCAGACAAAAATTAGCTTATGGATGTCTCATATTTGGATTTCTCTCATTTTTCTAATCGATTTAGACATATTATTTGTTAAATTTAATTTACGGATTTGCATATATGAATTATTCAATATTAAATGGAAAAAGACAAATAAGTTAATTATTATTTCCATTTAAGAATATTTTAATTCAAAATATTATTAATGATTCATTTCATTTTATTTAAATAATTGTTTTGATTCATAAAATAAATGTGTGTGACATCATAGTCGGTTAATAGGATTGATAGGATACTATTGTCAGCTAAGTATCTCTTGTTTGTAGTTAGCTTATAGGAAAAGAACTACGAAGTTAAGCGTGCTAGTGCTGGGAAGTGTTAGTAGAAGAGAGTAAATTAGATTGAAATTAAGAATGGTTAGTGATAAATGTGAGTTTAATTTGTTAAACAACAGAAATAAATAAAATGGAAATAAAATGAATTTTTTTCGGTAAAAATCGAAAAAAGAGAAAAAAAAACCCTTTGGTGCCGGTTTGTAGCAGGAACTGGTACCAAAGGAAAATGGACCCGTGGGCTCTCCTCCTAGGCCACATGATGGCCCTTTTAATACCGGTCCGTGAGCGACCGATACTAAATACCGGTGGGTCTTTAGTACCGATTAATTAGTACCGGTTGTCCAACCGGTACTAATAGGCCTCTGGAACTGGTACTAAAAGCCCGTTTTCTACTAGTGCATATAGCCCCTTCTTGCTACATAAGTTAGAAAACACCTTTCCAGCTGGACCTTTGGTCACAACATTTGCCAGTTAGGATTAATCGTGCATAAGGCAAACACTGTTTCATCAATGGAAACATCGGAGAAATGTAGATTCACGCATAGGGAATATCGAGAAACTTAAAACCTTTATAGAGATTTTGGTAACCAAGAAAAGCACATTTCTTAGAGAGAAATTCTAATTTGCAAGAATTCTAGGGCCAAAGATTCCATCAACATGTACACCCAAAATACAAAGGGATTCATAATCTTGTTTTTCATGATAGAGTCAAGGTAGAAAAAATTGATAGCAAGACTAACGCTACAAGGAAAGGGCTTAGTACTGGCATGCGGTTTTTGCTAGTACTGGCGGCAAAGTGACACACAAGTGGTCTATGTGCTACCACCGGCGTGTATTGTCTAACGCCAGTAATATTTTGACGTGCACTCGCGTGGTACCTACCCCTGATAATGCTATTTTTCACCGTGACAACCCTGCGTTGTGTGTAGTGTCTACCACTTCACAAATTAGCTATTAGAAATAATATATAAAAACATATAAAATAACAATTAAAAGGGATTACATAATAATTAAATGAAAAATTACACAACTATTACACATAGACATTGCATTACTAAAAACAGAAAAACTACATAGGATATGCTCACAAAAGTGGAAGCTCTCGCCACACACGCTACATAGATAAATTCGATGTCTCCGCAGTGACCGTCATTCTGGTTCTACAGCTGCTCCATCAACGTCGATGACCGTCGTCGACCATGCTTTGATCTTGATCCGCCTCTGCTGCCGCCCATCTTCTTCCTCTGCCGCTACATCAACCTCCAACGCAGCTCCATTTGCAAAGGAACCTATCAGCTGCAATTCCAAAACCCACTGGTAGTTGGGGTCGAACTATTGTCCGGCCTGCACCCGAGAAGCCAACGCCAAGAGGAGGAAAAGGTGTAGTGCCGGCGGTGCCGCCGATATGCGTCCGCACCACTGCACGTGCCCTTGAGCAGCATTGCGGCCCTCCAGCCCCGACGCCGCGCTACGGCTGTCCCGCCCTCGATCGGACCCACGCGTCCTCCAACGACCCTTTATGCCCACTATCACCAGCGAGATCGAGTTAGAGTTATGGGATGAGAATGTTTGCAGGGGCGGCTTCAGCATAAGGATATGGGTATTTTATCCCCACCCAAGAAAACCCTAATAACCCGCAAACTAATACTGGCGTGTTGTAAAAATCTCTCACGCTAGTGGTAGTATATGCACTACCGTCCTGGTGTAGAAGTGCCACGCCAGTACGTGCTGTTAGGGGCATGTACGAAATTTGCATGTATCTTTATTTACAATTCTATTTTTTAAATGTGATTTTCCATCATGGCATTTCCCGGAGTGTCCGAGTATTTCCGGGCTGTATGTACATTTATTGTTTGACGGGAAAGAAAAATTTCGCTGCTCAAAATTTGGTAACGACAACCGGAGAGATTTTCCCCCACTGCCTCTCTACAAATCCCTAAATCGTAGCTCCCATTCTACCTCCTACGTATGGTCGCGCATTATCCCCGCCATCATTATTCGTCGCTAACCGCCCCCTCCGGTACCACGCATTGGCCTCATCTACGCCCCTCTCCAAGCCTCCCATCCGCCAGTTACCGTTCATCGTCCCAGCATCTCCCTGCCTCAGATCTTTGATCTACGCCCCCATCCGGTGAGGTCTTTATTTCTCAATCTTTGATGTACCACATGGATTAATTGAGATGGTACCACATGGATTTAAGCACATGGATCTATGACACATCCACATGGATTTTAGCTTGTGTGGAATTTTTCTGTGATGAATTTGAAGATGAACTCAAGTGTGATGTCTTGTTACTATTTACGGTCATCAAATCCCACCTTTGCATAAATTTAAGAGTTACTGGATGAATTTGGTGATTTATCTAGTAGTTGGGTCTTTTATGTCTAGATTTTTTGTTGTTTACTAAATCCTTTATTTATAAATTTTATTGTGATGCTATTATTAGCATGATAGTATTGTTACCCATATGTTATCGAGATGTTTAGAAACAGTTACTTGTTAATTACTTGCCTTTGACATGTGATAGTTGTGTTACTAATTAGCCCTCAAGCATGATTTGTTTTCTATTGGTATTTTAGTAATTCCATCGTGGTAATAGAATGTTAATACGTTTTGTTTGCTATTTTTGCAACAATGAGTAATTTATGATAGGTTCCTTCTTATGACTCTTTTTAAATTTGTGGGGACCCCAGACTAGATGTCGGGACCATCAATATGCATACACTCATGATCCCAGATCGACAGTCATGATTAACATATTTAGAGAATGTACATCAGAGTTCACATCCATTACACGAATAACATAGTCTTACACAAATGGTCTGCCGACCAAGTCTGAGACAGCTGCCACGCAGGGCAGGCGACAAGCACACCAACACAACTAACTTATTGAGCGGAAGCCAACACAACGGAGTAGAACCCATCTCAACGCCTTCACACCACAGGCTGTTGACTGATATGTCATAAATGTATCCTTAATTTATGATGTTCCATGTTGTTTTGTTATTGTTTCCCACATGTTTTCTATACACTTTATGTCATTTTTTAACGATTTTCCGGACTAACTTATTGACAAGATGCCACAGAGCAAGTTCCCTGTTTTCTTCTATTTTTAGTTTCACAAAAGTTGTTCTGGAAATATTCTCGGAATTGGAAAATTCGAAGTCCGGAGGTCCTAGAATTCCCGAAGGTTCCACGGAGTCCCGAAGAGACCCGGAGAAGGGCCACAGGGGGCCCACACCATAGGGCGGCGCGCCCCTGGCCGCGCCATGGGCCCCCCCAGGCCTCCACCGCCTTTGCCCTTTTGCCTATTTATACCCCCCATGACGTAAACCGTAAATATATACCAGTTGGTCCCGAAAACACTCGAAGCCGCTGATGACCCACAAGTATAGGGGATCGCAACAGTCTTCGAGGGAAGTAAAACCCAAATTTATTGATTCGACACAAAGGGAGCCAAGGAATATTTGTGAGCCTTAACAAGTGAGTTGTCAATTCACCTGCACCTGAAAGTACTTTTGTTCGCAGTGGTTTATCAGTAGTAACAGTTTTATAGCAGCAGCAGTAGTGAAATAATAACAACAGTGGAATGAAAATAGCAGCAGCAGTAGTGTTTGAAGTAAACAACGGATTAAATATTGTAGGCATAGGAATGGATGAACGGGCGTTGCATGGACAATAAAGTTCTACTAATGATCATGTCAGGGGCATTGCAGATAAATAAGATAAAGCATCCAAGCACTAAGTAACCATAGGCATGTGTTCCATAAATAGTCGTACGTACTCGCAATGATAACTTGCACAACTTCTTTTGTCCTACCAGTCCGTTTTCAGCAGGGCCTCAAGGGAACTACTGGTAATTAAGGTGTTCCTTTTAATAGAACACCGGAGCAGAGCATTAACACTCCGTGAACACATGTGATCCTCACATCGCAGCCATCCCCTTCGGTTGTCCCAATTTCTGTCACTTCGGGGCCTCGGGTTCCGGACAACAATATGTGCAAACAACTTGACTCTATGATCAAGAAACAATAATTATCATCGTGATTCAATAACATGTTCAGATCTGAGATCATGGCACTCGGGCCCAAAGTGGCAAGCATTAAGCATAACAAGTTGCAATAATGTCAATAGCACTAATATAGGACACTAGGCACTATGCCCTAACAATCACGACATTATTACATGAACGATCTCATCCAATCCCTACCATCCCCTTCAGCCTACAGCGGGGAATTACTCACACATGGATGGGGGAAACATGGATGGTCGATGGAGAGGCGTTGGTGATGACGATGGTGATGATCTCCTCCAATTCCTCGTCCCGGCAGGGTGCCAGAAAATGAACTTCTGATCCTCGAATCAAGGTTCGGGACGCCCACGGCGCTCTGTTGTGTTTCTGTGGAATATGACGAACCCCCTCTGGTTTTAGGGTTGAAGGCTACTTGTAGTCGAAAGGGGAGTCCGAGGGGGGTCCTGGGGGGCCCACCCTATGCTGGCGCGGCCAGGGGGACCCGCGCCAGGGGGGTGTGGCCACCCTTTGGCCCCTCTCCTGGCCCCCTTCTGGCTTCCGGGGTGAAAACATCAATGGGCTCTTTTCTGGGCATTTTCCCGAAAGTTGATTTTTCTGCATAAAAACGAGACACCAAAGTAATTTTGCTGAAAACAGCGTTAGTCCGTGTTAGTTGTACCAAAAACACACAAGTTTAGAGGAAAATAATAAGAACAGTGTTCGGAAAAGGAGATACGTTTTCGACGTATCAACTCCCGCCAAGCTTAGCTTATTGCTTGTCCTCAAGCAATTCAGTGACAACTGAGTGCGATAAAAGACTTTTACGAACACATTTGTTTCATATGATGTAAATATACTCACTATGTGATCAAAAACTTAATTATGCTCATGATAAGATACATGCAAGATACTAACACTTAATAGCTATGCAAACCATGAGAAGATAACAACATATTAATAATAAACAACATGAAGCATAACTATTTGCAAGATTGAAATATTCATAATAGGATCTGACAAAGTGGTATCTCGCTTTCCCTTAAATGTGGGGCAAAACATAAATGCCAGGGCACCTCTGAAGTTCAAGGGAAGACTAGAAGTAAAGATATCAAAGATGAAAGTATCAAGAATATACCACAATCAATCGTGCTTTGGGACAAACATATTACACTAAGAATGATAATTATGCTCTCAAGAAAGTGCTCAAAGAATAAGGTGGAGACTCAACATAAAAGTAAAAGAAATATCGTTTGCAGAGGGAAGCATGGATCACTCATGTGCTAGAGCTTTTTGTTTTATTAAACAGAGGTATTAAAAACATTTTGAGAGAGGTGTATGCTTATGTCAACGAATGGTAAATAGACAATATATTACGTCACAAGTCAACTGGATTCACAAGAGCGGCTCCCATGGTGAAGGACGCAACTGGTGTAGAAGGTCATCCATCTTTCTCTTTTGTTTACACAATTATGCTTTGACTGATAAATCAGGGGCAAAAAGAGTGAAGAGAATTTGTGTGTATTAATTTGGGGTTGGGCACCTGATGGCTAGGTTGAGACTCCAAGTGCAGAGTGTGTAGCTAGTGGCAAGCCTTCTTCCCCACGAGGGTGACTCGAGGGTTTATATCAAACTCTTGGGGAGCCAGTATTTCAGCAGTTGTCTTCCAAGGTTCCTCCAGGATCCTGCAAACAAATAGAGAGTTTTGTGCCCTCAACCTCACCAAGTGGTTGTCAAGCACAAGGTGTGAGACTTCTAAATTGCAATGAAAAACTGAAAGTAAATGTGCAATAATTAAATCTACTACTAAATGCAAATGAGAAAATAAATATGCAATGGATTGTTTTTGTATTTTTGTGATGCAAGTGGTGATGGAGATAATGTAAATTCGAATTGGAGATGCAAGTAAAGTAAATTGCAGCAAAGTCACTAGAGTGTTTTCTTTTATTTAAAATAGGACCGGGGTTCATGGTTTCACACTTGCATTCTCTCAAATAAAGTAGTAGACGGTGGACATAAAGAATTACATGTGAGATTACAAGAACATGTTTAACATTGAGTATTTCTTTCATATGGGCATCACGTCCTAGCATAGAGATCTCTACGGTCATATTTATCCCTCTTATACTCCACCAAGATGCGAAATAAATCATAACACCTCGATAATTAAGGAAAAACCAGAGTATAGCTTTAAGCAATGTGACATGAAGTTGAAGCAAGAACTTGCTAGATCTAGTCATGGAGATTGATTAGTGTCACTTCAAATCCCCGGTAACAAGGTACTCCTTTTTATCCCTAGTGAGGTAACTAAGAAAGGTTTAACAAAACCTAAGTGGATCGCTGAACTTCTGTCACTTCCATAGCACTAGCCACCCCCCGTTACTCCAACTAATGCACCCATCACCCCACACACGCTCTCAAGAACTAGATTGATCAAAGCTAGCAAATAAGAACGGGTACATAAGATACATCTACTCAAATAACTCAAGAGAAACAATTGCAATCTCAGATTCAATAACTCATAGAAAAGATCCACCACATAGGAATTACAACGGTGCCCGTAATCATGTGAGGCAGCTCATACGGATCTAATTAGTGAAGCACATAGAGAGAGAGAGATACAAGTGCTACTTCCACAAACCCATAGCCCTGGGGTGGACTACTCCCTATTCATGGAGATGTCGATGGAGATGACGTTGGAGGGGTAGGAGATCACACCGGCGGCGCCCCGCCGGAGTTTTCCCCCTCCAATCTGGAACTCCAGGTCTCTGTTTCGGTGTTTCGGCGGCGCTCTCCTCCGTAAGGGTACGGGGGACCCTTTTTATAGTCGGTTTTAGGTCAAGACGGGGTCGGTAAGTCGAAGATGGAAGGAATTGGGGCCACAGGGGCCAAAAGGGGGCCTCTCACGCGGGCAAGGAATCTGGCCGCGTGGAGGGTCCTCTTTTGGGCCTCCTTGCCCAATTCTCGTGGATCCTTCGCCCGCAAGTCTTCTCCTTCCAAGAAAATGACCCCCGCAGATTTTCAGGTGATTTCGCGGAAGTTCGCCCCCTGAAACGTCAAAAATATAGAAAACGGGGTTTCTAACAGGCAGGGTTAATTCCATAAAAGTTGGGGGACTTTGTAATTTAACCCCAAAATACTATAAAACATTGAATTATACCCTTATATGATGCAATATGTAATAGAAAACCATGTGAAAATATGCAAAATTCATCTATGCATTTTACATGCCTCAACATCCCCAAGCTTAACCCATGCTCGTCCTCGAGTATGAAGGTGATAAAACTAAGATGGGTTTTGCATACTGAAACAATCATGGGATATCAAGGAGGATTATTCACGCTACATATAATCAAATGATTAATACTAGAAATGAGTAGCAATATACAATTCATGTTGTAAGAAATATCAAATATGCAAGCAAAGATGCTTCATGAAAGTTCACAAAGTGTATAGTGAAATAAAAGCACTATGGACCAAATGCATACACAAAATGAAAAATAAAATCCTATATTGGTCAAAGAATAGCATAATGGAGAATAGAAAATATGGTGGACACTTTGGAGAAAATTGAGTAGAGGTAAAACATGATCAAGTCTTATTTAGCCTCTAAATTATTCAACTAAAATTACTAATTGAAATGTGGTATCCATTGATCTAGGACTCTTATTGCCCCTTTATCACTAGCATCTTAAAATTGTGAGTATTGAAGTAATGAGAATGACAAGGTGGTTGAAAGCCTCATGCCCCATGAGTGTGAAAACCTACTCCATGATTACTCAAGTTAAGATTCCTAATAAGCTTTGTACAATCATAATAAGTATTAATGACATCATAGAGAACCGCAAAGAGGTACCTCTTGCCCCATGACATGGAAACAAGCCCATGTTACAATGACAAGATGAACAAACGGAGTAGACTCATCATCCTTTTTATTTTCATTCACTATTATGCATAGCTTCTTATTTTATTATAGGATGTGCTGTAGAGTCACCCAAGCTGTAAGTAAATTTCCACCATGATAAATCATGGCTTGGGTTAGCGGCCCAATGTGTTTCTCTAGTCATATAGATACTTACTCATCAAAACTTACTATTCCTCTATTTCATTTCGGCATGCCAGGATTCCAAAAACAAAAGTACATGATATCAACCAAATGTAAATTTTTTTGTGCAATGTTGAAAGCTTTCCGGTGATACACGTTTATAGCTAGCTCCCAACCACACACGTGTCAAACGCAAAACTTGTGGCTCCCATTATTGGGTCATGTTTATTAGATGCATAAAAAGTAAAGTGTGCCTTCAAAAGTTCGTGAGAGTCCTATCCCAAGTTCAACCCATGACAATTAATAAAGTGAATAACTTAATTTAGAACATAAATAACACAATAACATGGTGAACATACTCGGAATAGCAATGAAGCTAATGGGAAGATATGGTGGACTCACTGGAAATACTTGGCTAAGGAGTGTTGGAAAACAAGTTTTTTACTTGTAGGAATTTTTAAATTTTTGGGCTAGCAAGAGGGAGATAGTTGACCAGCTATGTCGTACCCGGACTTCTAAAGGATACTCGCCGTTCCGTTGAACAGTAGTAGATTGGATTACGGGGCGTACCGGCACCCGCGTCCTCTTACGAGTAGGCCAACACACGTATGTGTGACAACCAACCCCTATCTGTTCAGCGTCGACGTAAACTATCCCATAGAAATCAGGATACTACCATTGACGTACTTCATACCATACACACATGGTACGTCAACGGTTTGTAACAGAATGATAGCACAACATATCTCTAAGACACAAAAGATTGAAATAAGTTGCAACTGGCCCTCACTAGGGCAGAGATAGCAAATACAATCATCCAGAGGACACATGTCCCAACATAACCTCATTACATCTCAGCGGAAGCATTCAAAGGGGGTCTGAGTACAGACAAATCCAAATAGGCTTAAGAAGCCGGAAACTGAAATAAAGACGGAGCCCATCCACGTAGTCTCGGATCCTGCCCGGGTCCGCTAACTACTCGTCAGCAGCCTCGTCAAACTCCACGTAGTAGCCATCACCTGGATCCTCGTAAGCGTAGTCTGCGGAAACCACAGCCCCAAAGGGGTCAGTACATAAACGTACTGGCAAGCAAGACTCACAGTTCACCAAAGTGTATCCCGTCAACACCAAGCACAGATGCCTTGGGTTCAACGGAAGAAAGGGGATATAAAAGACGCTGCAACTGGCTGCGCTAACCAACTACAGAGATTCTACCACTTCCAGCTAACAGAAAGGAGATAAGATCGAGTATTGTAACCAACTGAAAGGTAACTTCAATCAAACCCATCCTGGATCTCGCCCCTTATCCAAAGAAGCAATCCGAGGATAACTCACACAGTTGGATTAAAGATGAATCCAGTTATTGTGTCAATAATCCTATTACTAGTCAAGTTGTTAATCATTGGGTGTGAGATTGTGAATCATTAGGTTTAAGTTGTCCTGAGTACTTGTTAGCCAGTACTTTCACCAAGTTAACCATAACCGCGGAAAACACGGCTTCTCAAGAAGATTATCCCTGCAGGGTTGCACCAATTTGGCCGTACACGTATGAATAACCCGCCAGATGGGATGCCTCCCACCAAGCGGGGCACTCAACACAACTCAACTCTTCTTCGCATCAAGCCCAAAGCACCTTGGGCGCACGGCTAATCGAGCCTAGAAGAAAATGGACCCTCATAGCACTCTAAGAACGTGTCCCCCTATATGCCGACTACAAAAGTTCCACCCTGCGCTGGTGAAAGATCATCGTCCGTTTTGGTATTCATATGACAACATAATCATTTGATCTAATGTTTGTTCAATGGTTGAAAATGCCCAGGTTATTAGGTTCACTAAGTTTATGGGGCAAATGATCAGGTTATATGAAAAGTGCTAGGAGAAACAAATCCAGAAAGGTGAAACATGCAGGGGCGGAGGCTCCGGTGTTTCCACCGGAGGCTCCGCCAAGGATCCGGTGAGGATCCGGTGGAAGTTCCGCTGAAACCCCTCTCTGTAGCAGGGGAGCGGAACCAGGGGCGGAACCTCCGGTGGAGTTCCGGTGGGCGGAACCTCCGCTAATGCCACCGGAGGCTCCGCCATCCGCCAAACACTTGGCTCATGCGCAAGAAGGATCCGGTGTGCCTCCGGTGGCACCTCCGCCAAAATGCCCTTCTGTTACCACAGGTCGGAGGTACCACCGGAGCCTCCGGTGAACATCCGGTGGACCCCATGGTGCAGTGCAAATGGGCTCCGGTGGAGGATCCGGTGGTTGTTCCGCCAAAACATCCTTCTGTTACCACAGGACGGAAGTTCCACAGGACGGAAGTTCCACCGGAACCTCCGGTGAGCCTCCGGTGGGCGGATCCTCCGCGGGTACCACCGGAGCCCCCGCTCCAGCGCAACTGTGTAGCAAGATGAGGATCAGCGGAACCTCCGGTGCAAACCACCGGAGCCTCCGGTGAAATCCACCGGAGCCTCCGGTGCCCTGGACTGCAAACTGTCACTTAAATGCAAGGGGTATAAATACCCCTTCCCCTACCTCTTAAATGCTAAGCTTTTCCCATTCTCTCTCCTAGCCATTAATGAAAGCTTCAACCACCTAGATCTCCCACTCCGTCCACCCAAACACTCCCAAACTTGGTGGAGAGCTAGAGGAGACCTAGATCCACACTTCCACCAAAGGAATCTCAAATCCATCCACCACAACCTAGTAGATCTAGAATCCTACTTGAGGCCTAGAAACCTTAGTAGATCTCGTGCTTGTAGTTTCCACCTTGTTGCAAGAAGCTACGGATTGCTTGAGAGCCTCCATCCATCTTGTGGAGTGACCTCAAGTCCTTGTAAGGGTTTGGTCAACGCCTTCAAATCGACCTCATAGTGGAAACGAGCATCTCCCTCACCGGAGAAGCTCAAGGAGAACAAGGTGTGCACAACCGTGCTATTGAGGAGCGCCTAGGTGGCTCCCCACCTCTCCAACGTAGACGTACTTCTCTTTGAGAAGGAACTACGGTGAATCATATCCTTGTCTCCTTGTTTACACTTGTCGTTTGCTTTATTACCTTACGCTTTACTTCCGTTGCACATATAGCTTTGTTCACATAGGTTGCTCACCTAGTTGCACATCTAGAGAACCTTACTTTATCTTGCTAAGCCCCATTAAAAGGAAAAGAAAAGAAAAATTGGTAGTCAACCTATTCACCCCCCCTCTAGTTGACCATAGTGCACTTTCAATTGGTATCAGAGCCAGGTTCTTACTAAGGGCTTAACCGCCCAAGAGTACAATGGTCGATGAAAATGCCCCGGGAAGTTCTAGTGCGGAAATGTCCAAAATGGCCGACACTATATCTAACCTACAAGATACGGTTGGAATTCTCCAAACCGAACTATCTAAGGTTAGCTATAGTGTTAGCTCGGATGTCTCTAGTATGAAGAAAATGATGGAGGCACTGATGGGGAAAACCAAGGAGTCCACGGAACCACCTCTCACTACCGACGATGTTAGCTCGGACGAAGATTCCATTCCGGATATCGATGAGATGGAAGCTAACATCGCCTTAGCTAAGGCGAAAGCCAAAGCAAAAGCCGATAAAAAGGCTAAGGGTGGTGTGAGCTCCGAGGGCTCCAAGTCTCAATCGGCTAACGGTTCGGGGTCTCAATCTAAAGTTCCACCACCTCCCAATTACGACTCTATTCACCCTATTGCCACTATGCCACACATGGTTAATGTTGGAGTTCCTCCCATGCTTAACACTAACGAATTTTCTTCTTGGAAGTTCGATATGGAGTCTCACATTTCAGGATCTTGCACCGCATTATGGAGAAGCATTCTATATGGATTTCACCCTCACGATCCGAACAACTTGACTCCAAGAGAGGATGTGGAATTCCAACTCAACAAGACCGCTCTTGTGACTATTCAAAAGGCCCTCCCAAGAGAACATCTTAAACACATCCGCGGTATCAAGACCACCAAGGAAGCTTGGGATAAGCTTGACTCCTTGTTCCAAGGCAATGCAAGCATCCAATCATCAAAATATGATGTTGCTCTTGACAAGTCCGAGAACTTTGTCATGCATGAAGATGAGAGCCCCGAGGAGCTATATAGAAGAGTGGTCACCCTTGGAAATCAATTAAGGGACTTTGGAAAGGAGGAAATCTCCGATGAGTGGATCAAGAGGAAATTTGTCAAGGCCATAACTCCTTTTGAGAAGAATCTCTCCACTAGCATTCGAACAAGATCCGACTACAAGTCACTCAACTCCATTGGTGTCCTTAGTGAGTTCATAGCCATATCTTTGTCTCACAAGAGCGCGGATGATGCTCTTGCCCGCTCAAGAGGCCATGGGAAGTCCCCTAACCTTGCCTTAAAATCTAAGGCCATGGCCAAGATAGAAGAATTGGATGATGATGACGATGATGATGAGGACTATGAGGATACATACAAGGGTGCCCACAAATGTATTGCTCTTGCCATGCAAGGGTATTGGAAGATATGGGAGGCTCACAAGGCCGGTGCCCCTAGACCCTCAAGGAACAAGACCTTTAGGAAGAAAGGGGAGCGGCCAAGGACTTGTTACAATTGTGGAAGTGCAAACCACTTCGTCAAGGAGTGTCCTTTTGAGCCACGAGAAGAGAATGAAGGGAAGCTTGTACGCAATGACAAGAACAAGTCTCCACAAAACAAGAACCTCGCTAGAAGAGTCCCAAGAGCTCTATATGTTCAAGAGGGCCCAACATTGGAAACATACTACTCCGGAGATGAAGGAGAAGATGAAGTCGTAGGTGTCACCCACGTCACCATAGCTACGACTTCCTCTTCATCGGTCTCTCTATTTGAATCTCCCAATGAGAAGGCATCGATCCGACCTACATGTCTCATGGCAAAAGCCACCGCGGTAATATCTTCCACCTCCAAGTCTACTATCACTAGCTCTCCCTCACTATTGGATTGTGTTGAAAACATTGTTGATGATGAGGAGGCCAAGAACCTAGGATCTTGGTTGTGTAGTCTTGAAGGTGAAACTAAAGAAAAGGTAAAAGCTCTCCTAAGGCAACTTGATGAGGCTAACTCCCTCATCGATAAGAAGGAGGAGATCATCATGACCTTAGAGAACCATGGTGGTAGCAATGATAATCACGATGACGAACTCATCAAGGCTCTTGAAAAGGAGAGATCCATGAGAGCCTCTCTTGAAGAGAAACTATCTAGTCTACAAGAGACGTATGCTATTAGTGTTTCAAAGCTTAGAAAAGATAACGAGAAATCTCTTGCCAAGCTTAAGAAAGAACATGACAAATCTCTTGTTTTACTTAAAGAATTTGAGGAGGAAGAGTTAAAGCTAGGAATAGCCCATGAAAAACTTGTCGAGGAGCATGACAAACTAAAAGGGGAGTTTGCATCTCTCAAAGAAATTCATGACAAACTTGCTAAGTCTCGAATCAAGCTTCTAGCTCAACAATCTAATAAGCATGTTGCACCTTCATCAAATAGCATTGTTATTGTTCCTACCTCTTCTACTACAACTAACATTGTAGGGAAGGAAAGAATTCTCAATGATGCAATAAGCTCTCAAGGTGCCAAGAAAGGAAAAGAGGGACTTGGCTTTGTTTCCAAGTCAAAGAAGAAATCCAAGAGTGTCACCTCTCCCTCCCAAAATGCTATCTTTGTGAAAGAGGGTGAGGTGCCCAAAGAAAAGGAGACCAACGCCATTATGGGTGGTGATACCTCTAGGGGGAGCATCACTCATAATGATTTTGCCGGAAAATATAACCCATCTTATGTTCTTATGAAATCTAGAGATGGACATGTTTATGCTAAATACGTTGGTACTTCTTATGGTGATGACTATCATTGGACTATTTGGGTTCCTAAGACCCTTGTGACTAACAAAAGAGGACCCATTGAAGGATGGGTACCTAAATCAAGAAATTGATCTCTTGTAGGGAAACGCTTCCGGGGCACATAGATGGACAGTGGATAGTGGTGCATCCCAACACATGACCGGAAGCCATGACGCAATAAGTAATATTGAACCTCCTCTACCACATCTCAATTGCGTTACAATTGGTGACAAGTCCGAGCTTAAGGTATTGGGACGAGGCAAGATAGCTATCTCAAATGATTTATCAATTGAGAATGTTCTCCTTGTTGAGTCCCTTGGCTATAACTTGATGTCCGTTCTTCAACTTGCAAATTGTGGTTTTACCTCGTTCTTTAATAAAGAGAGTGTGATTGTCACTTGGGAGACTTCTCTTAAAGTAGCCTTTGTTGGGTTTGTCGAGAACGGCATGTATGTAGTGGACTTCTCTAAAGAAGACACGTGTGCCGCGACATGCCTAATGGCTAAAGTTGATGTGGGATGGCTTTGGCATCGCCGACTAGCCCACAGCAATATGAGAATGTTACATGACCTCCAAAGTGGCAATCACGTTCTAGGACTAACCAAAGCTAAGTTTGCTAAAGATCGTGTGTGTAGCTCTTGTACCTTTGGGAAGCAACATGGAGAACAACACCCAACCAAGACAACTATCTCCACTACAAGAATTCTCGAGCTCATTCACTTAGATCTCTTTGGTCCACTATCTTATGATAGCCTCGGAGGAAAGAAGTATTGCTTGGTGATTGTGGATGATTATTCAAGATATTGTTGGGTGTATTTCTTCAAGAGGAAAAGTGAGACTCAAAATAGGGTCATCGAGTTCATCACTCTAGTGGAGCGCCAACACAATGCTACCATCTTGGCCATTCGGAGTGATAATGGCTCGGAGTTCAAGAACTACACCGTTGAGGGTTTTCTTAGTGAAGAAGGCATTGCTCATCAATATACCACTCCCTATACCCCTCAACAAAATGGTGTTGCGGAGAGAAAGAACCGGACCTTGATGGATGCGGCTAGGACTATGATTGCGGAGTTTTCTTCTCCTTATAACTTTTGGGCCGAAGCCGTCTCCACCGCTTGTCATGCTACCAATCGGCTCTATCTTCGCAAGATCTTGAACAAGACTCCCTGTGAGATTCTCACGGGCAAGAAACCGGATGTATCTTTTTTCAAGGTCTTCGGTTGCAAGTGCTTCATTCGCAAGAAAGGAAAACGGTTGTCAAAATTTGAGACTAGATCTTATGAGGGTATCTTTGTTGGCTATGCCACGAATGCTCATGCCTATAGAGTCTACAACAAGTCCACCGGGCAAGTTGAAGAAGCTATAGACGTAGTGTTTGATGAGGACAACGGCTCCCAAGGGGGGCGTATAGATCATGGTGTTGTAGGAGATGCAATTCCTCCCATCGTCATAAGAAGAATGGGGATTGGTGAAATAATTCCCATTGAGGGTTACCGGATGACGGAGGGAGAAGGACTATGCCCCACTCAAGTGGAGCCATTGACTACACCCATTGATGATCAAGCTATCCAACAAGATGCACCAAGCCCTCAAGCTAACTATCAAGGCCAAGCTAATGAACAAGGCCAAGCAACACATCTAAATCATGATCAAGATTCTATTATCGTTGAGAATGCTCAACCTAGTGGTGATTCATCACCCAACTTTGATCAAGTACGAAATGAAGATGGACATGTCTCCGATGAAGAAGGTGATTCTCAATCAATATCCAAGGAATCTTTGGAGGAGATACTAGCTCGTAGAGCAAAGAGAAGGCTAGAGAATCTTGAACGAGCGGGTCATACGGAGGACATGATTCTTGGACAAGTTCGTGGAAGAGTGGTCACTAGAAGGCAATTGGCGGATTTTAGCAAGGCTCATGCGTTTGTCTCCTTCATTGAACCCAAGAAGGTATATGAAGCTCTCGAAGATTAAGATTGGCTTGAAGCCATGCATGATGAACTCAATAACTTCGAGCGCAACAAAGTGTGGAAATTAGTGCCAAGACCCAAGGATTGCAAAAATGTCATTGGCCCCAAATGGGTGTTGAAGAACAAGCAAGACAAAGATGGCATTGTCATTCGCAACAAGGCAAGATTTGTGGCCCAAGGTTTTTCTCAAGTCGAAGGTATCGATTTCGGTGAAACTTTTGCCCCTGTAGCTCGCCTTGAATCCATTCGTATCTTACTTGCTTATGCATCTCATCATAACTTCAAGTTACAACAAATGGATGTCAAAAGTGCTTTCCTTAATGGTCCCATTAATGAGTTAGTATATGTCAAGCAACCTCCGGGTTTCGAGGATCCCAACCACCCCGATCATGTCTATAAACTTGATAAGGCGCTCTATGGACTTAAACAAGCTCCACGTGCGTGGTATGAGCACCTTAAAGAGTTTCTAGTAGATCGTGGGTTTAATGTTGGTTTAATCGATCCCACTCTCTTTACCAAGACGGTTGGAGGTGACTTGTTCATATGCCAACTCTATGTGGATGACATCATTTTTGGGTCTACTAACACCTTGTTCAATGAGGAGTTTTGCAAGCTTATGACCGATAGGTTTGAGATGTCTATGATGGGAGAGTTGGAGTTCTTTCTTGGCTTTG
The DNA here is from genome assembly GCA_028641055.1 of Alopecurus myosuroides. Classification (NCBI taxonomy): domain Eukaryota; kingdom Viridiplantae; phylum Streptophyta; class Magnoliopsida; order Poales; family Poaceae; genus Alopecurus; species Alopecurus myosuroides. The sequence continues at coordinate 331,234,145 of CM054062.1, read as the reverse complement.
AGGTCAATCAATATTATGAAGGGACTTTTATCAAACAAGCCAAATACACTCAAGACATGCTCAAGAGGTTTAATATGAATCATGCCAAACCTATGAAGACCCCTATGTCCACAACCACCGACTTGAAACCCGATCCCGACGGTAAAGAGGTAGATCAAAAGGTATACCGCTCCATGATTGGCTCATTGCTCTACCTTTGTGCATCTAGACCCGATATCATGTATAGCGTAGGTAAATGTGCAAGGTTTCAAGCCTCCCCAAGGCAAAGTCATTTGGAAGCTGTGAAAAGGATCTTTCGATATCTAGTTCATACCCCAAACTTCGGTCTTTGGTACCCCAAGGGTTCAAGCTTTCAGCTCATTGGATACTCGGATGCGGATTATGCGGGAGAGAAGACGGATAGGAAGTCCACATCCGGGGGCTGTCAATTCCTTGGTCGCTCCTTGGTATGTTGGTCTTCTAAGAAGCAAAATTGCATCGCCCTCTCTACCACCGAGGCCGAGTATATCTCCACGGCAAGTTGTTGTGCCCAATTGCTATGGATGAGGCAAACCTTGAAGGATTATGGTATTCATTTTGACAAGGTGCCTCTTCTTTGTGATAATGAGAGTGCTATCAAGATTGCCTACAACCCGGTTCTCCATTCCAAGACAAAGCACATTGAGATCCGTCATCATTTCATTCGGGATCATGTTGAGAAAGGTGATATTGATCTCTCATATGTCTCCACAACGGATCAACTTGCCGATATCTTCACGAAGGCCCTTGATGAACCAAGATTTCGAGCTTTGAGGAATGAACTAAATGTCATAGATTCCTCCAACTTCACTTGAGACCTTGCATATCTACCCTCATTATGCATGCTATTAGGCTTAGATGTAGGCATGGACATAGGGGGAGCCCTACTCAACTCATGAATATGCGCTCCTCCTATTATGCGAAGAATAAATCATCATTGCATATCTAGTCATTTGTGACTTATTGTGCTTAAATGTGAGTAGTAATTTTGGACCCAAGATATATCTTCGCGGTGCCAAGTTACACACTCAAACATGGTGGCCTCGGCCACCTACCATTGTGTGTTTTGGATCTTTCACGTTTATCATATCTCCGTCTTGACAACTCGTACGGGTTCGGTCTTCCATGTTTTTGTTGCTTTTTGCGGACCCCATCGAGTAATGTCTCTCGTATAACAGTGACGTTCTTCCAACCCAAGCCCCACTTGCCCAAAACCTCATTTCCATAGTATTGCTCGTGATTTTCCAATCTTGGCGTGCCAAAATTCAGTTGGGCGGAACCTCCGGTGAAACCACCGGAGGCTCCGCTGGGCCTGTCCACCGGAACCCCACCGGAGGCTCCGCTGGGTCCCTGTGGCTCAGCGGACCAAAACCTAATGTTTTGGGACAGGGAGCGGAGGCTCCGGTGAAACCACCGGAGGCTCCGCTGGCGGGAGCGGAGGCTCCGGTGAAACCACCGGAGGCTCCGCCGGCGGAAATTTTCTGAGGATAAGTTGTGGGCGCGCGGGGGTAAGTGAGATCCAATCTCATTTTCCCCCACCCGCCCCCATCTTCTTCCTCACAAACCGCCGCCGCCCCCAAGCTCTTCGCCGCCGGATTCGGGTGCTCCACCGCGGGGAGGCCTTCTCCTTGCCTCGGGCGCCCCGGGAACCTTCCCTCCTCCCTTTTTCACCATGGATGCAGCCGGTACGTGCTCTCTCTCTCTCTCATCTAGTTGATGGATGAGATGCATAGGAGCTGATGTTCTAGCCTTCTATCTTTGTGGATTTGGTGTATTAGGAGTGGATTTTCCCTAGTACAAACTCTAAGCAACCTAGAACATGCATGTTAGGCTTGAATCGTTGTGATGGTAGGGGAGATTCGTTTGCCCTAACCCTAGATTATTCAACCCTAACACCATGAATATCTTGGTTGGTTGGTTTTGTGCGTGCTTTATCGTCTCGAGCTTTACTTGTTCTTCATGTTCTTCTTGCTCTCTCTCTTAGATGCTTCCGGTTCGAAGGGAAAAGGGACACGATACAAGTCCACCGGCCGCCGCAAGCCTACACCCGTGGATGAGATCGAGGCCGAACTTGACAGCTCTCAAGGCAAGCGTAAGCGCTTCCCGGCTCCCGAGAAGACCTTGCCAAGAAAGAACACCACACCAACCGCCTCCAAGATGTCCGAGGCTATGTTCTTAAAGGAAAGGGGTGCGAACCCATATGTGATTGCCCGCGATCGTTTGATGCCCCAATTCCGGGGTAAGGATCCTCGTTTTCACACCGTCTTCCAAGCGCAGATTTTCAATGAGATATTGATGAGGAAGTCAAAGGAAAATGTCGTCCCTCAACATGCAATCAATATCGGGCACATGGAAAGGAATCACAAGTACTTTGGAGAGGCTCTTGAGCTTATTAACAAGTTTGGTCTTGGTCCTATTATCACTCTTCAACAAGATTTCGACGAAGAGCTTGTTTGTCAGTTTCTTGCCACCGTTCATCTCTCCAATGAGACCGAGCGTAATATGATTTGGATGACTAAAGACAAGCAGCTTGACATCACATGGAAAGATGTTGGTGTCATTCTTGGTGGCTACCCCGATTTTGGTCCATTTGCTGCGGGAGAAGAGTTTGCAAACGGATGGTTCCGAGTTCATATCATTAACACCTCCTCACTTCCCAAGGATGGACTCACTCCTCTCTATCATTGGAAGAAATATGCCGTGGGGTTTGTGAAGGGCCTCTATCCCACATATGACATCATGTTGCGCATCTATCGCGAGACCATCAATCCAAAGGCGGGCAATGTGGATGAGATTCAAGGCTTCTTGAAGAACCTTATGCTCCTTACTCATCAACACCGGATGGATGAGACTCCACGCAAGCTTGATGTGTTGGATTATATTTGGAATGAGTTATGGTATGCCATTGCCAACCGGAAGAATGCTTGTTTTGGGCCATTTATCATGAAGATCATCCTTGATGTGTGGGACAAGAAGTTCCCGAATGACCCTCTTGATGATACTCATTGGATCCCTCACACGGAAAAGAGGCTTCTCATGAAAGATCACATCGAACCCGTTGTGCATCCCACTCCCGCCGTCCGCAAGCACAAGGCTAGGCCTCGCATCATTGTGGATGAGGAAGAAGCCGAGGGTCCATCTCATCCTCCTCCCTCTAGCAATGCCTTCAAATGGATGTCACAGGCTCTCAAGAAAGTGTTTTGCTTGAACAAAAAGATTGAGCAACATCAACGGGAAGCACATTATGATCGGGAACTCAAGGACCGCAAAAAGGCTCAAGCATCTCGTGAACGTCTCCGTGAAGAGGGTCTCTCCATTGAATCCCCGGCTCTTGATAGTATCACAGATTGGGATGCATGGCAAGCCAAGGACTCCAAGGGCAAGCTCATTGAATGGTCCGAGGAAGAAGGAGATGAAGCCACTAGCTCTCACCACCGTGTTCCCTCCCCGGCTCCGGAAGCCTCTTCCTCCTCCGAGTGATTTGGGACGTTTTGCATCTTGGTCTCTCTCTTTTTGGTGTCTTGATGCCAAAGGGGGAGAGATTTATATTAGGAACGGGCATTTGAATGGGTCTCCCTCAAGCTCTCTCGATTTGCATCTTTCTCTTGAGGGAGTTTATTTGAACTATTTGGAACTTCGTTTGTGTCTATTCGTATCCATCGTGAACCTTGTTATGTTATGTTCGTGTGAACCTTGTTATGTTATGTTCGTGTGAACCTCGTTAGATATTATTTATGTGTTATGTGTGTTATGTGCTATCATTGTCATATCATTCTTATTTATCATGCCTTAGATGATCTCAATATGAAAGGAGCATATCTTTAGGGGGAGCTCCGTTCATATGATGTTTATAATCATGCAAATAGTTATGTTCTCATCAATTACCAAAAAGGGGGAGAATGAAAGATCATCGTCCGTTTTGGTAATCATATGACAACATAATCATTTGATCTAATGTTTGTTCAATGGTTGAAAATGCCCAGGTTATTAGGTTCACTAAGTTTATGGGACAAATGATCAGGTTATATGAAAAGTGCTAGGAGAAACAAATCCAGAAAGGTGAAACATGCAGGGGCGGAGGCTCCGGTGTTTCCACCGGAGGCTCCGCCAAGGATCCGGTGAGGATCCGGTGGAAGTTCCGCTGAAACCCCTCTCTATAGCAGGGGAGCGGAACCAGGGGCGGAACCTCCGGTGGAGTTCCGGTGGGCGGAACCTCCGCTAATGCCACCGGAGGCTCCGCCATCCGCCAAACACTTGGCTCATGCGCAAGAAGGATCCGGTGCGCCTCCGGTGGCACCTCCGCCAAAATGCCCTTCTGTTACCACATGTCGGAGGTACCACCGGAGCCTCCGGTGAACATCCGGTGGACCCCATGGTGCAGTGCAAATGGGCTCCGGTGGAGGATCCGGTGGTTGTTCCGCCAAAACATCCTTCTGTTACCACAGGACGGAAGTTCCACCGGAACCTCCGGTGAGCCTCCGGTGGGCGGATCCTCCGCGGGTACCACCGGAGCCCCCGCTCCAGCGCAACTGTGTAGCAAGATGAGGATCAGCGGAACCTCCGGTGCAAACCACCGGAGCCTCCGGTAAAACCACCGGAGCCTCCGGTGAAATCCACCGGAGCCTCCGGTGCCCTGGACTGCAAACTGTCACTTAAATGCAAGGGGTATAAATACCCCTTCCCCTACCTCTTAAATGCTAAGCTTTTCCCATTCTCTCTCCTAGCCATTAATGAAAGCTTCAACCACCTAGATCTCCCACTCCGTCCACCCAAACACTCCCAAACTTGGTGGAGAGCTAGAGGAGACCTAGATCCACACTTCCACCAAAGGAATCTCAAATCCATCCACCACAACCTAGTAGATCTAGAATCCTACTTGAGGCCTAGAAACCTTAGTAGATCTCGTGCTTGTAGTTTCCACCTTGTTGCAAGAAGCTACGGATTGCTTGAGAGCCTCCAACCATCTTGTGGAGTGACCTCAAGTCCTTGTAAGGGTTTGGTCAACGCCTTCAAGTCGACCTCATAGTGGAAACGAGCATCTCCCTCACCGGAGAAGCTCAAGGAGAACAAGGTGTGCACAACCGTGCTATTGAGGAGCGCCTAGGTGGCTCCCCACCTCTCCAACGTAGACGTACTTCTCTTTGAGAAGGAACTACGGTGAATCATATCCTTGTCTCCTTGTTTACACTTGTCGTTTGCTTTACTACCTTACGCTTTACTTCCGTTGCACATATAGCTTTGTTCACATAGGTTCCTCACCTAGTTGCACATCTAGAGAACCTTACTTTATCTTGCTAAGCCCCATTAAAAGGAAAAGAAAGGAAAAATTGGTAGTCAACCTATTCACCCCCCCTCTAGTTGACCATAGTGCACTTTCAGCTGGGCTCGCAAAAACATGCATGCGGCAAATGGAAAACACGAACTAAATGAGATGATTTGGACGAGATGCGAATCGAATCAAATTGAGGGGGGCGCCCATACTCGCTTCCCACATGCGGGTAGTGCGCTCATCATGGATCAGTAGACAAGACCCTTTTCCTATTAGGGTCGACACTAGCAGGCCTCAAAACCACACAGGGCCTCCTGCCGGTGCCTTATCATCAAATTATTATTAACAATAACATTAGCATGATTGATTGATTGATTAAACATCGAGCCCCCAGAACATAATGAAAATATAGTAACTGAAAGTAACGGGTAACAGACTCGAGCAAAACAACCTAAGCATGCTAATAAGACACTGGCTCAAACAATAGGGTTGTAGGAGTGGAGGTGAGGCAATAACAGGGTTCAGGGATTCATGTGATAGGTTCGTAACAGAAACAACTACCACTAAGGCTAGCAGAAATAGACAACGGAAAGTATCGGTAACCAGGGTTGAAAGGAACACAATGGTTCATGTGAGTGATAACTTGCCTGCAAACTCAGCAACCGGGTACTGAGCTAGATCCTCAGAAGGGGTGCTGTAAAGATCGTCTGTCTCAACGTCGTCGTCTATTCGAGAAGAAGCAAACAAACAAGACAGAAATAAAAACAATCAATATCACGGCATAGTGCACAATCATGGGATGATGCATGTCAATTTGATAGATGCATCAAAATAAACTAAGTGACATGGTAACACAATTTAAATAGACACATATGCAATTGGATTGCATATGGAAAAGGTCCATTGATTAAGTGGAAACAAATGATCTATAATTTATTTCCATGTGAAAGTTTGATTAGCATGATGCATGCATGATGATAACAACAAAATAACAGCAATAGATGCAAGTGGAAAAAGGAATTTAACAAGTTTGGAAATTATTTATTAAGTTTAGAAATTTTGGGTTACTTAAACATGTCACACAAACAATTGTTGTTTTCATCAAGTTAAGGTGTGCAAAACAATTAACAAAATTTATATTTGAAAAGAACATCAAATTTTAGTTGGATTACATGTTTCAAATTTTGAAATAGGAGTTAGGATGAATTTATTATGACTTAAACAATATTAAACAAGTTTTAAATGAATTTAAAACAAGTGTGAATATTATTTGAATTTTATTTATTCAAAACATAAATTCAAATTCATATCTGAAAAGTTCATACTTTTCTAGTTTGAAAACATATTTTGCATGTTCAAATATAATTTATTTTGAGTAAGTTATGATTTTAGCAAAATTTAAATGAATTAAACAAGGATTAAATTATTTAGGCAATTTAAATTATTCAAACCCTGAAACAAAATTTATATTTGAAAAGGTTATTTGAAATAGCATGGAAAACATATTTTATTTGCATTATTTGGAATTAGTATGAATTACTTATGAATTTTATCAAATTGCAATTGAATTATTTGAATTCAAATTTGAATTGCATTTTGAAATTTCAAAACAGGAAACAAATGCTACCAAAAGGTAGACAATTTAATTTAGACCAGCACACATATTTTATTTTTGTAATTTGGAATTATAAAACTAAAGTTATTGTCAAAATACTTTCAGGGACCAAACTGTTAAAATAAAGGGCTGGTTTTGAAAAACAGAAAGTTTAAAAAAACTTTTTATACGCACTGGGGGGTCTACCCTGCCACTGCCAGTGGGCCACAGGGCCTCGCTGTGCTCACGTGGCCTCAGAGTGGCTGACAGGGGGCCCTCCGTGTCAGCGCGGCGGTGGAAAAAAGTGGGATTTTATCCCAGGGGAGCCAGGGATCGAACCCGCGATCTCCCCCGCTGCGCGCAAAGCCTGAACCAGTGTGCTGTGTGCTCGTTTGTTGTCAGATACAGATGCGCAACCAAGGTGTGCTTCAGATCGCGAATCTGAATTTTGACTGACGGAAGATGACGCAGCACTGAACCTGACGGACACGCGCGGTGGCCGGCGGCGAGCTACGCGCGGTGGATGTTGTGCGATGCTTGCTGGTGGACTGTGGACGTGCACGGATGCGCAAGCAGAGAGGGATGAGGAAGGACACGGTGGCTCACCACCCGCTGTAGACGTTGGAGAGGGTCGACGGAGCGCGGCGGCCGGAGATGTTGCTGTTAGTGGCGAGGATGGCGGCGTGGCTCCAGAAGGTCCCCGTGCTCGAGGCGGTGTCGAACAGCACGAGGAAAGCACGGCGAGATGGTTTCTGTGACTAGCTAGGGTGGAGGTGGAGCTGCAGCGACGGGGGCATCTCGGGTTCAGAGATGATCTCGCCGGTGAGAGGCAGAGGTGGCTGCGGGCGGAGATGGAGCAGATGGCGGCGGCGAGCTCGGGGAGCGAGGGAGACTAGGGTTAGGCGGCGCCAGGGGGTCTATGGGGGTACTTATAGGGGCCACGGGGCTCTCCTGGCCGTCGGGGGCGCCGTACGGCGACGTGGCACGGCGGAGATGCGCGCCGTACTGCGGAACGACGACGCGGCGTCTAATCAAAGCGGTACGCGGGAGTTAGCGGGCTGGGCTGAGGTAAGTTGCGGGCTGGGCCGGGTAGCTGCTAGCTGCCGCGCGCGTTTTCTTTTTCCTATTTTTCATTTTTCTGTTTTTTTTTGTAGCAAAACAGAAATGGAAGAGATTGTTAGGTTTTTGAGTTTTAAAAATTTTGGAAAAAATCATGTGAGTTTGTTAGTTCAATATCTACCATAAAGTCAACTTGGTTTTTGAAAAGTCAAATTTATTTGCTGTTTTTGTAATGGCTTGCATTTGGATGAAATTTAGTTAATAATTGGTTATTTAAAACAAGATTTTTAATTATGGAAAACCAATGAGTTTTTAATTGGAAACAAATGAATACATTTGTTTTGTAATTTCATAATTTTCAACAATGGGTACTGTTTGAAAGTTTGTGGTTTGAATTTGAATAAGTTGAAATTAATTGATTAATATTGGAACAATGTTTTTATTAGGGTGACCCCTATTGATAAAATAGAACAAATGGGATTAGAATTTGTTTGGTATTTTTATAATTTTCAAATGAGGTTCTGTTGATGATTTGCTTTGAATTTGAAACCACATTGGAATTAGTTGATTGAAATAAAAGCACCATTTTATTAGTTGATCAATATGGAATAATATGACAACAAATGGGTTGTTTTTATTTGAGACTTTTATTTAAAATGTTGTAACAGAGCAAGTATGAAATAAAGTTTGGAAATAAGTTGAATTTCAAATGTGAAAACAACTAAGATCAGATGGAAAACAAATAGCAAACATGGAAATAAACATGATGACATGATGCAATACTTTAATTAACATGAAATCAAACATTCTAAGGGATATTTTCATACTTGGGATGTTACAAAACGCCCCCCCTTGAAGGAATCGCGCCCCGAGATTCCTTACTGAGAAACGAAAAGGTCCGGATACTTCTTGCGAAGATCCTCTTCGGTCTCCCACGTTGCCTCTTTATCGGAATGATGAGACCACTGCACTTTCAAGAACTTGGTGCTCTTGTTGCGAGTCTTACGCTCGGTCTCATCGAGAATACGAATAGGGTGCTCCTCATAAGATAGATCATCTTGCAGTTCAATGGAATCATGATCAACTGCACGATCTGGATCTTTGAAACACTTCTTGAGCTGTGACACGTGGAACACATCGTGCACCTTGGATAGTTTTTCTGGAAGTTCAAGACGATAGGCATTTTCCGCACGCCTTGAGAGGATGTTGAAAGGACCAATGTATCTTGGTGCAAGCTTTCCTTTCACACCAAAACGATGAGTGCCTCTGAGGGGAGTTACACGCAGATATGCCTTGTCACCAGGTGCATAGATCATATCCCTGTGCTTGTTGTCATAGTAGCTTTTCTGACGAGACTGAGCAATCTTGAGATTGTCACGAATGATACGAACTTTCTCCTCGGCTTCCTTAACAATGTCAGGGCCTAAGACTGAACGTTCACCATCTCCAGACCAATTGATTGGACTCCTGCATCTGCGGCCATACAGTGCTTCAAATGGTGCCATACCTAGGCTTGCCTGGAAACTGTTGTTGTAGGCGAATTCAGCATATGGAAGGCAATCCTCCCATTTCATGCCAAAGGAGAGACCACATGCTCTGAGCATATCCTCGAGAATCTGATTGACTCTTTCGACTTGCCCCTGAGACTGAGGGTGATAAGCTGTGCTGAACAGAAGTTTAGTGCCCAATGCTTCTTGAAAGCTTTTCCAGAAATGAGAAGTGAATATACTTCCACGGTCTGAGCTTATTTCCAATGGAACACCATGAAGAGGAACGATCCTTGCTGTGTAGAGCTCTGCTAACTGGCTAGCTGAGATAGTTTCCTTGACAGCAAAGAAGTGAGCTACTTTAGTGAGACGATCAATAACAACGAATATTGCATCGTTGCCCTTCTTGGACTTTGGAAAACCAGTAACGAAGTCCATTTCAATCATGTCCCACTTCCACTCAGGAATTTTTAGAGGTTGGAGTAGACCTGCTGTTTTCTGATGGACTGCCTTAACACGTTGACAAACGTCGCATTCAGAAACGTATTGAGCAATTTCACGTTTCATGCGAGGCCACCAATACAGTGTCTTGAGATCCTGGTACATCTTTGTACTTCCAGGGTGGATGGAGAGAGGAGTTTCATGAGCCTCCTTGAGAATGATATCTTTGAGACTTTGAATCTGAGGAACTGCAATGCGTCCTTCGAAGAACACAGTTCCCTTGTCATCAACTGAGAAGGACTTGAATTTATCATTTCCTTCTTTGATGTGCTCTACAATCTTCTTGATTTCAGCATCACGAAGTTGTTCAGAACGAATCTTGTCCTCGAGAGTTGGACTGGCTGTCAAGCTAGCAAGGTAACCTTGAGGAACAAGACCAAGGTTCAGCTTCTGGAATTCTTCATGAAGTGGAGGTTGGCTTTCCATGATCATGAGATTATTGCAATAGGATTTGCGACTGAGAGCATCGGCCATAACATTAGCCTTGCCTGGAGTGTAAGAAATGGTGAGATCAAAGTCTTTAATCTTTTCAATCCATCTCCTTTGCCTGAGGTTTAGATATGGTTGAGTGAAGATGTATTTCAGACTTTTATGATCTGAAAAGATTTCAGTTTTGTTGCCCAACAAGTATTGTCTCCATTTCTTGAGGGCAAACACAACTGCTGCAAGTTCAAGATCATGTGTGGGATAGTTTTGCTCATGTGGGTTCAACTGACGTGAAGCATAAGCCACAACTTGACGTTCTTGCATAAGAACTGCACCCAGACCTTGGAGAGATGCATCGCGGAATATCTGGAAAGGTTTGGTAGTATCTGGGCCAACCAGAACTGGGGTGGAAGTGAGTTTAGTCTTCAGGAGATTGAAACTTTCATCACACTGTGGAGTCCAAACGAACTTCTTGTCCTTCTTTGTGAGATCAGTGAGAGGTTTGGCAATCTTGGAGAAGTTTTGGACGAAACGACGGCAATAGCTAGCCAAGCCAAGAAAACTTCTGACTTGCTTCACCGTCTTAGGAGGTTTCCAATCAACAATTGCCTTAACCTTTTCCGGGTCAATGGCTATGCCTTTGGCAGAGATGATATGACCAAGGTAAGCAACTTCTGGGATCCAGAACTCACACTTGGAGAATTTGGCATATAGACGATGCTCGCGAAGTTTCATGAGAGTGAGACGAAGGTGTTCTCCATGCTCTTCCTCGGATTTGGAGTAGACTAGAATGTCATCGAGATATACCACAACGAACTTGTCGAGGTATTCATGGAAGACAGAATTCATGAGTCTTGAGAACGTTGCCGGTGCATTGGTGAGACCAAAGGACATGACGGTGTATTCATATAGACCGTACCGAGTGGTGAAAGGTGTTTTTGGAATATCTTCCTTTCTGATCTTTATCTGATGGTAACCCATCCTCAAGTCCAACTTGGAGAATATTGAGGCTCCAGCAAGCTGATCAAAAAGATCATCGATACGAGGAATTGGATACTTGTTCTTGATGGTTTTCTCGTTGAGGGGACGATAGTCAACCACGAGTCTTTTTGTTTGATCCTTCTTGGCAACAAACAGAGTTGGGCAACCCCAAGCGGAGGAACTAGGCTGAATGTAACCTTTCTCCATGTACATATCGATTTGCTCCTTCAACAATTTCAGTTCAGGCGGAGCTATCTTGTATGGATGCTTAGAGATTGGAGCAGTACCTGGTTCAAGCTCGATCACGAACTCAACTGCTCTGTCTGGAGGCATCCCTGGCAACTCTTCTGGAAAGACGTCAGGGAACTCACAAACCACCGGAACATTTTCAATTGCAGGAAGGGGTTTTGCATCTAGGTTGAACAGCTGAACAGAACTTGATCCATATGGAGAATAGACTATCTGGCCAGAAGGGTGAGAGAGAGTTATCGACTTTTGAGCACAGTCAATTTTTGCTTTGTGGGTCTTCAACCAATCCATACCCAGAATGACATCAATGTCAGAATTTCCCAGCAACATGAGTGAAGCAAGGAATATGCGGCCTCCAATTAGGATCTGATTGTCCATACTTATCTTGGAAGTCAACATTTGCGGTCCCGGAGAGTGAACAGTCATTTGATTGCTTAGCGGAACCATAACTAGGTTGTATGCTTTTGCAAAAATCTTTGACACAAAAGAATGCGATGCTCCGGTATCAAACAACACTTTAGCTGGAATAGAGTTTACGGGTAATATACCGAGAACGACGTCAGCAGCTTCCTTAGCTTTGTCGGCCTTGATATGATTCACCCTCGCGGTCCTCCCGACAGGCCTGTTGTTGGAGTTGAAGGCTTTAGCCGGGGGAGCACGGACCATTGCCTGGTTGGTGTTGGGGCGAGGAGGTGGAGGTAGCTGCCTCTGAGTGCACTTATCAGCGTAGTGTCCAGTCTCCTTGCATTTGTAGCAAGTGATGACACGAGGAGGACCTGTCCTTGGCTGCCCCATTGGAACCCTCTGACTCTGCATCTGAGCTGGGTTGGGTGGGCGGGGAGCAAAGCCTGGAGAAGCTTGGGCATATGGAGCCCGAGTGACAGCAGCATTTGGCACCCAGATGAGGCGCTTCTGTGGAGGGGTGGTCATGTTGGAGGAGGAACCACCCTCACGCGAGTGCTTGCGGGACTCCTCGAACGCCTTGCGCCCATTTTCCTCATTGAGCGCGGTGTTCACGAGCTCCTCGAAGTCCTTGCACTTGATGTTGGTGAGAGCGTACTTCAGTTCCGGGTTAAAACCTCGGCGGAACCTTGCCATCTTCTTAGTCTCAGTGGACACCTCATCACCAGCGTATCGAGCGAGACGATTGAACTCGTTATGATAGCCAATGACGTCCAGCTTGCCCTGCTTGAGAGAGCAAAATTCCTCACGCATCCTTTCCATGAGACCATCTGGGATGTGGTGCTTCAGGAAGGCATCCTTGAAACATCCCCAGGTGATAGGATAGCCAGCTCTCATGGTCTGGTAGTTCTCCCACCAGGTAGCTGCCTGACCCTTCAGTAGGTAGGTGGCATACTTGACTTTATCTTCCTCAGCAACGTGAGCAATGTCCAGAGCCCTGGCCATCTCCCTGATCCAGTCATCAGCATCCAGAGGCTCACGTGTTGCCACGAAAGCTCTCGGACCCATGCTGAGGAACTCCTTGATGCTGACCCGTGGAGCATTCTGGTTGTTGTGCTGGTTAGCCTGGATCTGGGCCATCTGAGCCACGACCTGAGTCATCTGAGTCAACAGCTCCGTGAGCGGAGGTGGTTCAGGCGGGTTGCTCCTTGTTGGCGGCATCCTGAATAGACATGCATTTTAGCACAACAACAGAAAAGGATAGACTTGGTAACCGAAAGATAGATTATTCCGACGCATGAATAGATAACCAACAGGTACATCATCACATGTTCAAATACATCAGAATATCCAACACACCAATACATGGTTCGAAAGCCAAAGGATAACTAAACATAGCTAGGAATGGATACATCGGTACTCCCATGCTCATCACACAGGACGGCGGTGAGTAGTACGACGAGAGATACGGTGAGGAGGAATCCCACGGAAGTAGGTAGAACGACGATCCACGTAGATCGGGACTGCTCTGAGAGCGACTCTCGGTGTGGTGAAGTAGAAAGCGTCGTCTCCTTGTGCTCCAAAGCGTGGAATCCCAGTGTAACCAGCTCCGAGGTTGAGGAGTGGACCTCTGATCGGCTCGTAACCTCCAGCATCTAGCAAACTACGTCCAACTGTCTGATGGAAACGTGCAAAGCGCTCATCTCCAACAAAGTCTGTGGTGTACGTAGCCAGACGAGTCAAAGCAAGGTAGAGCTGCTCCCTGACTGAGGCCAACTCCTGAGAAAGTGTGGTGGCAACAGCGTCACTGTGCCTCACAAACTGAGCGGTGGTGTGCAGCCTGGTGTTATCATGCTCGTAGACATCCAGGTTGTCGTAGAGGGTGAAGTGAGCTCCCGCTGAAGTGATGTAACCACGGGGGATGTGGCGATAGATAGAATCGTCAAACCCCCAGTAGTCAGCACGGAGGACGGTGAGACTCACGTAAGCTGCCTGCTGCACGGCCATATCCACTGTGGAACCTACTGCCTCGTAGCGGTGGACAACGCTCATGCCATCATCTGACAGAATGTAGACGATAGCCTGGTAGTAGGTCTGGTCAAACTCTCGCTGCTGCTCGTAGACCTGGTACTCTGGTGCCCAACGGAACCCCAGATAAGTGACCATGTCTCTCAGCATCTCCGGATAACCGGCGGTGCTCTCACAACGAGTCATCCGAACCACCTGCGGGAAGAACCTGAGATCCATCTGCAGATGATTTGGGAGGTTTTGATTAGACTCCGGTAGAGAACTGAAGTGGAAAGCAACAACAAGGTTCAACGGACGAAAAGGATGTTGAAAAGAACAGGATATTGAAGCAACATCGGGGAAACACGAGACCAAAAAATCCTGAGGTACTACGGAGAACCCAAAACACGTGAAATCCTCGTAAGCGTAGTCTGCGGAAACCACAGCCCCAAAGGGGTCAGTACATAGACGTACTGGCAAGCAAGACTCACAGTTCACCAAAGTGTAGCCCGTCAACACCAAGCACAGATGCCTTGGGTTCAACGGAAGAAAGGGGATATAAAAGACGCTGCAACTGGCTGCGCTAACCAACTACAGAGATTCTACCACTTCCAGCTAACAGAAAGGAGATAAGATCGAGTATCGTAACCAACTGAAAGGTAACTTCAATCAAACCCATCCTGGATCTCGCCCCTTATCCAAAGAAGCAATCCGAGGATAACTCACACAGTTGGATTAAAGATGAATCCAGTTATTGTGTCAATAATCCTATTACTAGTCAAGTTGTTAATCATTGGGTGTGAGATTGTGAATCATTACGTTTAAGTTGTCCTGAGTACTTGTTAGCCAGTACTTTCACCAAGTTAACCATAACCGCGGAAAACACGGCTTCTCTAGAAGATTATCCCTGCAGGGTTGCACCAATTTGGCCGTACACGTATGAATAACCCGCCAGATGGGATGCCTCCCACCAAGCGGGGCACTCAACACAACTCAACTCTTCTTCGCATCAAGCCCAAAGCACCTTGGGCGCACGGCTAATCGAGCCCAGAAGAAAATGGACCCTCATAGCACTCTAAGAACGTGTCCCCCTATATGCCGACTACAAAAGTTCCACCCTGCGCTGGGCTCGCAAAAACATGCATGGGGCAAATGGAAAACACGAACTAAATGAGATGATTTGGACGAGATGCGAATCGAATCAAATTGAGGGGGGCGCCCATACTCGCTTCCCACATGCGGGTAGTGCGCTCATCATGGATCAGTAGACAAGACCCTTTTCCTATTAGGGTCGACACTAGCAGGCCTCAAAACCACACAGGGCCTCCTGCCGGTGCCTTATCATCAAATTATTATTAACAATAACATTAGCATGATTGATTGATTGATTAAACATCGAGCCCCCAGAACATAATGAAAAGATAGTAACTGAAAGTAACGGGTAACAGACTCGAGCAAAACAACCTAAGCATGCTAATAAGACAGTGGCTCAAACAATAGGGTTGTAGGAGTGGAGGTGAGGCAATAACAGGGTTCAGGGATTCATGTGATAGGTTCGTAACAGAAACAACTACCACTAAGGCTAGCAGAAATAGACAACGGAAAGTATCGGTAACCAGGGTTGAAAGGAACACAATGGTTCATGTGAGTGATAACTTGCCTGCAAACTCAGCAACCGAGTACTGAGCTAGATCCTCAGAAGGGGTGCTGTAAAGATCGTCTGTCTCAACGTCGTCGTCTATTCGAGAAGAAGCAAACAAACAAGACAGAAATAAAAACAATCAATATCATGGCATAGTGCACAATCATGGGATGATGCATGTCAATTTGATAGATGCATCAAAATATACTAAGTGACATGGTAACACAATTTAAATGGACACATATGCAATTGGATTGCATATGGAAAAGGTCCATTGATTAAGTGGAAACAAATGATCTATAATTTATTTCCATGTGAAAGTTTGATTAGCATGATGCATGCATGATGATAACAACAAAATAACAGCAATAGATGCAAGTGGAAAAAGGAATTTAACAAGTTTGGAAATTATTTATTAAGTTTAGAAATTTTGGGTTACTTAAACATGTCACACAAAGAATTGTTGTTTTCATCAAGTTAAGGTGTGCAAAACAATTAACAAAATTTATATTTGAAAAGAACATCAAATTTTAGTTGGATTACATGTTTCAAATTTTGAAATAGGAGTTAGGATGAATTTATTATGACTTAAACAATATTAAACAAGTTTTAAATGAATTTAAAACAAGTGTGAATATTATTTGAATTTTATTTATTCAAAACATAAATTCAAATTCATATCTGAAAAGTTCATACTTTTCTAGTTTGAAAACATATTTTGCATGTTCAAAAATAATTTATTTTGAGTAAGTTATGATTTTAGCAAAATTTAAATGAATTAAACAAGGATTAAATTATTTAGGCAATTTAAATTATTCAAACCCTGAAACAAAATTTATATTTGAAAAGGTTATTTGAAATAGCATGGAAAACATATTTTATTTGCATTATTTGGAATTAGTATGAATTACTTATGAATTTTATCAAATTGCAATTGAATTATTTGAATTCAAATTTGAATTGCATTTTGAAATTTCTAAACAGGAAACAAATGCTACTCCCTCCGATCCATATTAATAGGTGCTGAAGTGGATGTATTTAGACATGTTTTATTGCTAGATACATCCACTCCAGGACCTATTAATATGGATCGGAGGGAGTACCAAAAGGTAGACAATTTAATTTAGACCAGCACACATATTTTATTTTTGTAATTTGGAATTATAAAACTAAAGTTATTGTCAAAATACTTTCAGGGACCAAACTGTTAAAATAAAGGGCTGGTTTTGAAAAACAGAAAGTTTAAAAAAACTTTTTATACGCACTGGGGGGTCTACCCTGCCACTGCCAGTGGGCCACAGGGCCTCGCTGTGCTCACGTGGCCTCAGAGTGGCTGACAGGGGGCCCTCCCTGTCAGCGCGGCGGTGGAAAAAAGTGGGATTTTATCCCAGGGGAGCCAGGGATCGAACCCGCGATCTCCCCCGCTGCGCGCAAAGCCTGAACCAGTGTGCTGTGTGCTCGTTTGTTGTCAGATACAGATGCGCAACCAAGGTGTTCTTCAGATCGCGAATCTGAATTTTGACTGACGGAAGATGACGCAGCACTGAACCTGACGGACACGCGCGGTGGCCGGCGGCGAGCTACGCGCGGTGGATGTTGTGCGATGCTTGCTGGTGGACTGTGGACGTGCACGGATGCGCAAGCAGAGAGGGATGAGGAAGGACACGGTGGCTCACCACCCGCTGTAGATGTTGCAGAGGGTCGACGGAGCGCGGCGGCCGGAGATGTTGCTGTCAGTGGCGAGGATGGCGGCGTGGCTCCAGAAGGTCCCCGTGCTCGAGGCGGTGTCGAACAGCACGAGGAAAGCACGGCGAGATGGTTTCTGTGACTAGCTAGGGTGGAGGTGGAGCTGCAGCGACGGGGGCATCTCGGGTTCAGAGATGATCTCGCCGGTGAGAGGCAGAGGTGGCTGCGGGCGGAGATGGAGGAGATGGCGGCGGCGAGCTCGGGGAGCGAGGGAGACTAGGGTTAGGCGGCGCCAGGGGGTCTATGGGGGTACTTATAGGGGCCACGGGGCTCTCCTGGCCGTCGGGGGCGCCGTACGGCGACGTGGCACGGCGGAGATGCGCGCCGTACTGCGGAACGACGACGCGGCGTCTAATCAAAGCGGTACGCGGGAGTTAGCGGGCTGGGCTGAGGTAAGTTGCGGGCTGGGCCGGGTAGCTGCTAGCTGCCGCGCGCGTTTTCTTTTTCCTATTTTTCATTTTTCTGTTTTTTTTTGTAGCAAAACAGAAATGGAAGGGATTGTTAGGTTTTTGAGTTTTAAAATTTTTGGAAAAAATCATGTGAGTTTGTTAGTTCAATATCTACCATAAAGTCAACTTGGTTTTTGAAAAGTCAAATTTATTTGTTGTTTTTGTAATGGCTTGCATTTGGATGAAATTTAGTTAATAATTGGTTATTTAAAACAAGATTTTTAATTATGGAAAACCAATGAGTTTTTAATTGGAAACAAATGAATACATTTGTTTTGTAATTTCATAATTTTCAACAATGGGTACTGTTTGAAAGTTTGTGGTTTGAATTTGAATAAGTTGAAATTAATTGATTAATATTGGAACAATGTTTTTATTAGGGTGACCCCTATCGATAAAATAGAACAAATGGGATTAGAATTTGTTTGGTATTTTTATAATTTTCAAATGAGGTGCTGTTGATGATTTGCTTTGAATTTGAAACCACATTGGAATTAGTTGATTGAAATAAAAGCACCATTTTATTAGTTGATCAATATGGAATAATATGACAACAAATGGGTTGTTTTTATTTGAGACTTTTATTTAAAATGTTGTAACAGAGCAAGTATGAAATAAAGTTTGGAAATAAGTTGAATTTCAAATGTGAAAACAACTAAGATCAGATGCAAAACAAATAGCAAACAATGCAAGCAAGGAAATAAACATGGTGACATGATGCAATACTTTAATTAACATGAAATCAAACATTCTAAGGGATATTTTCATACTTGGGATGTTACAAGCTACTATGGATGCATATGTCCATAGAACTACTCATTTCATGACAAACTAAATAAAACAGCAATTAACATCAAGTACATGAATAAGAGATAGCTCAAGACAACATTATTGCAAATTTCTACACATAAAAAGCCTATAAATCATGCAAACATATGTAGCTCTTCAAATCAACCATGGCATCCCTATTCCAAGTCATAATACTAGCATCCAATACATTCCAACCCCAAACTCCAGTAGCTCAATCTTGACATTCCCTTCCTTGGAGTCTATGATTGCACCTGTAGTACGAAGAAAAGGTCTACTCAAAATAATAGGACTAGGGGATTTATCCCACATTTCCATAATAATGAAATCAACGGGTACAAAAGTCATGTGCAATTCAATCATAACATCTTTTACTTGTCCTACAGCATGTTTAGTAGAGTTATCAGCAAGGACAAATTCACTTGAGCACTTTTCTAAATTTTCTAGTTCTAGCAATTCATATAATTCTTTAGAGAGTACCGATACACTAGAACCTAGATCTAACATAGCATGGTGAATTTCTTTTCCAATTGAAACTAGCACCTTGGAGATCCATGCATCCCCAAGCTTAGGAGGTATCATGGCCTCATTCTTGTACCTAGCAATTTTTTCTTGTATTACATGATTAGCAATATAAGATCCAAAGCCAGGTTGATCAACATTTATAGTGGGATCACTAGCAAATTTTTGTAGAGTAGCAATAAGTTCTTGAAAGCTACTTTTTTCTAAATCAAGCAATGGATCCTTAATTTCAGTAAGCATCATAATTTCCTCTACTTTTCCTTTTCTATTATGCATATTAAAAATCTCATAGCGATCATCAAAAATATCCTCGGGTACTTCAGCCTTTTTTAAGCTCTCTTTAATTTTAACCTCTAAGAGCAAACTTTCAAACAAAACATGGGTATTTGAAGCATTAGTACTAGTAAAATATCCCCCACATTCATTATCTAAAAAGGCTCTAGAAGTTTCAGAAAGTCCCTTATAAAACATATGCATAAGTATCCAATCTCTAAAGCCATGCCCTATTCCATATGCTCTACTTCTAAATCTTTCACATGCCTGTATCATTGATTCATCTTTTTCTTGTTTAAAGGTAATGAGAAATTGTTTAACATTGTAATTCTTTTCAGCATGACAAAACCTTTCAATAAATGCAGCCCTTAAGTTGAACCAAGTAGTAAAATTGCTAGGAGGCCATCTTAATATCCAATCTAATGCTTTCCCTCCTAGTGAGTAGGGAAAGAGTTTAACTTTAGTAATGTTGATGTTTGCATGATTCAAGTTCAAAGTTTTACATCTTTCATCAAATTTCTTAAGATGGAACAAAGGGTCTTCTTTAGGCTTTCCATAGAAACGAGATTCATATATCATTTTAATAACACTAGGATCTACCTCTAATTTTTCAACGGGAATATTTAGCTCTTGAGGGAAATTCCTAACACTGAATGGCCAATAAGTTCTCTGCTCCATTTTCCAAGTTTTTATGTAGTTTTTAATTTTTTATGCAAAACAAAAGTAAAGTAACTAAGCAAATTCGAAATACTAAAATAATCTAGATAACTAAATGCAAAACTAAAATGCAAACTAAAATAAAATATGCAAGACAAAACAAAAACAAGAACAAAAACAAAAACAAGACAAGAAACAAAACAATCTACTTGAAAGAAGGTGGAGATAGAAAGGACGGTACTCACGTAGGTGCAACCTCCCCAAGCTTAGGTGTTTGCACACCTTGTTGGTGATGAAGACTTCTTGTGAGCTCCCTTGGACAACTCCTTCACCTATGGCTCCCCGGCAACGGCGCCAGAAAAACGCTTGATGGCTAGGTTGAGACTCCAAGTGCAGAGTGTGTAGCTAGTGGCAAGCCTTCTTCCCCACGAGGGTGACTCGATGGTTTATATCGAACTCTTGGGTAGCCAGTATTTCAGCAGTTGTCTTCCAAGCTTCGTCTAGGATCCTGCAAACAAATAGAGAGTTTTGTGCCCTCAACCTCACCAAGTGGTTGTCAAGCACAAGGTGTGAGACTTCTAAATTGCAATGCAAAACTGAAAGTAAATGTGCAATAATTAAATCTACTACTAAATGCAAATGAGAAAATAAATATGCAATGGATTGTTTTTGTATTTTTGTGATGCAAGTGGTGATGGAGATAATGTAAATTCGAATTGGAGATGCAAGTAAAGTAAAGTGCAAGTAAAGTAAATTGCAGCAAAGTAACTAGAGTGTTTTCTTATATTTAAAATAGGACCGGGGTTCATGGTTTCACACTTGCATTCTCTCAAATAAAGTAGTAGACGGTGGACATAAAGAATTACATGTGAGATTACAATAACATGTTTAACATTGAGTACTTTCATATGGGCATCACGTCCTAGAATAGAGATCTCTACGGTCATATTGATCCCTCTTATACTCCATCAAGATGCGAAATAAATCATAACACCTCGATAATTAAGGAAAAACCAGAGTATAGCTTTAAGAAATGTGACATGAAGTTGAAGTAAGAACTTGCTAGATCTAGTCATGGAGATTGATTAGTGTCACTTCAAATCCCCGGTAACAAGGTACTCCTTTTTTATCCCTAGTGAGGTAACTAAGAAAGGTTTACCAAAACCTAAGTGGATCGCTGAACTTCTGTCACTTTCACAGCACTAGCCACCCCCCGTTACTCCAACTAATGCACCCATCACCCCACACACGCTCTCAAGAACTACATTGATCAAAGCTATCAAATAAGAACGGGGTACATAAGATACATCTACTCAAATAACTCAAGAGAAACAATTGCAATCTCAGATTCAATAACTCATAGAAAAGATCCACCACATAGGAATTACAACGGTGCCCGTAATCATGTGAGGCAGCTCATACGAATCTAATTAGTGAAGCACATAGAGAGAGAGATACAAGTGCTACTTCCACAAACCCATAGCCCTGGGGTGGACTACTCCCTCTTCATGGAGATATCGATGGAGATGACGTTGGAGGGGTAGGAGATCATACAGGCGGCGCCCCGCCGGAGTTTTCCCCCTCCAATCTGGAACTCCAGGTCTCTGTTTCGGTGTTTCGGCGGCGCTCTCCTCCGTAAGGGTACGGGGGACCCTTTTTATAGTCGGTTTTAGGTCAAGATGAAGTCGGTAAGTCGAAGATGGAAGGAATTGGGGCCACAGGGGCCAAAAGGGGGCCTCTCACGCGGCCAAGGAATCTGGCCGCGTGGAGGGTCCTCTTTTGGGCCTCCTTGCCCAATTCTCGTGGATCCTTCGCCCGCAAGTCTTCTACTTCCAAGAAAATGACCCCCGCAGATTTTCAGGTGATTTCGCGGAAGTTTGCCCCCTGAAACGTCAAAAATATTGAAAACGGGGTTTCTGACAGGCAGGGTTAATTCCATAAAAGTTGGGGGACTTTGTAATTTAACCCCAAAATACTATAAAACATTGAATTATACCCTTATATGATGCAATATGTAATAGAAAACCATGTGAAAATATGCAAAATTCATCTATGCAGTTTACATGCATCAGCACCCCGCTACCAGCTCTTCTATCATTTGGATAAGCGGATGAAGCCATTAGTCCATGGTGTGAAATCCAATCAACAAGTGAGATAAAGGATCTCTATTTACGTCCTCATGAGCTAAAATAGGGGCACAAAACAGGAATAATTTTTAGCATGTTTTAAAGGTAGCACATGAGCAATTTACTTGGAGTGGCGGTTAAATACCACATATAGGTAGGTATGGTGGACACATTTGGCAAACTTTGGTTTTCAAGGATTTGGATGCACGAGTAGAACTCATACTCAGTACAGGTGAAGGCTAGCAAATAGACAGGGAGCGACAATCAAGAGAGCAACAACTATCATAATCAAGTTTGCGACAAAGTAAAATTAACTAAGGCATAAAATTGATACTAGAACTCTGAGGCAAAATAAATCATCGAGGCTTATTGACTTTTTTGTTTTCAGTCTTAGAATGCGTGAGCGTGTGCCAAGTCGATTCAAATGAAACAGTCAGAGGAGGCTACCACAATATCATACCCTTCTATGAATAAAACAATGCGAACAAATATTTATATGACAAGTCATTTACTATCAATATATTGGAACAAAACATGTGAGAGCATGAACTATTAAGCACCCATTAAGTCACATATATCTTATACGAACAAACTAAGCATGCTCACATAGATGAATATATGTACAAAAATGAAAGCAAATAGAGTTCATACCAGCCTCTCACCACAACTTGAATTGTCGTTATCATCATTATTGCTCTTCACTTGTGGCTCGAATAATATATAATGAAAACCAAGCTCCAATGGAATCACGGACGACTGTTGAACTCTGCAATAAACTTTACAAAACCAAAGAAGAACAACAAATATTTTTGGATTTTTCAATTAAAGCACGAACAAAAGGAGAGCAAGCAAACAAAGCAAAAAATCTTTTTGGGTTTTCAAAATGAGACAAGAACGAAAGAAAGCAAACAACAAAGAAAATATTTTTGGGTTTTTGAAAATTAAACTGTAACTAAAAGATAAAGCAAACCAAACAAAGAAACAAATAGAGAGAAACAACAGAAATATTTTTGTTCTTTTTGTGTTTTTGGAAAGTGAAAACAAAACGATAAAAACAAAAGAAGCGAAAGAAACAAAAACAAGCGAAAGAAACAAAAGATAAATGAAAAACAAACGAAAGAAACAAAAAGAAGCAAAATAAATGAAAATATGGATATACAAAGAACCGACGGAACATGATATGTAAATAAGCGTGATGTCGGTATACCTCCCCCAAAGCTTAGGCTTTTGGCCTAAGTGGAGATCAATCAAAGTGCGGGAAATATCCCCACTGCGGTGGGTCATCCCTCGCGTGGTCGTACTCGGGCGCATAAGAAGAAGATGAAGCAGCCGACGCATAGTCATAACCGGGGTGCTACTATGGAATCCCTGTGGCGTCATAGGCTTGACGAAATCACCATCGTCCCCCTCTCCGGCGTCCTCCCCTTGCTGGGGGAGGTGCTCAAGGTATGTATCCAACTCACTCTCAGGAAGCTCCCATCCTTGCCTATTATTAAGATCAAACAAAGGAGGTGCAGGCAAAAGTACTTCTCTAACAGTTTTAAGAACTCTCCACCCGGATCGTTTGGAGAAAGTTAATTCAAAGATAAATTATGTAAGTGAGAATGACTGGAAAGAAACTTATGTTTAACCATGGAAACAAGATTAAGCCTCTCTAAAGGAAACTGATAGTCTAGATGGTGAGCCTCCAAACCATGCAAAGCTAACAAGCGCGAGGCAACAAGACCTCCACAAACTCCGCCCTTCTCACGGTTATGTGAGATACGGTAAGCAATCAAAGCACAAAAATTATAAGACCTATCATGTCTCAAAGCATCAGCAATAAATGCCAAATCATAAACAGATAACTTGCTGGCAGTTTTCCTAGCTAATACACATTTAGAAATGAACTAGGCAAAGTATCGAATGCTAGGGAGTTGAATTTCACGAATTTTACCACTTTCTCCCGTGAAGCTTCTGCCTTGGCAAATCTCTCCATATAAATCCAGTAGTGGTTTGGGCTGCCCACTTATTCTCTCACAAGACCCCCACTCAAGTACCTTAAGAGCTGCACAAAAAAACACTAAAAGGCAGGCTCACAGCTTTATTGTAAATCTTGTAGTGGACCAATGGGTTAGTTGGAGACCATTTAAAACGAAAATACTGCACCACAGACATAGTAAGTTTCACATATTGGATGGGCTCATCCTCAATGAAACGCTCTAAACCTGCATTATGCACTAGAGTGTTAAAATCCTGCAGAATTTCGGTAACTTGCATAAATTCCCGACAAGGATAGATCGATGGGAACACCCTCTCTTCACGGTGCACAAGAATGACCTCATGCACCTCCAACTCATACTGGTTTAGTTGATATGCATTGTGCTCCATCTCTGAAATGTTTCAACAATCATCAGAAAAATTAATTTCCAGCAACTATAAGGTGGAGTCTACCATAGGGACTTATATGAGAGCTAAACATACATCAAAACTATATTATTTCTACTCAAATAAAGCATGCAAATTCACATAAGCTGTCACCTAGAGTACCAAAATACTCGAGAAATACTTCATTAACCAAAATTCTACTTGGATCATCGGAGGCCTCACATACCGGAGAGCAAATGCACCAAATTTCAGCACAAAAGATGGGCTGAGCAAAGAGAACGAAAATTTCGAGGAAGAACAGCAAGAACTCGTTTCCAGGAAATGTGTTGAGTTTGGGAGGTGAGAGAAGGGACTTTGGTAGGGGAGAGAGTTAGTGGGGGCCAGGGGGCCCCACACCATGGGCTGGCGCCACCAGGGGGCAGGTCGCGCCACCCTAGGGTGTGCCTGCCTGGTGGGCCCCCTAGGGCCTCCCATGTGGCTTTCTACGTTAGTTTTGATGTAAAAATTTATTATAATTTTTCTGCAATTTTTCGAGAAACTTTATTTTTGAGGTATTTCCAGAATTTTAATAATTAATAAAAACTGGGAAAACGAAAGTGAAAACGTGGAAAACAAAACCAAAACCAGAACTACAAAGGTTCTAAGACACTCCAATGAAAGAATATCCAAAGAAAACAAAGGTGGTAGTGGTGAAAAAAAAGTATGGGTGGTGAAAACATGCATAACTTCAGTAAACATGGTGAAAACATCACGAAAACATGCATAAGGATGGTGGAAAACATGATTGCACTCAAGTAATAATGTGATAACAGAAGTAAACATGGTCAAAACATAATGGGGAATGTGAAAACATAGCGAAAACATTGCCCATTTCATTTAAAATCATTTTGTTAACAAGGGTGATCAAGTCTTGCTACCAAAATAATTTTATATGAAACATAACTTTGTTTATCACTAAATAATTATGTTACCTCAACCTTGATAAGCATAGTCCCAATTATAATAATTTCATATTCTTTTGTTGGCTTTGGAATAGGACAATAAAATTCTCCAATCTTGATGGTCTCAACATTTTCAATGGAATTTAGACCATATTTTCTATCAATCTTCTTGGGAAAATAAGCAGTGTGATCTTTATCATTAACATTAAAAGTAACTTTTCCTTGATTGCAATCAATAACAGCCCCTGTAGTATTAAGAAAAGGTCTTCCAATAATAATAGACATATTATCATCTTCAGGCATTTCCAACACAACAAAGTCAGTTAATATGAGACAATTATTACCAACTTGAACAGGAACATCCTCACATATACCCACAGGAATAGCAGTAGACTTATCGGCCATTTGCAAAGATATATGAGTTGGTATCAATTTTTCTAGGAGGAGTCCTCTATAGAGAGTAAAAGTCATGCCACTAACTCCAGCTCCCAAATCACACGAAGCGGTTCTAACATAATTATTTTTAATAGAACAGGGAATAGTAGGTATACCCGGATCTCCAAGCTTCTCAGGAACCTTGCCAGTAAAAGAGTAATTAGCAAGCATAGTGGAGATTTCGAATTAGTAATCTTCCTTTTGTTAGAAACAATATCTTTCATATATTTTGCATAAGGAAGCAATTTAATAGCACCAGTTAAAGGAATTTGCAAGAACAAAGGTTTCCTCCATTCACAAAACTTGTTATACTATTCTTCTTCCTTAGATTTATGTTTCTTACCAGGAAAAGGCATTGGTTTTGTACCCAAGTTTCTCTCTGATTACCATGTTTATTAGCAATGAAATCTTCCTTAGTATACTTTGTAGTTTTAGTTTGCTTTTCAGGTTCAGCTACAGGTTCTTCTTTATCAAAAGCATCATTCTTTTCAATACCACTTTCAGTTTCAGCATCAGAGACATATTTACTATTAGGATCTTTAGCAAGTTCAGAGGATTCTACAACAGTTTTATGTTTCTTCTTCTTTTTCTTCTTAGTATGAATAACATCATTATTATTCTGCTGAGAATCTTGTTCAATTCTTTTAGGATGTCTCTCAGGATATAAAGGATCTTGTGTAGCAATACCACTTCTAGTTCTTATTTCATAAGCATGTTTTTCTTTAGAAGCATTAACTAGCAAATCTTTTTGCACTTTAACAAGTTGATCAATTTGAGTTTGAACCATTTTAAATTTTTTAAAAACCATTTTAACATCATTAGAGGTTCTTTCTATAATACCATGCAAATCATTAATAGCTTTAGAGTTTTCCATAAGGTGGTTCTGCACTCTCTTATTAAAATCATCTTGCTTAATGACATAATTATCAAATTCATCTAAGCATTGATGAGGAGTTTTTCTATAGGGAATATCTCTACTATCAAAATATTGGAGAGAGTGTACCTCAATGGATGGTGAGTGAGGGATTGGCTTACATAATTCTTCTATAGGTGGAAGATCTTTCACATCTTCAGATTTAATACCCCTCTCTTTAAGAGATTTCTTGGCTTCTCTCAACACTTCATCATTTAATTCAATCATTCCCCTCTTCTTGGGTGTAGGTGTTGGTGTAGGTACTGGAGTAGGGGTCGGATCAGGCTCAACCATAGTCCAATCATCATGATTTTGGCTTATTTTAGCCATTAATTCCCCAGCTTCTTCTGGAGTTCTTTGCCTGAAAACACAACCAGCACAACTATCCAGGTATGTCCAAGATTCAACAGTTAGTCCATCATAGAATATATCAAGAAGTTTATTATCTTCTAGCTTATGCCCAGGTGCAGCTCTAAGTAAAGAACTGAACCTTTCCCAAGATACAGGCAATTTCTCTTCTTCCAATTGATTGTAATTAAATATATTTTGTAAAGCAGCATGTTGAGCACTAGCAGGAAAATATTTCTGAAAGAAAGCATTAACCAAGCCAATAGGACTATCAATAGATCTAGGAGACAAATTGTTAAACCAAGTTTTAACTTCATCCTTTAATGAAAAAGGGAATATTTTAGCAACAAAGTAGCTACGTTTCTTAAGATCATCAGAGAATAAACTACTCAAAGAGGAGAGCTCATTCATATGTTTTATAGCACTTTCATTTTCAGTTCCACAAAAAGGTTCTTTCTCAACAATAGATATATAAGATACATCAAGAGAGAAATCATAATCCTTGTCCTTAATATAAATAGGAGAAGTGGCAAACTTAGCATCAGGAGATAATTTATATCTAACAGCACGACTTTCCATAAGACGTATAGCAGCATCTTTATCCTTCAAAGCATGTATTTCATAAATAAGATCATCACTCAGTTCAATATAAGCATCATCTAAATCATCACTAGAGTTCTCTCTAAACTCAGGTGAAAAAGGAGGAGAAACAGGGTTTTTATCAGGAGTTTTAGTGTCTGCAATATTTTTAGCCTTAGCAATAGTAGCATCTAAGAAAGGAACGAGAGAACCACTCTAATCAAGCACAGTAGAAGCATCATCAAAAGTATCAGAAGCATTTTTAGATTTAGCAGAAGTAGCATGTGTAGCATGTGGTGGTGTAAGCAGCTTACTCATAACAGACGGTGAATCAAGGGCAACATAGGTGTTCAGAGTTGTACATCTTGTTGTAGTGGATGGTAATATAGGAAACTTTCCATCACGAGACTTACCCATGATGAATGATGGAAGTAGATAACAATACTCTCCGGTGAGCTCGCAAATAAAGCTATGCTCCCTGGCAACGGCGCCAGAAAATAGTCTTGATGATCCACAAGTATAGGTGATCGCAACAGTCCTCGAGGGAAGTAAAACCCAAATTTATTGATTCGACACAAGGGGAGCCAAAGAATATTTGTGAGCCTTAACAAGTGAGTTGTCAATTCACCTGCACCTTAAAGTACTTTTGTTCGCAGTGGTGAAATAATAACAACAGTAGAATGAAAACAGCAGCAACAGTAGTGTTTGAAGTAAATAGCGGATTAAATACTGTAGGCATAGGGATGGATGAACGGGCGTTGCATGGACAAGAAAGTTCTAATAATGATCATGTCAAGGGCATTGCAGATAAATAAGATAAAGCATCCAAGCACTAAGTAACGATAGGCATGTGTTCCATAAATAGTCGTACGTGCTCGCAATGAGAACTTGCACAACATGTTTTGTCCTACCAGCCCGTTTTCAGCGGGGCCTCAAGGGAACTATTGGTAATTAAGGTGTTTCTTTTAATAGAACACCGGAGCAAAGCATTAACACTTCGTGAACACATGTGATCCTCACATCGCAGCCATCCCCTCCGGTTGTCCCAATTTCTGTCACTTCGGGGCCTCGGGTTCCGGACAATAATATGTGCAAACAACTTGCAGGTATGATCAAGAAACAATAATTATCATCTTGATTCAATAACATGTTCAGATCTGAGATCATGGCACTCGGGCCCAAAGTGGCAAGCATTAAGCATAACAAGTTGCAACAATGTCAATAGCACTAATAGAGGACACTAGGCAGTATGCCCTAACAATCACGACATTATTACATGAACGATCTCATCCAATCCCTACCATCCCCTTCAGCCTACAGCGGGGAATTACTCACACATGGATGGGAGAAACATGGATGGTCGATAGACTTTCCCATTGTGTCCCATTGTTACCCTCTCCCAAAAAACAAAATTTTCCCATTGTTTCCACCATACCTACCTACATGTGGTATTTAACCGCCACTCCAAAGTAAATTGCTCAAGTGTTACCTTTAAAACTTTCAAAATTACTCCTGTTTTGTGCTCCTATTTTAGCTCATGAGGACGTAAATAGAGAATCTTTATCTCACTTGTTGATTGGACTTTCACACCCTGCATTAGTGGCTTCATCCGCATATCCAATGATAGAAGAGCTGGCAGCGGGGTGCCCAGCCCCAAATTAATAACACAAATTCTCTTCACTATTTTTTGCCCCTGATTTATGAGTCAAAGCATAATTGTGTAAACAAAAGAGAAAGAGGGATGCCCTTCTACCCAAATGCTTTATTATTAAAGTTCTATTTATCATGATTGTGTTAAAGTTCTATGATCTCAGCTTACTTATGCTTTTACATTATTGATGATCAAGTTTATGTTGGTAGCATGTCACTTCAGAAATTATGTGTTTTTATCGTTTACCTACTCGAGGACGAGTAGGAACTAAGCTTGGGGATGTTGATACATCATAAACGTATCCTTAATTTCTGATGTTCCATGTTGTTTTCATGCCATATGCTACATGTTTTCCTTACACTTTATGTCATTTTTATTGATTTCCCGGGACTAATCCTATTGACAAGATGCCACAGAGCCAGTTCTTGTTTTCTGCTGTTTTTAGTTTCAGAAAACTTGTTCTGGAAATATTCTTGGAATTGGAGGATTCAAAAGCCAGAAGTCTTAGAAGTCCCGGAGGGTGAAGGAAGTCCCGAAGAGACCCGGAGGGAGACCACAGGATGGCCACACCATAGGGTGGCACGGGTCCCCCTAGCTGCGCCACCAGGTGGTGTAGGCCCCCTGGCCACCCCCCGGCATTGCCCTTTCGCCTATATATGCCCCCCGATGCATCAACCCTAAATCGATCAGCCTTTTTCCACAAACAGTTCCGTAGCTCCGCCGCTGCCGCCGACAAGTTTTTAGGGACAGAAATCTCTGTTCCGGCACCCTGCCGGGACGGGGAAGTGCCCCCGGAACCATCTCCATCGACTCCACCGCCATCTCCATCGCCGTTGCTGTCTCCTATGATGAGGAGGGAGTAGTTCTCCCCTGGGGCTGAGGGCTCTACCGGTACCTATGTGTCTCATCTCTCTCTCCCATGGTGTGATATTTATGTGATCATGAGCTTTGTAATCTAGTTGAATATGTAGATGTACTCTTCATCTGTTATGCTACTCAAGTGTTTTGTTATGAGATCTCCGTAGACACTTTGATCACGGTGTAAAGGTAACAGTGTGTGCACCGTGTGGTTAGCATGATATTTATATCTTGTGTTGGATGGCCCTATGAAATGTTGGAGTTTGTTTAGTACCTGCTAGGGCGCTCATAGTGACAACATGGGGTTAACTAGACATGGGAATACAAACTTGATGAGTGCTGTTACAGCCCTACGCAATGAATTGGTGTTTTTTATTCAACCGAAGTGTGGTTTGGAGTAGAGTAGTGAAGAGAGATATTTATGTATTCAATTATGTTATCATTGTTGAGAGTGTCCACTAGTGAAATTAGGATCCCTGGGCCTTGTTTCCAAGCATTGAAACGCCGTTTACAACCTAATCTGCTACATGTTCGCTTGCTGCAATTTTTATTTCAGATTGCTATTATCATTTATAATCATCCATATTACTTGTATTTCACTATCCTTCGCCGAACTAGTGCACCTATACAACTGATAATTGTATTAGGTGTGTTGGGGACACAAGAGACTTCTTGTATCATAATTGCAGGGTTGCTTGAGAGGGATACCTTTGACCTCTTCCTCCTTGAGTTCCATAAACCTTGGGTAATCCACTTAAGGGAAAATTGTTTATGTTTTACAAACCTATGCACTTGGAGGCCCAACACCGTCTACAAGAATAGAAGCGTGCGTAGACATCAAATGTTATGTCTTCTGATTATCAATCTATCATGTTATCTTCATGCTTATATTATTTATGATCTTGCATGCTCTCCATTATTATTAGATGCTCTGGCCAAGTCGATGCTAGGAACTCCAAGAGGGAGTATTTATGCTCGATAGTGGGTTCACGCCTCCTTTGCATCTTTGCTCGAGTGACAGAAATGTGACAGATGGAGGATGTGTTGTTGCCATTAGGGAGAAAACAACAGTGCTTACTTAGTTTACATTGTTTACATTACACACTTTGCTTACTGCGATAATCTATTGCTAGCAACTTAATACCCAATGTTTGTTCGGATGATATTCGGAGGGTGGATTATTAGACATAGATGCAGTTGGATGACGGTCTATGTATTTTGTTGTAATGCCCGCATGAATCACATAGTAATCTTTATGTCTTGCATATGCACTACGGTGCAGCCTTCATTTCTGTCAACTGGCCAGCTATAACTTGTTCACCACACATGTTATTTATCTTTCACGGAGTGACACCACTAGTGAACTGTGGACCCCCGGTCCATTTTCCTCATACTGTTAAAACACGTACTACTTTCATACTGCTGCTACTGCTTTCATACTGTTTTCCTACTGTTTTCCACACTATATGTTTACCCTCTTTGTGTACAGCATAACCGGTGAGATTGACAACCTCACGGCTACGTTGGGGCAAAGTGTTTTGATTGTGTTGTGCAGGTTCCACGTTGCTAATGAACCGGTAGTGCGTCCTGCCACCTCAGCTGCATCAACCTTCAGAGATTGCTTGTCCTCCTACTGGTCGATTCAACCTTGGTTTCTTTTCTGAGGGAAAACTTGCTGCTGCACTCTTCACAACCTTCCACTTGGGGTTTACCAATGCCAGTCCGCATCATTGACCGGGAGAAGTGCCTAGTTCGCGGGTCGTCATAGTACTCCTCCTCCTAGATATCCTCCTAAGGTTGATCCTCACAGTCTGAGCAAGGAATTAGCGAGGGACGAAACCAATATGAGTACATTGGATTGTACTCGCAAGTCACCCCAAATAAAAGCTTAACAATGCAAGTATGCGTATAAGTGGTAGGAAGGCTATACATAGGGCTTAACTAGCCATGATGAATTGAAGACCCATCATGGTTGCACAAGTTCTATTTTTCTTTGTTGAAGAAGATACTTAGTTTCTCTTGTAGATATCGCATATCCACAAGTTTTTTATAAAGCATACTAAAATAAAAGAAAGTTTTCTTTGCAAAACTTTTTGAAAGACCACATCTTCAAGACCATCATTCTCCTATACCTCAAAGGTACGATCATTCCCTTTCCGAGTACTTCCCAGGTACAACACCAAAACACTCTTTAATCTTTTTGAAAACATTGGTACAATGCTAGCTACATGGCCATTCAACAGTCCATATCCGAGGACTTAGCTATTCTGAATAGTTTTACTCTGCAGAGGTGTACACATTCCACAAGATCCAGTACATCCTCCGTGATCAACCACGGACTATCAGCGACAGTATGCGAACATCAGATAACTGGTCCTAACTATCCACTATGCAAGTGATAGTAAATGGCTACCTATTCAACTGGGTTTGTTCTCCCCGGCAGCGAGTGAATCAGCCGTATCGATCTGGTTTTGCAACCGGTGGCGAATTTAATCCCACACTTTGCATGTCTCGTTTCTCCCTCCTGGCGACAATTCGGTTCAGGGGACTCTAACCCCTATAGCACATTGAGGTAGACACATACTAAGGACATCTCCAGCGGGGCTGCTCAAATGCGGACCAATTTGGTCCGCAATTTGTCTGTTTGAGCAGCCGTCCGCTGTCCTCGGACACGGCCCGGACCAGGTGCCCCCAGTGGGGCTGCTCATACCAAAAGGGACTTTCCATAGATTTAGTAGGGCCCATAGGGGCCCATAGATTTACAACCTAAAAAAAAAATAAAAAACATAAAAAAACGTCTAGCTAGGGCTAGACGGCCACTGGCCAGTGGCATGGCGGCGGCCGGAGTTGCCCCCGGAGCTCCTAGTCATCTAGGATGACGTAGTCCGGGGTCTCGGGGGCGAGGTGGGGTGGCAGTGGGGCGGCCCTGGCCCCCTGCGGCGTGGGGGGCTGGGTGCGCGGCGGCGGCGTGGCCGGCCGGGGCGGCGGCACGAGGTGCTCAGGTGGTGGCGCCTCCCACCTCCACCGCATGCCCACAAGGGGCTCGAACCAGGCCGGCACCGACGCGTTCTCATCGCGCCCGTCGTCGTCTACCTCCTCGTCGTAGGGGTAGTCGTCGACGCGGTGCGTGTGGATGGCCGCCACGGCCTCGTCCACAGCCCGCGCGCCGGCTGCGCGGGCCTCCGCCTCCTCTGCGGCCTGGTGGGCGGCCACCGCCGCCAGGGCGTCCTCCAGCGCGCGCGCCTCCGCCGCGGCCGCTGCTTCTGCCTCCCTCCTGGAGGCCTCGATGGCCATGGCCAGCTGGAGCTCCTCATTGGGCTCTGGCTCGGCCATGTCGACGTCCTGGTCGTCCTCCTCCTCGAACCATTGAGGAGGTTCCTCCTCTGGTTCGTCCTTGACGACCGGGGCGCGGCCGCCAATGCGGAGGGGACGTTGGGGGGCGGCTCCACGCCTCGCCTGGCGTGGAGGTGACGGCGGCGGGAACTGGGGCTCCCCGCGGGCGCGGCGCGCACCGAAGTACGACCTGCGGCGCAGGTCGTGCTCGTCGGTGAACCACGTGTCCCAGTGGGGACTGTTCACCGCGAACGCCGGGTGGGCACGCAGGTCCGGGGGCAGCTCGTCCCGCCGGCGGTGGATCTCCACCTCCCGCGCCGCGCCCGACCGCGGTACCGGCGGCACAGGGATCCTGTCCCTGTTCAGATGCCACCCATCGGGGAGGTGGACATCTGGCCATGGCACCGGGATCGCACGATCCCAGTACCATTGGCACCTCGTTTTGTTGAGGTAGGGACGGTCCCGCACCCTGGCGGGCACCAAGCGGAATGGGGCCGCCGGGCCCTGAGAAGAAGGAGGAGGAGATGCCGGCGGCGTGCGCGCCTGCTCGGCTTGGGCGCGCTGGACGCGGGTGAGGGGTGGAGGAGGTGGGAGCGGGGGAGAGGGCGAGGGCGAGCGGCGGCGGCGTGAGCCGCCGGCCTCGTGGTCGTTCTTGGCGCGCCCCCAGTTCAGCCAGCTGCGGCCCATGGCCGGCGGCGAGGAAGCCGAGGGGGGAGGAGGTGGCGACTGCGAGGAGGCAGTGAATGGCGTGGGTGACTGCGAGGAGGCGGTGCGCGTGGGGAGGGACGCGTGGCCGCGGGGCCCATTTAAATAGGACCCCGTGGGTAGCCGAGCCGTCGCCGCGGTCGCTGGCAGGCGGGCCACCCCCTTTGACCGAAATGGGACACGACCGAGCGCGCGCGTTCGTTTCGTGTCCGCGGGATGCTCAAATCTGACCCAAATTTGGTCAGGATTTGAGCATCCGCGGACTGAAAAGGGACCAGGCCGTGGGTTGAGCAGCCCCGCTGGGGCCTGGTTTTGCCCGGGCCTGCTCAAATCCGGCCAGTCCGGGCCAAATGAGCAGCCCCGCTGGAGATGTCCTAACACCAACAAGCTTTTAGTTAGACCCCGTGCCCATGTTGAGGTAATGTGGCAGTGCGACTTGGTTGTCCGGCGAATACTAGGCTATGTGTCATTTTTGGAAAACAAGTTGAAAACATTTCTTCCTTCACATATCTCCCTCGGACAAGGTCCCGCCTTTCCTCGGGATTTTTCCAAAGCTTTTGTTTTCCAAAAAAAAACAAGTTAAAGTGTCCACTAAGGGACTTAAGGTGATTAAGTGAAGAGACTAAAATTTATAAAGGGTTTGGTAACACCAATATTATATAGTGGCTATAGCATATTAGATAAATGATATAGATAGTGATATAGTGCACTTAAGAAAATAGTTTTTGAATCAAACTTTTGGAAAACTTCAGAACTAAAACATGCATGATAGATAATAATAAGTAAACAACAAGCAAGCATTTAGAGTGGCTTGCCTTGGCTCTGGTCTTGATCAACCTCTTGAAATAAATAAGAGTTACAGAAAACCACTTCATGGTTAACAGCCTCCTCGTTATCTAACTTCGTAAAAATAAAAAGAAAAGCACTGATACGTCCAAAACGTATCTCCTTTTCTGAACACTTTTCTTATTATTTTCCTCGTAACTTGTGGGTATTGGATACCACTAACACGGACTAACGCGGTTTTCAGAAGAATTACCTTGGTGTCTCGTTTTTGTGCAGAAAAATCAACTTTCGGGAAATTGCCCAGAAAGGACCCCATTGAGCTTATATCACTAGAGGACCCCGGGAGCTAGAAGGAAACCTAGAGAGGGGCCAAAAGGGGCCCAGACCACCCCTGGGCGCGCTCCCCTAGTCCGCATCGACAGGTGGTGTGGGGGGGTACCTACACCCCCTCGGGCTCCCCTTTCGACTACATATGCCACGAAAACCTAGAACACGAGGGGATTCGTCATATTCCACAGAAACACAACAGAGCGCCGCCGCCACCTCGAAACTCAATTCGGAAATCAGAAGTTCCTAGTCTAGCGCCCTGCCGGGACGGGGATTCAAAGGAGATCATCGCCATCGACACCGCCACCTCTTCTCAATCAACCATCCATGATTCCCCCGTTCGTGTGTGAGTAAACGCCGCTGTAGGCTGTGAGGGATGGAAGAGATTGGATGAAATCGATCATGTAATAATGCCAGATTGTTAGGGCATAGTGCCTAGTATCCATTGTTAGTGTTTTCTACCATTGTTGCAACTTGTTATGCTTAATGCTTTTCACTAGGGCCCGAGTGCCATGATCTCAGATCTGAACATGTTATTGTTTCATGAGTATAATTATGTTTATTGATCATATCTGCAAGTTGTTTCCACATGTCATTGTCCGGAACCCGAGGCCCCAAAGTGACAGAAATTGGGACAACCGGAGGGGATGGGTGTGATGTGAGGATCACATGTGTTCACCGAGTGTTAATGCTTTTCTATGGTGCTTTATTAAAAGGAGCACCTTAATTACCAATAGTTTCCCTAGAGGCCCCACTTCCACGGGCTGGTAGGACAAAAGATGTTTTGCAAGTTTCTCATTGCGAGCACGTATGACTATATTGGAACACATGCCTATGGTTTGCCTAGAATTTGGATGCTTTATTATTATTATCTGCAATGCCAATGTTTAGATTATTACATGACCTATGTTATCCATTCAACGCCCATTCATCCATTCCCTCTATGCCTACGGTACTTTTCATCCTGCTGTTTTCCGCGATTGGTACTGGTATTACTATTTTATTCCTGCTGTTATTTTACTATTATTGCTGCTATAAAACTGTTACCACTGATAAATTGTTGCGAGCAAGTCTACTTTCAGCTGCAGCTGAATTGACAACTCGGTTGTTAAGGCTAATAAATATTCTTTCGCTCCCCTTATGTTGAATCAATAAATTTGGGTTTTACTTCCCTCGAAGACTGTTGCAATCCCCTATACTTGTGGGTTATCAAGACTATTTTCTAGCGCCGTTGCCGGGGAGCATAGCTTTATTTATTTTCTCACTTGACTGTGATATTGTTCGCTGCAAGCCTTTCATCATGGGCAAGACTCGTGATGGAAAATTTTCTATATTACCATCCACTACAAGGAGAGGTATAACTCTGAACACCTCTGTTGCTCTTAATTCACCATCTGCTATGAGTAAACTGCTTACACCACCACATGCTACACGTACTGTTACTCCTGCTGAGTCTAAAAATACTTCTACTGTTCTTGATGGTACTGGTTCTCTAGGCCCTTCCCTAGATGCTACAATTGCTAAACCCAAACAAATTGAAAATGCTGAAATTTTTGTTGAAAATATTGGTACACCTGTTAGTTCACCTGAGTCTATTGATGATCTTGATGAAATCTATATTGAACTTAATGATAATTTTATTAAAGAAGCTCAAGCTACTACTAGTGCAAGTACTATTAAGAGTCTTCTTGCAAGAAATGGTGGAGATATAAATCTTCTCTTGATGCTAAGTTTGCCATAATTCCCATACACATTAGAGACAAGGATTATGATTTCTCTCTAAATTTATCTTCCATATCTATTGTTGAGAAGGAACCTTTTTGTGGAACTAAAAGTAAAAGTGCTAGGGAACACATGAATGAGCTTTCAACTTTGAGTAGTTTATTTTCTGATGATACTAAGCTGCGTACTTATTTTGTTACTAAGATCTTCCCTTTCTCACTGATGAAGCTAAGACTTGGTTTAACAATCCGTCGCCTGGATCTATTACTAATCCTATGGATTTGGTTAATGCTTTCTTTCAAAAAAAATCATGCTAGTGACCAACATGCTGTTGTGTAGGACATCTTTGAATTTGAGCAAATTGAAGGAGATAAATTGCCTGAATCTTGGACACGGTTTGGTTCTTTGATAAGAACTATCCATGGATATCCATGACCTAAAAATGAGCTCCTAGATATATTTTATAATGGACTAACTGAACGGATAACAATGTCGCCTAGAGGGGGGGTGAATAGGCGATTAAAACTTTTCCGGTTAAGGCTTGCTAAATGCGGAAATAAACTAGGTGTTTAAATGAACAAGCACACAACCTAAATATTCTAGGGTCAACTATGTGCACCAACAATTTATGCTAAGCAAGACAAGTAACAAGGTGATAGCAAGATATATAACTTCAAGCTCGAAGGCTATCACAATGTAAATTGCATAATTAAAAAGCCCGGATATAGAAATAAACGAGGCACATGGAGACGATGATGTATTCCTGAGTTCCTCCCACAAGGGGAGTACGTCTCATTAGAGGGGTGTGAGCTCTACACAAAGGCATACTCAATGCCATAAAGGCCTCACCCTATTCTCCGATGAACCCCGCCACAAAGGCCTAGTTCACCTTCCACTATTGGCAATCTTCGATCGAGGCACGCACCCACAACTTAATTGGAGGCTCTCGATGTCACCACAATCTTGGGGCACACATCCACAACTCAATTGGAGGCTCCCAAGAACACCACAAGTCGTCTAGGGTCCAAGAGCCAAGAGTAACAAGCTCACAAACTTTCACTTCCACGAATCCTCGTGGAGATACCAAACCGATGCAACCAATGCAAATGGCAAGAGCACAAGTGCTCAAGTCCTTCACTCTCAAATTCCAACAAAGCAACAAATGCTTATTGGGGAATAAGAGAGGAAGAACAA
This sequence comes from Alopecurus myosuroides, assembly GCA_028641055.1. Lineage (NCBI taxonomy): Eukaryota > Viridiplantae > Streptophyta > Magnoliopsida > Poales > Poaceae > Alopecurus > Alopecurus myosuroides. The sequence goes on along the minus strand of CM054062.1, from coordinate 331,195,771 downwards.
TGGAGGAGAAACACCAAGAGCTCCAAGATTAAGATCTACTAGGTTTCCCTCACTAAGAAGGAAGATGGATTGGTGGAAATGTAGATCTAGATCTCCTCTAACTTCTCCCTCAAAGATATGCAAGAATCATGTGAGGGATTGGGAGACGGGCAAGCTTTCCAAGGTCAACAAAGGTGGGGAGAGGGGGGAAATTATGCTTGGAAGACTTAGGGACCAATGGGGAAGAAGACCCCCTTAAATAGGTCCCTCAAAAACTAGCCGTTTGAGGCTGAAAATGGGACCATAATTTCCGGTTCAAACTTGAACCGGATATTCCGGTTGCTTGTTTTTCCTCAGATCTGAAACCGCGAAGGAGTTGACCAAACCAGAATATCCGATTGGAGAGAATAATACGGTTTGAAATCTTCGGCTTGCTTCTGTCCCGAACAGACTCCAGACTCGGATATTCCGGTTGGAACAAAATAGTCCGGTTGAATTCTGTCCCGAACAGGCTCAAGAATCGGATATTCTGATTGGTATGGAATAATACGGTTGGAAATATCCAGTTGACTTCTGAGCCGAAAACCACTAGTCCTTAGCCAAAAAATGAGCTCCTCATCAGAACCAAATATTCTGGTTGGTATGGAATAATCCGGTTGCAAATATCCGGTTGACTTCGGAATCGTTGAGGCTGAACTAGAAACCTCATAACTTTTGCAAACGAACTCCGAATGAGGTAAATCTAATTGCGTTGAAAATATTGATACATCAAAGTATGGAGAAGTTACCCCACATGGAAGGGGTGGGAACATTCTCAAAGACGAACATAATATTTTCACCACCGAAAACGCAACAAGTTTTTCTTACGAAATCCGTTTTCGAGAAACCAAGGCTTGCCATGAAGATCACTACAAGCACTAAAACTAAAGGAGAAAAAAGCCAAATAAGATCCAAGAAAGATGATATGCCAAGTATGCAAAGGTTTTACCTCTCCATAACGATTCAATCAAGTTACTCATTTGAGAGTCCCCCTTGATAGTACGACTATCTATCCTATAACCCGGTCTCCCAAAGGCATGAGACCGGTAAAATAGAAAACCTATCAAGATTATACCTTTTCCTTGAGCATTCCACTTGAAGTAGATGATGACGATCTTGACTCTCTCAAGTTGGATCTTATTTCTTGATCGTGCTTGCTAGCACAAGCTCCGCTTGATGAAGACTTGCAAGTTGCTCTCCCATACATCATTATGAGAGAGACTAGCTCCCAGTACACCATTATGGGAGAGACCCTTCTCGGAAAATCTTCACAAGGCCACAATCTCAAAATGGGCGGCAAGCATCAAGCATAGGATTTCTTTGAGAAGCCTCACTTGAGCTTCCACGTCAAGCTTGATGACGAACACCGTTTGACAACAACATAGACCATGGGCTATATGAAATCTTCCTTTTGATGCATTCCCATGGAAAGATACCTAACCACACATAGAGATGCCACACACACATATCATGGGTTAGTTCACAAAGCTATATGATCAAATTCTTACCATACCACGGGATACACAATCCCACTTGGTACATCTTGTAGCTTTGTGTGTTGATCACATGCTTGATCAACCTTGTATCTTTTCTTCTCACTTAAAATAATGATGTCTTGAAGATAATCATGAAAGATAACCTAATACTTTACTTCAAGAAACTTGTAATAAGCTCAACTCAAACCATGCCCATTCTTCATATAAATCCTTGAATACAACAATGGCCATCAAGGAAGCTAATAGAGTTCAACACATGAACTTCATTATTTCCTATGGACAATTTCTACAAGGATAGCTCAATGTAAACATTAGTACATAAGGATTTTCATTAATTACCAAAACCACATATGGGGGCACCATGCGCTTTCACTAACTGTTGAATCTAGGACATACCTGGATAGTTGTGTTTTCAGGAAAAGAATTCCAGAAGAAGCTGAGAAATTAATGGCTAAAATAGCCAAAAATGATGATGATTGGAATATACCTGAGCCTACACCTGCACCAGCGCCAACACCAATACAACCACCCAAGAAGAGAGGGATAATTGAATTAAATGATGAAGTGATGAAGGAAGCCAAGAAATCTCTTAAAGAGAGGGGTATTAAATCTGAAGTTGTGAAGAATTTACCTCCTATAGAAGAATTTGTAAGCCTATTCCTCATCCATCAACAGTTGAGGTACGCTCCAACCAATATTTTGATAATAGAGATATTCCCTATTCTAAACCACCTGATCAATGCTTAGATGAATTTGATAATTATATCGTTAAACAAGACAACTTTAATATGAGAGTGCAAAATCATCTTATGGAAAATTCTAGAGCTATTGATAATATGCATGGTATTATTGAGAGAACCTCTAATTATGTTAAGATGCTTATTAAACATTTTCGTATGGTTCAAACTCAAATTGATCAACTCACTAAAGTGCAAAAAGATATGCTAGCTAATTCTTCTAGAGATAAACATGTTTGTGAAATAATTACTAGAAGTGGTGTTTCTACTCAGGACCCCTTGTATCCTGAAGGACATCCTAAAAGAATTGAACAAGATTCTCAGCAACCTAAAAGTAATAGTTCTCCTTCTAAGAAAAAGAAGAAGAGACATAAAAATGTTGTAGAATCTCCTGAACCTGCTAAAGATTCTAAAAGTATATCTATTTCTGATGCTGAAACTGAAAGTGGTAATGATAAAAGTGATGCTTCTGATAAATAAGAAACTATAGCTGAACCTAAAAAGCAAACTAAAACTGTGAATTATACTAAGGAGAATTTATTGCCAATAAACATGCTAATGAAAGAGAGCCTTGGGTACAAAAAGCAATGCCTTTTATTAATAAGAAACACAAATCAAAAGAAGAAGAACATTATAACAAGTTTTGTGAATTGATGAAACCTCTGTTTTTGCAAATCCCTTTGACTGATGCTATTAAATTGCCTCCTTAATCTAAATATATGAAAGATATTGTCTCTAACAAAAGGAAAATTCCTAATGCAAAAATTTGCACTATGCTTGCTAATTACTCTTTCAATGGCAAGGTTCCAAAGAAGCTTGGAGATCCTGGTATACCTACTATCCTTTGTTCTATTAAAGATAATTATGTTATAACTGCTTTATGTGACTTGGGAGCTAGAGTTAGTGTTATGCCTTTTTCTCTTTATAAGAGACTCTCTATGGAAAAAATCGATACACACTGATATATCTTTGCAAATGGCTGATAAATCTACTGCTATTCATGTTGGTATATGTGAGAAAGTTCCTGTTCAAGTTGCTACTAGTTGTTTGATATTAACTGACTTTGTTGTGTTGGAATTTGGAAATGCCTGAAGATGCTAATATGTCTATTATTCTTGGGAGAACTTTTCTTAACACTGCAGGGGCTGTTATTGATTGCAATCAAGGAAAAGTACACTACCAAATTCCGCGCGATCAGGGACGTTTAGAGCGGAACGTTTTGATAACGTCGTGTGGTCTCCGTCGCGGATGGCTGAAAGTGGAATTCGCTCTCGACTTTGCGGTCGATCTCGACGTTTCTTATATTTCTGTCGCGGATTTTTGTTCCCGGCCCAATAGGCCCAGTTGGAGGCGAGTTTCGTTCCACGAGAACGTCGCAGATTATTCGAATGTATCCCTTTTCATTTCTGTCATTTATTTGTCCATATTGTGAAATCGAATTATCTGTTTGGTATATGTTTTTGCATCGGCATTAGTCTAATGTAACCCTTTTAATTTCTGTCACTTAGATCCATCGAAACTTCTGTCATCTATTTCTCCATATTGTGAACTCGAATTATCTATCTTAAGAAAATAAACATAGACTACATATTAATAGGAACCACCCAATACAACCAACGAGATTGCCGATCTAAACAGAACATCAGAAGCACGGGGGAAGCAGTAGGGAGCTAAAAGAGTATCAGTAGGGGGCCGACACCTCCTTCGATGGCACTGGATCCTTCGACGGGACTGGATCCTCCAATGGCATTGGATCCTCCGACGGCACTGGATCCTCCGATGGCACTGAATCCTCCCTTGCCTGGGGCCTCACAGCTGCGAGTTGAGCGATCAGAGTTTTCTGCTCTGCCAGGGCTAAACCGATCTTCAGTTCCCCAACCCGCGAGGTAGGTTTGAGGTTGCTGGCCATCATCTTCGACATATCATCCATCAACTTCTGATACGCTAAGAGGGAAGCTTCGCCCTGCTCCACCTGCTCCAAACTGGCATCGCGAGCCTTTTTGAGATTGTCGTAGGCGAGATTCAAGGCCTTCTCAAGCTCAGCTTCTAGGATGGTTACCCTCTCCGCCAGAGCGGCGAAGATGACCCTCTGCTCGGCTTCATGTGCCTTGTAGATAGTTGCATGATAGGAAGTTGATGTTAATCTAAAAGGAAAAATGGATCTAAGAAAGATGAAATCACGAGGAATTCAGAAACGGATCTAAGAAAGGTGAAAGCACGAGGAATTCTGAAAAGCATCTAAGAAATACGAAATCACGAGGAATCCAGAAACAGATCAGAAGTACATGAACGTAAATGGAACCTACATGAGGGCAGTAGACCTCTTCGCCAGTGGATCCATGGCCGCCTAGAGGAACGCTCGAGCAGCTACTATGTCAAAGGGTTTTCGCTTG